>JBBUKS010000017.1:291201-303352 GCA_038050645.1 Hedychium gardnerianum
TGATCTTGTGTATATTGAACGAACATAAACAAGCTCTTATCAAGCTGAACACCAAGCTTGTTCACGAACGTTTGGTTTATTTACAGCCCTACTTGTCATGCCTACCACTACTACCATTGTTGCACCACTATTGTCGCTCGTTCTCTCCATGTACTCTTTTCTCCCTCTCTCTTCATCTCTCTACTCCATTCCGACCCTCTTTTCTCTATTCCTCTTTATTTTTGCCACCGGCCGCCACTTTAGTACTAGTGTCGAAGAGTCTCAATTCTTGTGCGAAATGATAAATTTTGCCCATGCCAACCAACATGGCCTGTCACCTTAATCCATGCTTCAAAGTATATAATTCATGCACTAAATAATGAAAGCAATAATAATTAGGTACAATTTAAGTTTTATGCATCATTACACAATATTTAGGAAATTAATTTTGTAACCAGTTAGAACAATATACCCTAAAACAATCTGGCATGCAATTTAATTATTTAGACAGATTTAGCATCAAAGAACACCATCATGTTGCTCTTAAAAATCAAATAAAAGAAGACAGACACAACAAACTATCACCTTTTCATTTTCTCTGTAACAGAACACACTGATATTATATGAAGATTTAATTGCATAATCTAAAGAAAAGTTGATGCACTCTGCTAAAATATTGAGCTCATGAACATGATCGAAACCAAGTGTGTCGCTCAAATACCTCCTAGCTTCTTCATCTCTCCTTTTAGCATCCATCTCCTTGCTTGGAGGATATTTTGGAAGACTCGAAGGATCACAAGCATATGGTTCTGTATTAAAAAACTAAAAACAAAAACGTCGGTAAGTGATATAGAGAATCATTGTATACCAACAATTTGCGTGTAATGCAGAGAAGCACAAGTGAAGTATTCTGAATGGATACAGTGGGATGCATAGGCCTCAACATATTGAATATCAGGAATATTGATATCCTAATCCCTGATTAGAATTGACAATTTGATCCTTCAAAACCAATATCCTAACGAATGTATGTTTTTTCATTACAGAAATTGATCAAGGTAGAAAGAGGCTTTGCATAACCAGCTGTTGATTAGATACTAATAAGGATGTTCTATGCAAAAAATTAAAAAAAAAAAAACTCATAGAAAGTACAAGTTCACTGGATTTCCTTACAATTGCCCCAATTGTATTGTTGCTGCAAACAAGAAAGCACAGCTGTCAAAAACATAAACAAGTTGCCAAGGATTACCCTGATTAAAAAAAGGATTTCTTTTCCTAAATAAAAAAAAGAAAGTAGTTTCCATCCCTATCAGTTACCAACAGGATTCCAATTCCTAAACTAAGAAACAGTAAACAAAAGTTATATTAGATGCTTAGCTGTTAGAGCACCTGAATTCATCAAGTCGATGTTTCAGCTAGAATATAAGCAAAGAGCTTCTAGATCATCACACTAAGCCAAAACCTGAATTATTAGTAGTTCTTCTATGTTGATTTATCATTTCAACTTTACAGTCTAATAAAAAAATCAACAAGTAAAGGCTTCATTTATCGCACTCCTAATTTACACAAACCAACTGATGTTACAGCTTTGTGAATGGTGCATTATTTTGATGATGCATAATCTAAGCCAAAAGAGTTCACGAATCGAGCATGAGTAGATACAAGTCATTACGAAATTTTTTATCAAACTATAACAAAGCCATCTCAAGTTATTAAGCAAAGAACAATATATAAAGTTCAAATTTTAGATCTATATGACACAAAGTTATTATTCCATTGCAACTAAAAATTGTGCAATGTGCACAAAGTAATCAAGAGCAAATCATCACGTATTTAAGAATCTATAAGGAATGCATAGCTCAAAGCTCATGTGATAAGAGAAAAGCTAATTAAAAATAAGAGACATTACCTGACTATTCAAAGCAGTTGTAGCAGTTTGACGTTCAGCTGGATCTATTGCAAGAAGAGTTTCAACCAACATCAAAGCTGATTGTGGGAAGTCTTTAAAGGATTCTCTGATGCAACAATTATAAGCTTGTTGGGGTTTAAATATTGTAGCATGTGGAAGCTTTGACTTCTTCCAATATTCTTCTGAAGGAGAACCACATAGTTTGAAAATTTTGTGCAGCTGCTCAACCTGATGATCATATGTGATCTTAGACAAGACTTAAAGTATCATATACAGTCAAATGAACTTTTGAGGATCTACCAGACTAGAATGTCTCAAATTCATCAAACACATGCAAATTTCAAGTTGCAAATATGAACATCAAATTTCCACTGCCAAACATTTTACAAACTGGTTTCTCATTAATCGAAAAATGTCACCCGCCATATCATTTAGCTAACACTCAGGTTTTTTGCATGCTCCCAGCAAAAGTATTTTATTCATTGCACCCATGTTGTATCAAAACATTTGGAAAGTCATTCATGTATAACTCAAGACTCCTACGTTTTGGACATACAAATAGCCAATAACGATACTAGAGGTATCTACCGTCATAACTTCTAGCCCCCATTACTGTCTTTAAGTGATCCTGAACTAGCTAGCAAGATTGTAACTTCAACCTCATTGAACATGTTGATATTGATTGGATCTCCAACTTTCTTCAATGGTTGGGCGTTCCAAGCGGCCATACCAAATCATGTTCCCAGTTGGGTTTCATTATTATTGTACATGACTTTTTGTTTCTATAAAATTTCTTTCTTGTGAATATTGTAAGAACAATGTTAATCCTCTTTGATTTGTATTAGCGTTCTTACCAAAGTTTACAAATTTGGCAGCAACTGTAACTGACTATAACTACTGAGGTGCCAATGCAACCGTCCTTAGCATCATGTCTACCCTTCAGTTTAAGGATTCTGTACCTAAACAATAATTAACAGAATAATTTATCTTCTCCAACAACTTATAGATTTTATTTTTACAGATAAAGAATAGTGAAGTCTCATTAAGCAATATAGATAACCACAAAAGATTAATGAGCTCAGTTTCAATTGAGTAAGAATTGAAAGTTCCAGAACCTACCTCAGTCCTCCCAGGCATAATAGGTTTCCCTGCCAACAATTCTGCCAATATACAGCCCGCACTCCATAGGTCTACACCAATAGCATAATCAGTGGCTCCAAGGAGCAGCTCAGGAGGTCGGTACCAAAGAGTGACCACCCGACTTGTCATGTGGTGCTTGTGGTTAGGATCGAAGAAAGAAGCCAAACCAAAGTCTGCAATCTTGAGTACCCCCTCATTGTCGAGTAGGAGATTGGAGCCCTTAATGTCACGGTGCAGCACGCCATTGTTGTGACAATGCTCCAATCCAGATAGCAATTGATGCATATAGCACTTCACCTGCACAGAGTGGAATTTTAGAACATGAACTACAAGAAAGATCACGCTTTGATTAGAACCGAACCTGAGGTACTGTGAACTTGATAGTCGAGCTGGAAATAAGACCGGCGAGATCATGCTCCATGTACTCAAAGACCAGATACAAACTACAAGACATCCTGGAAGTCACCAGGCCCTCCAGCTTCACGACATTGGGATGATCCAAATGCCTCAATATAAGGATCTCCCTAGCCATAAATTTCACGCTCTCCGGCTCCATAATTTCGAATCGGACCTTCTTCAAGGCCACGATTTTGCCTGTCAATGTGTCCCTAGCCTTGTAAACATTACTATAAGTTCCTTGACCAATCTGGACAAGAAAAGAAATGGCCATAATTAGTAACTAAAGAAGTTTAAAATGAAAGAAGAAACGGGCATCGGAGTAGACAGAGAAATCTTGCTCTTGCCTTGTCGATTTTCTCAAACGAATCAGCGCGCCGGGGAATCCATCCCTGGAGGGCCTCTCCGGCGGCCTGGGCAAGCCAGGAGGGCCAGCCGGCGGCGACCTGCTCACCATAAAGATGCCCCTGGGGATTGATCAGCCTAGGGTCCGGCCTCGATCGGCAACGCCTCGGTTGTCGCCCCTCAGCTGGCCGCTCTACCTGTTCCTCCTCCTCCTTCTGGGCGACAGCGTCGAGTGCGTCGTCGGAGGTCTCAACCCTAGGGAGGGAGGCCTGGGACTTGCGGCCGGATGCAAGGGGCGCGGTCGCAGCAGGCCTCTCCTTCTTCCGACGGCGGCTCCGGCGGAGGTCGAGGGAGGCCGGTGTGGGTGGAGCGGAGGCCTCCTTGGCTTGGACGCAGCCCATGGCTCAGCTTTTCGCCGCCATCCCAAAGTGGCGGGCTAGAGGGCAGGGAGGGCCGACCGAAGAACAGGCGAGAATGGCGATCCGAGGATTCGCTGCCGGGTATACTGAGGAGCTCAGGCGCTCAGCCTTGAGGAAGTGAGGGGGCGGTGACAAAAAGGGAGGTGGTGAGATGTTTCGCCCATTCTGAGAGAGAAGAGAGGTTGCGGTGGATCCGCATAAGAATTACTGGATTCATGCAACGCAAATTGGACTTCTCTAATTCTCAATTTATTCCCTTTTTTCTTTGGGAAAAAAAAATCTACTTTAAATTTACATTAATTAATACTATTATAAAGTTTTCATGCACACCCAAAAAAAAAACTATAATCTTAGATTTTGTTCTGATTTAAATATTTTCCCTTTAAAACTATAAATTGAAAAACAGAATTGATAGATGTTAATTTGAAAGGACGAAATTTAATTGGAAATAGTATCAAGATCCCGTTGGAATCCTAGTTTATAAAATCACGATCCCTGATCATGCATGATCATTTTTTATAATTGAATTGAAACGGGAGCAGGATCATAGGATCGGTGAGATCGTAGCAGGATCGAAATATAATTGATCGAAATACAATTAATAGAAATTTTAAAAGGTAATAATTTTTTACTCAGATTAAATTACGAGACCTATAATGTATCAATTCGAATCATGTTTAGAGATCTATAATTAATTTTGGATGAAACATGTAACCGCCTAATTTCAACCTAAAAAATATTATTTAAAACTTTTTTGGAGACTTAGAAAAATTTTAATTTTTTATTATCTTTTAGATTATTTTATAATTTAGATTATTTTTATCTTTTATAGAGTTAGGGTTAGAGTTTTGATACTATTTAAACATCTGTTTAGTTATTTTTGAATTAATTTTTTTATCAATAATATTTTATCATTTCTTTTCCCTAAAATAATAAGTTTTTGGATATTTATTGTCTGATATTCTGCAAAATCAATAGGTCAATAGAATATTATTTCTAACGTTCATGTCCGATTCAAAGGTTTCAATAGCTTCCGCTACGTCAATTGCTTTGTTAATCTTTAAACTGAATCATCTTATGAATAAGGGAATATTCTTGAGGTTGAATACGATTATTGTTATTATATTAGTAGAAAGTTTATACTCTTTCATTTTGTGATCTGAAAATATAAATATTATTGAATGTTATTATACTAAATAATAGTTAAATTACTAGTTAATTTAAATTTATACATATAATAATATCATCTGTGGTGTCAAGTGTTGACGATTGCATGTATATGTAAAATTATTAATTTATTTATATGCAAATGACTTATTTAGATTTTTTTTATAATTATTAATCATGTACCATAAAAAATTAAGAATTTTTGATAAGATCGTACGATTCTACGATCCAATCCCAAATCGATCATATATAGGATCACGATTTTACAAACTATAATTGAAATAGTTGAGGATCTGGGTTCGGCGACAATGGGAGTTTTGAGGTTGCATGCATGAATATGAAGATATTATAGTTGTAGAGTCGGGAAAGGATAAATAAATTTTTATATAAATTTTATTTTATTAATACAAAATTATTAAATATTTATATTTAAAATTTAATAATAAATTTTTTAATTGATAAATTTTTTAATTTTTTCTTAACACATTGTTGAGCATAAATAAGATTTTATAATTTTAGTTTTGAAAATTTTCTTTCTACTTAAGTTATATCAACTATTGTTAATAATATTTTATAAATTAGTTATTGTTAGTAAAAAAAATAATTAATCAGGTCGGGTAACGTCGGACCTGGGATGACTAGCCCGACCCCACGGAAGTTTCCCACCGGCCACCAGGGTAAATCGAGAAGCGCTAATGGAGGTCCATCCAAATGACTAGTATTCTAAGGTCCGCTTCTCATAATTATTGTTAGTAATATTATATAAACTAGTTATTCATGTATTGATACATAGAAAATAAATTATTTTTGTATAAGATTTAATATTTCAAATACTATTTTTTAATTTTTAATTTATTATTTCTTTTTAAAAAATTTAACTTTTAAAATAAATCTAAACCATTAATATTAATTAATATTTCATTGTCATGTTTTAAAATATCTTCAATATTCAAATATTTTTCTTTTAAAAAATCATTCATATATTTTAAACTGTTCAAACATACTTTTAGTGATATAAATTTTATTTTGTTAATATAAAATTATTAATTAAATGTTTATATTTAAAACTTAATAAATTTTTAATTGATAAAAAAATTTAATTTTTCTTAACACATTGTTGAGTGTAAATAAGATTTTATAATTTTAGTTTTGAAAATTTTCTTTCTACTTAAGTTATATCAACTATTGTCAATAATATTTTATAAATTAGTTATTGTTAGTAATATTATATAAACTAGTTAGTGTCATTGTCACTAATATTCTATAAATTATTCATGTATTGATGCATAGAAAAAAATTATTTTTGTATAAGATTTAATATTTCAAATACTATTTTTTAATTTTAAATTTGTTATTTCTTTTAAAAAAATTAACTTTGAAAATAAATCTAAATCATTAATATCAAATAACATGTCAATGTCATGTTTTAAAATATCTTCAACATTCAAATATTTTTCTTTCCAAAAAGCATTCGTATATTTTAAATTATTCAAATCTACTTTAAGTGAAAAAATAACATGATCAACAATATAATTAAAATAATTATTTTTAAAAGATTTGACAATTGAAAGTCTCATTTCATTAGTTCCCTTCTCATCAAATTATTTATTTATTCTAATTACATATATTTGATAAAAAATTTAGTTTTACATTTATTTCATTTACAAACTTTTTAGTAGAAATTATAGCAGATGTGAACTCATTTTCTCTATAATCATTAAAAAAACTTTTCAACTGATCTAATGAAATAGGAATATTTATATCCTTATATTGTATAAATTTAATAGTAGTATTAATTGTAAATAATATAATATTTATATCCTTATATTGTATAAATTTACTAGCAGTATTAATTGTAAATAATATATTATACCAAATAATCATACCTAATAAAAATTTAAAATTTTCAATCTCATATATTGCTAAAGAAATTACTTAACCTTTTATTTTAGGGTCATCATTAGTTTCTACAAGTTGATATAAAATATCTTTTATTTGTGTAATTTGGTATTTTATTATTTTAACACTTTAAGATTGTTAGGATCAAAGGAATTTACATATCTCCACAATAGTATAATATTATTTACTTTGGGCCTA
Source organism: Hedychium gardnerianum (assembly GCA_038050645.1). NCBI lineage: Eukaryota > Viridiplantae > Streptophyta > Magnoliopsida > Zingiberales > Zingiberaceae > Hedychium > Hedychium gardnerianum. The sequence goes on from JBBUKS010000017.1 coordinate 298,654, forward strand.
GGCCCTCATGATTTTGCTCTTGGACTCTAACCAAAAGGTCTCATACCAATGGAGATATTTTTTCCGTATAAGCATATGATTTTTCCCATGTATTTTCAATGTAAGACTTTGTTTGCAACCTTGTAACCCCAACAATCTCCCCCTCAAACGAAGGATCACAGGGGCCCCCGTCCGATCCTTGACTCACCAGGTCTTCCTGCCTCTCGGTCCACCTGACCAATTAGGACTTCCTTGCCTAGCTGCAATTAGGACTTTATGTCTGGTGTCTGGTCCTCTTGATCCAGACATGGAAGCTCCTACTTTCTTTGTTCGAGGTTAATATTCTACTCACATAGCTTGATTAGATCATAGCTCTTATACACAGTCAGCGGTCAGACTTTCTGGCAGTCCGGACTCTGATATCAATTATTATGACCAAAGAAATTTAGATCTCTCCACAATGGTATAATATTGTCCACTTTGGGCCTAGACTCTCATGGTTTTGCTCTTAGACTTTACCTAAAAGGTCTCATAGCAATGGAGATATTTTTTTCTTGTACGCGCATGATCTTTTCCATATATTTGTAATGTGGGTCTTTATTTGTAACCTTGTAACCTCAACAAAGACAACTTTCCCAATGTATTTGTGACAATGACTTTAGAGTTAAACTAGAAACATGGTCTTGGAAAATTTTCTATATTTTTATAAAAGAAAAAAACAATGAGTATATATGTTATATCACACCAAAAAATATTTTAGCACTAGGATAAGAATTAGATATATCACAAAGTACTAAATTAAGATTATGACAACTACATAATATATATAAAAAGTTCTAGAATTTATATCTAACATTTTTTTGTATGTCTTGTTGTTTACCTTTTATATTAGACCCATTATCATATTTTTGTCCTCTTATGTCATTTATATTAAGTTTACATTTTTTTTATTATACTAGTAAGCATATCAAAAAGACTTTTTCCTGATATATGTTGATTGAACTGCAAGTGCATAGTAGAGTCGTTAAGTAATAAAAATATTGATCCATAGAAACTGTTGATTAAATACTAGCCGAGTTTGTAAAGCAAGTTATCTAAACAATAGAAATGTTGGTTGAAGTCACGAATGCAAGCTTGAGAGCAAAAAGAGAGAGAGGGAGAGAGATCACTGAGAGAGAGTGTGTGTGAGAGTGAGTTGACTTAAGTGGTATGATTTTAGAATTTCGATTTCACTATGATTCTAGTTAATATCCCTAGTATATATTCACCTCCTTTCCCTTCATGTTTATGATCTTATAGGAATTCTAACTAAATTACCGGTATGACCCTTCGAAGATCACATCAGAGTGTTTACACCATTTTATTCCAATGTTATTAAGTAGAAGAGGTAGCATAGAAAGTCCGGTTAAAGAACTACTCTCTGTCACTAAGGGCTCCCCGGTCATTAGAATGGTGAAAATCCATTGAACTAAAGTTAGCTAATCTCTTATGGAGATTTGCCCTCAATTCAAGATAACTACTCCAGAAAGTCCGGTTAAAGGATTATCCTCTGTCACTAAGAGCTTCTCGGGCATACAATCTAGAGCAATTTCCCTTACATGGTAACAATCCTTCATAATTCAAGGCATCACACACATGGAACAAGTTTTAAACACTTCATAGAATAAGAAAATTGACATATCATTGTTCATACATTAATAATCACATCACAATTACTCTCTATATCCTATAATTCGGAGGACTACTCCATAGCAAGAGAAATATACCCAAAAGACATGAAGAATAACATTATACAACTCAATACATGAATAGAGAGAAGAGAATATTTATCAATGTATTGTCGGTCTTCTTGAGAGAGTCTCTTTGCTCCGGATGTGGACGGATCGTCGAAATGGATGGAGATGGTAGCTCTAGGATTTCTCCCAAAAGGGAGAACCCTTCCCCAAAAAGAGGGGTTGATCCCCAAACCCAAGATAAACCAAAAGAAGGGTTTCTTGACTCTTTTATAGGACACACGATCATGCCTCCACGCCATACGGTCGTGCCTCATGGCACGACCATGCTGTGGAGTGTGCCAGAAAATAGGGCATGATCGTGCCCTGTGTCACGCCCTAGAGGTACACATGTGTCTGTCGAGACGAACGATACCCCCTAGTGATAATCACAGATATAACATGATATGAGTCCACAAAACTCATAACAAAACACAACCACGCAGTATAGGAAATATAAACCAAACAAGGTAAGAAAATATAAGGTATACCTGACCATGAAAATCCAAAGACATAGTTGCGAGCCAGCTCAGCTTAAGACACTAATTACATAACAGAAATGTCCAAATACAACTTAATTATTACAACGTCAGTATGATAAATAAATGTGGAAGCATAATCAAACCAAAGCGATAAGGAGAAAATCGAAGCCTGATGTGAATGGGACGACGCAGATAGAAAACCTCCAAGCGACCCAATCAACATATACTTGCTAACCTAGAAACAATAATGGAAGACAGGGGTGGTAAGTACAAAAGAGATACTCAACGGGTATAAGAAGATAGTGCATGAACAATAAAGTATGCATGGATTCAAAGGAGGATTATACTCACCAACTAGAAGTTTATATTGGTATGCCTCTACTACACAAGTATCCTACTCAACTGCACATAGTATCATGTGTTGGGATCTATATGCAAAAATATATACATGCACAGCGAAAAATACTTCGATCCCTCCAGAGATCTAAGCGAATACGATATACTCGTTTATTTAGAAATGCTACATTTGTTGCGTGAACAATGTTCTCCCAGTAGCAACTTTGCTTTGACGAATCTCAGCATGATCAGAATGGTCGCGCCTCTTCAGTATCCACACGAACACGTTTTTCGTTCGTCGTACGAATGAAGCCTTCGGAGAAGAATAACCTTTGGTTATGCCAGCAACCCCTCAAGGTAGTTTTGGCTAAGTAGAGAAGAAGAAGACAGGAGCAAGAGTAATACACAAAAATCTCATTTTCAAACCTTTTTATATTGATCAAATGAATACCAAAGGTCTTTGCCTCTTGGTCTTCTTTTCATCAATGCTCCATTAATCTCTATTAATGGGTATTAATCCTCCTTAGTTGGTTGAGTCTAATCCAATGAGTCTAATCCGGATTAGTCCAATGATCCAATGAGTCTAATCCAATGATACAATCTAATCCAAATTCAGCTGAATTAACCCACTCAACTTAAGGTCCATTGTATTTTAGTCAAACTAAAATAAACTCATCTCCAAATCAACATGTTCTCTATGTGTGTGACTCAATAGATTCTTGTAACGTTGACAATGTCTTTAAAATCATTTTAAATACATAAACAATAAGTGGCATCTAGCAATGCATCATTGCTACCCAAGTAACAAGAATGTCAAGATTTGACTTAATATTTCCGTGTCTATTATCTCGTATGACTCAATCCTTCTATCCTCGATATCTACATTGATCCATGAGGCATAGACCGTGTTATACTCTTATCAATCTTTGTGTTTTTTAATCTCTAAGTAGACAACTCAATCAAATGAGTTCAATATCTCATATTGACTTATTTGAGCATGGTCATACTTTCTTGTATCCTACTTAATCAAGGAGCTCATAAATATCACTTTCGTCATATGAAAAGGATAGATCTCATCTACATCACTCACATCCCTCCACATAATTTATTGCATACCCAGTGATCGTCTTTATAGTCCACCCTATTACAGATAACGTTTGTCGATACTAAAGTACACAACTCATTATGTAGAGAACGGTAGTGACTTTAGATCTAAGGACTATTCATACTAATAGTCCCTCTGAGAATATTTATGATACTCATATAACGATACTTGAAATATTCTCATAGCGGATCAATTCAGTACATATTCTCTAATATATACTCATGTGTCAACTTGATATCTTATATTCATGACTTATGAGATCAAGTCATCAATTGACCTACATGCTAGTCTCGACGCATTAATATTGCTCTTGCATACTAATGCTCAACTAGAAATAATTAAGAGTAATGTTGTATATATATGTACAGTCTCCCACTATCAATTCAACCAATTGATATGTTGTATACTATATCCTACTATTTTAGGACATTATTATACTTATTCATTTGACATTGATATATAAAATAAATATAAAAATCATAAACTTTATTTTTTATTAATGAAATATGATACAAAAATTTCCTTTTTAATACTAACATTAAACTCATTTACTGAAAGTTCGTAATATAATTCATAGTATTAGAGAACTTGTGATTGATTCACAATCAGTGAGCATCTCTACATATATAATTATGAATATATTGAAATATTCCATAGTCGATGAATTAGTGAATTTGGACATCATCAATTCTGTAAGATTAACACGAATTATATTCCTTGGCTTGTCCAAGCAACAACTTCTCACTGGTTGAAGACATTGGGATATCAAGAGTTAAACATAGATGCTAGTTAATGATAACTAGTTCATTGGAATAACTTGCCATGAGACTTCATATAGTTCTCTACATATATATAGATATTGTTAGTATCAGCCCTAAGAGCCAATTATGAGATAATTAGGCTTATTGGGTTAATGATTATGATATTGGGTTAATGGTTAATCCAATATGCTAAAATCCAACTCATTAAAGATGATTAATGGAGATTAATTATACATTCAAGAAGGAAGATCATTGAGTTAGACT
>JBBUKS010000017.1:318158-329287 GCA_038050645.1 Hedychium gardnerianum
AACCATTAACCTAATACCATAATCATTAACCCAATAAGCCTAATCATCTCATAATTGACTCTTAGGGCTAATACTAACACTATCTGTCTAACATATTAACATATCACTTTGATCATTAAGTAGTCTTATGTATTCCATATTTTCTTTCAACAACTCTCATTTCTACCCTCAAATTGTCCAACAACAATTTCTTTGTGTTGCTTATTTCTTCATTGGAGTTTTCTTTTCCTCCTAGCATCTCTTTCCTCTATCAACTTTCCTTCATTATACCCAAGTGTCATATTTGAATGATGTTGTATATGCCACTTAGGCCCTTTGGTTCTCATCCATCGTTTCCCTTCTCCCCTTCCATCTATTTGTTATGTGCGGTTGTGTGTGATGCTACTGGGAGAAACCCATTTGAGGTAGTTGCTTTTAAGTTTTTCCTCATCTTCTTTGTCATCCTTACGACACTTGTCAAGTGGTTTTTCTTCTCTACTTTCTTCTATGTGCCACATGCTATTTTATGTGTTGCTTTAGGGAGAAGCCCACTCTTAGAAGTCCACTATGAGAGATTCATGGGATCTATCTTTTCCTCCTCTCTCCATTTACTAGATAGTTTAAGGTCAACAATTACTTTGCTTTTCCTGTGCAAACCTTTTAGTATCATAAAATAAGCAAACATAAATAGTGTCTATCCTCCAGCATGAAGAAAAGTGTTAGTGGTATTAGGTTAATATAGTTATCAGTGTAGTAAATTTAGCCTTACATTTGCTGTTTTATATTTATAGTCATACCATTTAATAGCTCTATATATCATAATATCAAGGCAATTTCCTTAACTTCTACAGTAAGTAAAAGTCAAACTTAATTAATTTCGCCACATGAAAGATTGTGTCTAGATAGTTGAATTTTGCAATTAGTCAAGCTTTGAATGTGTTAGTTGAGGGAGGGATCAGGGAATATTTAACTGTAAACACCCACTTGCAACCGATTATAGACTTACCACTCGGACAAAAGAGTGACTAGTTTCTATATATCATTGGAACACAATACTGCCATCTGATCTATCATTGTGGAATTGGAATTCTTCTCTCTAAGAAATGACTCAACAAGCTTATAATAACATAATATCATTATCATATACAAGGTTGTAGTATTCCTTTTAATTTTCCTTACCTTGATGATTTTGAGAGAGCTGAGGTCTATTTCTGTATCTTTGTTTCTTTGATTGTAATGTGAAGTGTGACCATCTAGACAGAGATTAAATGTTTCAAATTTGTTCTTGTGTGCAGCATCTGAAAAAAGATATTTAAATGCTAGCAACCGTGAACTTGCTGCTTCTCATGAGTCTGCTTTCTCGATGGAAAATAATCAAGATACAACGTCTCAGGACAAAACATCTCATCAATTGCTTCAATTTACTTTCCAGGAGCTGAAATCTGCTACTGGTAATTTTCGACCTGATAGTATCCTTGGGGAGGGTGGATTTGGATATGTTTTCAAAGGATGGATAGAGGAGAATGGCACCACTCCTGCAAAACCAGGCACAGGTCTTACTGTTGCTGTCAAGAGTCTGAAGCCTGATGCACTCCAGGGTCACAGGGAGTGGGTTGTGAGTACTATCTTTCCCAAAGATCTACAATAAACTAGAAAAACTCTCACTGACTGAAATACATGGATGCATTGCAGGCTGAGATTAAATTCCTCGGACAATTACATCATCCTAACCTTGTAAAGCTGATAGGATATTGCATTGAAGACGATCAAAGATTACTTGTCTATGAATTCATGTCTCGAGGAAGTCTTGAAAATCATCTTTTCCGGAGTGAGTAGAACTGTAGAAGTTTATCAGCTTAACTTGCTGAGTTCCTTATAATATTATGTCCATTAGTCATTTTGTTAGCCTTTTTTCTCTTATTTTTTTCTTAGTTTAGGAGTGCACCTAACTATTGAAGAACACATGCACCTAAAAGTTTTGCACCTTGTACAATGATACAGGTTATCATATTGGTGAATAGGTGACATGGACTTGAGAATAATGTCTCATGAATCCATAACAAAGTGGAGATAGAAAATTAGAGAAGTCTAAATCGATTAGATGGATGATAAAAGGTAGACCTAATGTTTAATAAAGTATGAACCTAAGGTATATGAGATAGAAAAACCACAAGCTCACAGCCTATGAGATTGAGGTTGACAAGTCGATGAATGCCACAAGGATTGACTTGATAAACTTTAGTTCAATGAAGAACCAACAAGAGCCTCACCATGTTTTGAATTGAATATAAACATGAGATACATGGATGGCCACCACCCCCTATTTATAGCTATAGGGTGATATAAAACACTAAAAGGTCTAAAGTAAACCCATTTAGAAAAGTCCTAGGCAGACCACTTAACTAGGTTGGGCTTAAGTCATTGTTAAAACCCAAATAAAGGCAAAATTAGGCCTACACATTAAAATTGCCCCTACCACATATAAATGAGGCATAAGTGGCTAATTAAGCCTATCTAAGACTTGAATTAGATTGATAGGTTGTATGACTTGCTCTTGTTCAAATATGCTTTAACTTCAGCCTTGGCTTTTGGCATCTTCAATCAACTCTTTGAGCGTTTTCTTCATCTTTTTAGTTCTAGACCTGGTAGTTGGGCCTCTATCGATGTATAATGCTTCACCAAGAAGTTTTAAAATGTGTTACTCTTCATTTTCATGACCTTAGCTTTATTCCCATCTTTAGCTTGTTTAGCTACAACTCGGTCTCAATCTGAGTCTTCATCGTTCCCCTTCTCCTCAAAAGAATTTGTCCTCAAATCGTCATCACCTACATCAAAGGAAGAAAGATTAAAAACATTGAATGTAGCACTCATGTGATATTCACTTGTCAAGTCAAGCTTGTAGGCATTACTTCTTGCATTAGCACATCTTTATACCTATTCTTGAACCATCACACTCAATTTCAAAAGTTTTAGTTAAATCAGGTAATGCAACTAATGGTGTTGAACAATCTTTTTGAATAAAGAAATGATTTTGTTCCTATCACATAGTATGTGGACCTTGTTTCTCCACCTAGAATTAGTTTTATGCCAATGGATTTTTCATTGCTATATATGTTCATATGGACAATGCATAGCAGTAAACTTATATGGCAATTGTGAAGTAAATTTAATTTGAAAAAAAAGGTTTAACTTAACTTATATGGTGAATTATTTCTAGACATTTTTTCTAATGACTCAACTAGGGAGCAAATGTTTAGTAGGATTGATTGATGGAGAGAAGGGAATTCAGAATGGTATCCCTCGACTTCTCCTTTACACTGAAATTGATCTGTCCAAAACAAATAAATTGGAGGGAGAAGAATATAGAAGTAGTAAAAGACCATTATGCCCTTTCTTCACCATTGACTGTTCTGCAGGACCACCATCGGACTAATGCAGACCATCACTGGACTGCTGCTGGCTGTCAACCATTGCCACTACCTTTTCAACTTAGGATGCAAGAGAGGTTTGAGTAGAGGGGTATAGATAGAATTTATTCTCTCTCACTGTTCCTCATCCAATTAAATAACTTCTGATCCATTCCATCATTCTCATCCTTGTAAATAACTTTTATCCCTTTTCTCCTCTCCGTCTTTTCCCCCTCTATCTCCTCCCTTCCCTCTTCTTTCTCTTCAATCTCCCTCTCTCTAAGTAAACATAGCACTAATTCTGATCATATATTATTTCTCCTTGGTTATCAATCATGGTTGACAAATATTCAGTTGTATATTTAAAATGTGTTGTTATGATCTTGCTGAAAACATATACATTGATCTATAATCTTGCAATATTAGTTGGTGGAACTAAGCTATATAAGCTCAAGAAGGTGATCTGTCATGGTTGAAAAATACCAAAAGTTCACACTATCTTCATTTGATATATATCCATAACACAATTTTTCAATAATTATATTGATGACACAGGATAAGATGTCGACCTGTGCTGGTCGGCATGGGAGTTTACCATTTTCCCCGCCGACCAACACAACATTGGGCTCGGAGCCATGAGGTCGCAAAGGGTGTCTCAACCTCGCGACAGGCGACGGCCAGTGCTACCGAGGCCTTTTTTTAAAAAAAATCTTTTTCTTTTTAATTTTTTTTCCTTTGTTCTGTGTTTGTTTTCTTTGCTTTTCCTTGATAATTTGTTCCTCCAATTGTCTATGGGAGAAAAAAAAAATTCCTCCATCCATATATGGGTGAAAAAAGTATAATTTTTTTCCTCATCTATCCGTCCATAGTTAATTCATGTGTCCACAAGATAAACAAAGAGAAACAACCCTCCTTAAAGATGAAGATATAGATTATTAGAAAGATATTTTTTTAATATAATATAATTTCTAACTTTATAAAATATACTACTACTAATGAATTAAATTATTTTATATATAAATTTAGTTTAATTTTAAATTGTTGATAATAAATTCATTATTAATCCATTTAAACTTCTTTGATTGTGCCATGTTTACTTGGTGAGCTTCAATTAACCCTAAATCGATTTTTGCTTAATAAGCATCAAACATTTTACGAGATAATATTAAATCTAACTCCACAATAAGCATCAATAGCAATCAAATATTAGTAAAAATATTTTTTAATTGATATATTTTATATTTAAAAAATATCCAAATTATATGAGCATGGCATGATACCATATCGGCACAACATGATACAATACTGAAATTGTATTGTTCAATCATAAACTGAAACTCCGGCACGGCTTGAAATTTTAAACGTTGATGATATTCTTCTACTTAGTAATTATTGAGTAAATGATGTTAAAAAGTTTCTAGAAGCCAAATTTGTTATTAAAGTGCACATGTCATATATCAAAAGTATCTAAGTTTATATTTACTTTATTATAACTATCAGGGGCTCTTCCTTTGCCTTGGTCTAGTAGGATGAAAATTGCACTAGGGGCTGCTAAAGGACTAGCTTTCCTCCATGGGGGTTCTGATCCAGTTATTTATAGGGATTTTAAGACATCTAATATTCTTTTAGATGCGGTAAGTAATTGATGTTTAATTTTGATTTCAAGTTTCATAAGTTCCTTGATGTGATTATTTGGATCCTTCCATTCCAGGAGTACAATGCAAAGCTATCAGATTTTGGGTTGGCAAAAGCTGGGCCTCAAGGTGATAAGACTCATGTTTCCACCCGTGTTGTAGGTACTTATGGTTATGCTGCTCCAGAATATGTGATGACAGGTATGCTACAAAATCTAATAGCTTCCATGACTCAGTGATTATGCTGTTTTATACAACTTAGATGATTTTTGAATAGATTGATGGTTACACTTGTTATTTTCTGTAGAGTCGATCCTAAGATAAACCTGATAAACCTATGGTAATGTTGACCTATATATACAAAATGTTGAAATGATGTTCAAATAAGTATCTCCTTGAGGGGGTTCCTCAATAAGCACATCAAGAGCCACCCATTATACTTTTATACAAGTGAAACTAAGGTGAAATAAGGTTTAAAATTTTGAACGTGTTGAAGTTTCGATTTATGATCGGAATGATACAGTTTCGGTACCATATCGTGCCGTGTAGATAACTGTACTTTTTAAAATATAAAATATTAATTAAAAAATAATTTTATTAATATTTGATTGTTATAGATGCTTACGAGTTATATTTGAGATGTTGAATGTTGAACTTAAGTTTTGATATTATCCCGTGAAATATTTGATGTTTATTGAGTAGAAGTCGATTTAAGGTTGATTAAAATCCACCAAGTAGATATGAAAGATTAAGCAGGTTTAAACTAGATTTAATTTGGATTTATTTTGAGCAGTTTAAAATTTGACCAAATTTATATATAGAATAATTTAATTTATTATTTGTAGTATATTTTATAAAGTTAGAAATTATATTATATTTAATTTTGTTATCTTTCTTAATAATTTGTATTTCTCTATGCTAATCTCGTGGATGGATGCAGAAGAGAAAAGAATAATTATCCTTGAAGAGGTAAAGGAGAGAACTCTCTATTTACCTTTGTGGATAGATGAAGGTGAAAAAAAATTAATAAATGGAGGAAAAAATTTACAAGGAGGAAAAAAATTAATGGATGAAATTGAAAAAAAAAATAAGAAGGAAAAAATTAACAGGGAAAAGAATTACTTGTTTTAAAACTAAAAATTTCTATCTAAAATTAAAAATTTAGAAAAAAGAAACAGTAAAAAAAAATTAAAAAAAAATCGTGAGGTCGCGGTGACCTCGCAATGCTAGTATCAGTGTTGGTTGGCAGACGAAACGGTAAATTCTGCCTGTGCCGACCGACACAACTCGGTTCTTAAATCCTTGGGTGAAACAATGATGCTTCAGCATTACCAATGGGCATGGAGCAATCCCGCTTCAACATGACCTCACAATTATGATTTAGAGGTGGAAACTTGGCTCTAATACCATATCGACATGGATGGAATCCATTGCATTCTATAATGATTAATCACTTGGACTGAAATTCACTCAAGTTTCAATCAAATCATACCTTTGAGTTATGATGGTATTCCACCATACTCGCATCATAATGCCAAAGTCAAAACTCATGTTTGAACCATGTTGGGTATGTGGCTCATGTTGAAACTAGTTGTTCCACACTTTTTTGTCACTTATAAACATGTGGTCGCCCTTGGTATTCTTATGTTAAAGAAATTTCCCCCATCCCGTGGTTTGCTATTTTGGTATGGAACATTTTCCACCTGCTTTTCAACACATAAGAATAACTAATAGATTGTGAGAGACCATTAACTGTATGCTGAAGAGCAATCAAACCTGCTATATGAAAATTATGGTTAATTTTCATCTAATTGCAATGATGAAAAGAATTGCAGAATATTAATTAACTTGCAGAATCACTGATGATGGGGGAAAAGGATTTGTTTTAATATGGCTGAAAATAATGGGAAGTGATGATGAGTAGTGATCCAACTTCAATTTGTATAGGGGTAAAAGGTTAATTCAAGTAGCAAACGCTAGGGATTCCACATTTCATTTCATGTTGAATTAATCATGGGATTTAATGAAGTTGGAGTCGGTCTTTTTCTTGAAACTTAAGTATTCTTTATCACAAATTTGGTATTGATACTAATCGGCAGTATCGAAAATGTCAATGAAAAGAATTGTCAAGCTTGGACTGAAACAAGCATGTCCAAGAGCTTGTTAGATCAAGTTTGGACTAAAACAAATGCCTTGAAGAGTTTACTAGGTCAAATTTGAACTAATACAGCAGAGAGATGATTCTGGTAAAAAGGCTAGAGATAAATTAATCATTATGAAGTAGATTAGAGTTGTGATCTAAAATAGAGAAAATAAGGACTTACAAAATGATACCCTATTTTGTCCCATGTTGAAGGTTTATAAGTGAAATGAGGAAAAACTAATAGAAATTCCTAATTACTAGTCCTCTCTATCTATATATGTTACCTATTCCTTTTTATACATATACATCCTTGTGTATTCATATGTTTACAAATAAGTCTGCAATATTTACAAATAGGTCCCTTAATACGCTCCTTCATGTTGGTCTAAAATTATCATAAAAGCTGGATACCTCGATTACCTAAAAAAAGTATCACAGAAGCCCACCTTATGACAAATATATTCATTTCTATGACCACTTAAAGACATTTAGTAATTTTCTAACTATCATTAGTACTAATAAACAGGCAATGGTATGTCTCTATACACATTTTTCCTGATGAAGTGCCAATCAGTCTTGTGTTTCTTCCTCTCACAAAAAAAGACTAGATTGAAGCAATGTGCATGATAATATATTTTTTACAACACAGTTTCATCATCTCAATAGGAGTCTTCAACACTACTCAACTCAATCCCCTGTTGTCTAAGCTACATGAACTCACATGTGGCTAAACCCATAGTCAAGTATTTTGCCTTTGCACTTAACTTGGCCACTGCATTTGCACTTTGACTTAGCCTAGGATTTGAGTTACAATAAAATCATTAGAGTTGTCTCCCAATGATTTGGATATCAAGCCTTAGGAAATTGATTGATCAGGCTTAGCACAAATGAAATGTCATACTTAGTGACACTTAGGTAATTTAGTTTACTAACTAATCTTAGATAGACACTTCCTGGATCAGATAATAATTCTTGACGTAGAATTGGTCTAACTTTTGGTTCCAGAGGTGCCTTACAAAATTCCTATCATACTAGCTAAGCACACAAGTCTATTGTGAGATATAAATGCCTTCCCTAAAATGATAATGGCTATGCTTTTATCTTTGTGATTTTTGCACCATCATCACCAATATAACCGATGATATCATATGCTTGAACAATTTTTAAGAAGGATATAAATCCCAAACTGAGAGGTACTGCAAATTAAAGAGCAGAGGTAGATATAAATATCATGTCCTAGGATATTGCTTCATTCACACAGTAACTTTCAGTTTTGCACACAGGACCAAACTCCTCCTTGAGCAACAAACCAAGATGTTACTTGCTGAAGCAATCATAATCGTATGATGCCACTAGTTGAGCCATCGGTTGATCCACAATTGGTAGATGTTGTCACATTAAACACCCACAACAACTAACTATAAATCTGCCAGAAGGAAGAGAATAAGGTTCAAAATCTTAAGTGTCGAAGTTTTGGACTTTGATTGGAATGGTACTATTTCAATATCATGCTGATCTTTCAATGTATAGTGCCGATGGCGAATTAGAGGTGGAAAGAGGACAGAGATGAAAAAGAAAAAGAAGATAAACAACTATATACTTAAGTTTGGATTCTGTATTTCATGTAGAATTGTACACTTTTGATATTATCTTGTATGGACACACGTTAAAATAATAATAGCATTATCTTAATTCATCATGATTTGTGTTGTAGCATGTCAAAAGGTGTCGATCATTGACATGCAAAGATACTCATTGAGATGATTGGTTGTACTGAGTAGTATCGAGTTTTGATCATTTAATGAAATGATATATTTCAACTATGTTGGGTGGCATGTACGAGAGTTTAAACCATGAAGAGAATTAAACTCCCAAGTATTGTTAGAAGTAGAGATTCCATCTCAATTAACATATCATATTCTGAACTGGAATAGAAGTGTTTTCTGAGATAGTCTTACAAATGGAAAGTGAAGCTAAAGAAGAAAAAATAAATAGAGTAAAACAGATTGACGAAGAAAGAGACTGTAAGGTAGTGCATTTGTGAGTATTATTTCAGAGAGGAACATGAAGGTCCAGTTAGAAGTAGCATCTAAGATTGTGGATGGTGTAGGGATTGTGGATGGACGACCTCTGCGTTGTGGTCTCCGAACTGAACCTGGTGGGTTCAAATCCGCGACAATGGTGGATAGATACGGGAGCTACCAGACATATATGCTGCAACAAGGAGCTGCTCCACAACATTGAAGAAGTCAAAGATGGGGACAAGTTGTTCATGGGGAACTCAGCAATCTCGGACATTGTGGGCCAAGGAAAAGTGGTGTTGAAGACGACCTCGGGCAAGAACCTCACTCTGAACAATGTGTTCCACGTTCCAGAGATTCGGAAGAATCTAGTGTCCGGAAGCAAGCATGGCTTCTGTATTGTTTTTGAGTCGGACAGAGTTATACCGTTCAAGATGGGAATGTTTGTGGGAAAGGGTTATGTATTTAATGGGCTTTTCAAGCTCAATGTAATGACCATTAGGCCTAAGATAAATAAAATTGAAAGTTCTTCCACTTATATGCTTGAGTCTTCATTTTTGGCATGGTAGACTAGGACATGTTAACTACGATGTGTTGCGTAGATTAATAAAAATACAAAGCATACCTACATTCCACCTTGACCTGAAACATAAGTGTGAGACTTGTGTTGAAGCTAAAATGACAAGGTCATCCTTTTAAGATATTGAAAAAAGCAACGAACCACTCGACCTAATCCACACCGACGTGTGCGACCTAAAAGGTACGCTGACATGTGGTGGGAATAAGTACTTCATAACTTTTGTAGATGATAACACAAACGACAATTTATCAAAGGGCGCACCTAATGTTTCATATTGTCCAAAAGGCGTCCCAAAAGTTCATATTGCCCAAAAGGCACACTTTTTTCCTGTTTTACCCTTCTAACAAAGTTGATGTTTTTCTTCTCTTTCATTTGCATGCAACACCTTTTCTCTTTCCTATTAAATAAAAAAAAAAAAATCCTCTCTCTGAACACTGACCGAGTTTAAACCACTGTTGCGGGTTTTGGAAGACCAGCACCATGGTGGTGTTGGTTTTTTGGTGTGTTAAATTGTGGTGTTTATTTTTAAAAAAATAGTAAAAAAGGACATATTTGAACTCCAGAACACTGAAAAAATCCATAGAAATTAGTTCAATCGGAGCTCTCTAGGTCCATCAAGGATTTTGACCAAAACCCATTGATGGACTTAGAGAGCTCCGATTGAACTAATTCTAATTCCTATGGATTTCTTCAGTGTTCTAGAGTCCAAATATGTCGTTCTTTACTATTTTTTAAAAAATAAATATCACAATTTAATACACCAAAAAATCAGCACCATCGTGGTGCTGATCAGTGTTCAGGAGAGAGATTTTTTTTTTTTAATTTAATAGGAAAGAGAAAAGATGTTGCATGCAAATGAAAAAGAAGAAAAACATTTGCTTTGTCAGAAGGGTAAAATGGGAAAAAGGTGCGCCTTTGGGGTAATATGAACTCTTGGGACGCTTTTTGGACAATATGAAACATTTGATACGCCTGTTGATAAATTGTCGTAACACAAAATTCTATTATGTGTATCTTTTCAAAAGTAAGGATGAAGCTATACAGAAATTTATTCTTTATAAAAATGAGGTTGAAAACCAACTTAATAAGAGAATTAAGTTGGTTCGAAGTGACCGAAGCAGTGAATATGTATCACTGTTCGCTGAGTTGTGTGCTGAGCATAGGATCAGACTCGAAACAACAATTCCTTATACTCCTCAGCAAAATGGAGTTGTTGAGCGAAAGAATCGAACTCTAAAGGATATGATGAATGCTCTTTTATTGAGCTCTAGACTGTCAGAGCTTATGTGGGGAAGCTGTGTTAACAGCAAATTACCTTTTAAATAAGGTGACTCAGAAGAAAATAGATAAAACCCTTATGAGTTG
>JBBUKS010000017.1:349213-359225 GCA_038050645.1 Hedychium gardnerianum
TATATATCGATGGATGAATGAATGGAGGAAGGCCGCCCACCTCTTTCTTTATGTTATTTTATTATTTTATTTTATTTTATTTTAAATTATTTTTATTAAATAATTTTAGAAAGGATTTGTTTATAAGCAAGTCACGATTGTGAAATTCAGAGAAAAGATATCAAATCTGCCAAGACACTCGGGCGACCATGGAGATGGAGCTTCAAGGTCTTCCCCAGCTACTGTTATTCGCCTTCTTGTTCCTTCTCGCACTCAAATTCCTGCTCAAGAGAAGACGGTCGGACTCCAAACTCAGCCAAGTACTCTCCCCGGAGCCGCCTCTGCCTCCCGGTCCTTGGCGGCTGCCCCTCGTCGGCCACCTCCACCACCTTGTCGGCAAGCCCACCCACCACTTGCTGCGCGACCTCGCCGCCGTACACGGCCCCGTCATGCTCCTCAAGGTCGGCCAGGTCGACGTCGTCGTCGTTTCCTCCCGCGCCGCAGCAGAGGCCGTCGTAAAAACCCACGACATGAACTGCGCCAACCGCCCGGAGGTCGCCGTCGCCCGCATCATCGGCTACGGATGCACCGACATCGCCTTCTCCTCCTACGGCCCCTACTGGCGCCAGATGAAGAAGGTTTGCATCGTCGAGATGCTCAGCGCGCGCCGTGTCAAGTCCTTCGCCGCAATAAGGGAGCGCCACATAGTCGACTTGATGACGAACATGTCCACCGGATCTCCAGTCAACATCAGCGAAAAATTCATGACCTTGAGCGGCAACATCATCACCGAATCCTCCGTCGGCAAGATATACGACGGCTTTCTCCCGGTGGTGAGGGAGTTGATGGAAACGATCACCGGATTCAGCATCGTCGACTCCTTTCCGTCCTGGAAGTTCCTAGACGTCCTCACCGGAACAACCTCGCGGTTATGGCAAATCCGACGACGGCTCGACAAAATCATGAATGAGATCATCAAGCAGCACCAGACGGAGAAGAAGAGCAATCAATCAGAGGAGGACTTGATGGACGTGCTTCTGCGGATTAAAGAACAGGGCGACCTGGAAATCCCCATCACACTCGACAACGTCAAAGCCTGTATAAATGTCTGAATCAACAATCAAATCTCATCCCCGTGCAGTATCTGAACTATATACTAATCATGTAGATTACAGGATATGTTCGGGGGAGGCACGGATACCACAGCAACGACTCTGGAATGGGCGATGTCGGAGTTGATGAGGAATCCCGAGGTGATGAAGAAAGCACAGATCGAGGTGAGGGAGGCACTGAAAGGCAAGACAAGTGTAGAAGACGGCGACGTGGAGAAGCTGAGCTACTTGAAGATGGTGATCAAGGAGACGCTGAGGCTGCACACACCGATCCCGCTGCTTCTGCCGAGGGTGGCAAAGCAGAGCTGCGAGGTGATGGGATTCAAGATTCCGGAAGAAAGCAGAGTGCTGATCAACGCGTGGGCCATGGGGAGGGACCCGGAGTACTGGGAGGACGGGGAAAGCTTCTGGCCGGAGAGGTTCGCCGGAAGTAAGACGGACTACAAGGGGACGCACCTTGAGTACGTGCCGTTCGGTAGCGGGAGGAGGTTATGTCCGGGGTACCAGTTCGCCATGGCCACCATGGAGCTGGCGTTGGCTCAGATGCTCTTCTGCTTCGACTGGGAGCTGCCTGGCGGGATGAAGCCGGAGGAGTTGAACATGGAGGAGAAGTTTGGGGCGACGGCGTCCAGGAAATCGGCCCTGTGGCTGATTGCTACCCCTCGATTTCCTCCGCCAGCTTAAGAACGTATCTATCTTCTAAGCACGTTATTTATAGTTTCCTCTAATTTGTATTAGTGCTGGTGTTCACTAAACCCCAACCGGTGGTTTAAGCTTAACACAGAATTACAGAATCTAAACTCCAAGTTGTTCTGTAACAATAATATCATAGTACATTGGGATGCTTAGATTAATTCCAGAAAGGAGTAATCTCTATCATAATACAAGTTTGTTCTAAATCGTTTTGCTTAATTTCTTCAAAACGAATATTCCTTGAGATCGCCCTTTGAATCTCCCAGTTCCAAGTCAGCTAGACATTCTTCTGCAGTTAGGGGAGGAAGTTGCCTTGTCTTTCGCTTTAGGTTGTGCTTGTGCCAGTCAGATTTGAAGTGTTCTCTATATTGCCTAGCATCTCCCAGTGCAGCATCACAGGTGTTGCATCTGCTCTGCCTGGCCTGTTCTTGGCCGCGACTATCCCCAGAAGAAATTTCTTTCTCGTGCAACCTCTCGCCGAGTTGAACAACTGCGTCTAGCTCCTTCGATGAACTTGAAATAAATTCTTCAGTATCATACTGGCTGACATGAGCATCCCCTTCTGTGTGTACTGATACAGCAAGTATTTCCAGCCTCCCTTGCAAGCTCCTCGTAATGGCATCACAATCACGAAAAAGGCCAGGTTCTAACTCGCAAACCTTCACAATTGAGGATTGGATTAGAGTCAGAACGAATAGCACATGACAGGGGGAACCAAACAGACAAATTTGACGTTTAAGTTTTATCGGTAGATCCTATACATCATCCTTCATTATAATAAATTAGTTGTGCAAGTGCATAAATACAGCAGCCTAATAGCATTTAAGTTGGCTATTTTATCCCAACACCTAGATGCACTTACATTTCAATTTGACATCGTTGAAGGTCCAAAATGATAATGGAACAGTAACCAAGAATGTCCAGTGAATTTCAAATAAAGGAGTTAAAAGTAAATGACTCAGTAAAACATGTCTAACAAAGGCTAATACGTATGTAGTTTCTAACCACATTACTTACAATAGATGGCTCATTTCCAGACTCATCCTTTGAAGTAATATTAGCATTCCAATCACTGAGTTTCTCCATGAGAGTAGAAAAGCTTTTCTCTGGTACAACAAGACGCAATCTCATGGGGGATCTTTTGATAGGGAAATGGTTCTGAAGCTCCCTAATAACTTCCAATGCCTACCAAAGGAAACAAAAAAAATGTAATGATGCCATATTCTTCAAATTGATATTGAAGACGTGACAACTTTATGGACCAAATAACACTATGATCCAGATTCATAAAGGCGTGTACTCAGTATCGCTTGATGAAATGAGGAGTTCGATTGTCATAGCCACATACAACTGGAATATTTATGACAAGCCTGCCCTATATATATATATATATATATTATTAATAAAAACATTTTATTTTTAGGGAGTCTGAAATATAATTCATCTTCAACGCGTAGATATAAATAGATCTTACAAAAGTCTGATAGGCAACAATTTGATAGGATAAAATTCTTTGGCCAAAGTAAATTATGTTTGTGTTGGCAGAAAAAAAAAGGATGCAGCAATAATACTAGATAAACATGAACTTTGACGTTTGAAGCTTTAAATAAACAAGCTACCTGCTTTTTTGAGCTTTGATTTGGATCCACTGCAAAATGAATCTCATGCATAAGTCGCTCAATCATGCTAATTGTATAGGGACGATGAGTTTCAGTGTTGATCGTTTTCTGCATCACAATAGTTGCAATATCCCGGAACTGACTAGATAACTTAGATTCTCTCTCCTTCCCAGCAACTTGAAGCTCTCCTTTTTCCAAGATCTATCAATCATCCACATTTTTAAGATCTTCCAAATTTACAGAAACACAAAACTTTTTTTTTCCTTTTATTAAATATGAAGAATATATAAGGAACCAACATTTAAAAAATAAAATTTGCATCAATTGTTCAGAATAAGAGAATGTTAGTAATGTATTTATCATGTTAAATCAGAATTACAGATGGGTCAAAGCACAAGGAAAAATTCTTCCCAAATGACCAACATTAACAAATAAAATTTACAGAAGTGATCAAACATTGGAGTGGAAAAATCATAGTAATATGATATTTCATGTTAGATCAGAATTGTGGATTGGTACTGTCAGAGCACATAAAAAATTTCTTATTTAAATTATATTAATCAGAAGACTCTGTAACAAGAAGAAACTGGGTCCCTTTTACAAGAACTATGACTCAAATCAACAAAAAACACTCTATCCTCCCTCACTGCTTTCATGAGTTGTCCAAAAGGCGAAACGCTCGCCCCCAGCGCCCCCGCCAGTCCAAAAGGCGAAACTGCCACAATGAGTTGTCCAAAAGGGGTAAGAAGACTTTCCATTTGCGAACTCCATGATGCCTCAACTCAAAGAAGGAAGAACAATCAGATTTCAGGCTTTGTGGACCATGGACCCCGATTTTCACTCAGTGATGGAGAATACTTGGAAGGAGCCTATCTTTGCAAGGACAACATCTATCTTGTAGGACCAACTATTTGGGTAAAAGCTTGAAATTGGTAAAAGAATGCATAAGGAGTGAAACCATAAAGGATATTATAACCACTGATTGAACCTGTAGCCTGATAGAGTGATAGGCTTGGGCTCACAGGTGCATGCAGTTTCAAACCATGAACTTCATATGCTGAGGTAGTCTCTCAAGCAAGTCTGCTCAGCGCCTACTTCCAGTCATTCATTTAATCCTTACAGGCCATAAGGAAGTTACTCCCCTTCAACCTTGGGTTTCACATTCCCTGTAAAAGCCAAAGCTGATCTTTAGGAGTACACAGTGGTCTGCTTTCTACAGAGTTTAGTTTCTCACCCTTTCTATTAATGTATTCCATTGAATCATATTTGTCCCAGTCCCTTGCCATCTGAGATATTACCTATGCTTACACTGGTTTCATATACTATATTTTTCGTATTCCATGGGACATCTTTTGTTCAGATCGTTATCATCTGAGAAATTACTTGCCTGCTCTAATTTCAATTCACTACTAATAAATGATAAAAATGTTGGCTTTTTTGTTCGCAAACTGACAATATATTGCTTATCAAATATATTTTTCTCATATAAAAATAGTTCCCAAATCATTACTAGGCACGCTAATCTGTAGTTTTGTATTTTTTTCTAAAACGTCAGAGAAAAATATAGCATCTCAAGCAAGACAAAAAGACTCCACATATTACCTCCAAACATATTTTTGACTGATCATCGGTACCAAATGCTGCAATCAGTTCTTTTGATTTCGCAAGAATTCCTTTTGAGACATTTGAATAAATTGTTTGTGACTGCAACACTTCATCCAAATCCTTCTCTCTGCATAATAATTGAAGAGAAAGTATGGGTGTATGACACAAGTGATAATGCACCAACAAATAAAATAGATTTTAGAAAGACCAAAAGAAACACAAGGGAGGGAAACAATAACAAACACAAGAGTCAGAATTGTCTGAGTAAATAAATATAGCAATTTTATATTAAACTAGGAATCTAGCTCGAAAGTGAAGGTCAGTTTCCTAAAGCTTCAAA
Organism: Hedychium gardnerianum; assembly: GCA_038050645.1. Lineage (NCBI taxonomy): Eukaryota > Viridiplantae > Streptophyta > Magnoliopsida > Zingiberales > Zingiberaceae > Hedychium > Hedychium gardnerianum. The sequence goes on from JBBUKS010000017.1 coordinate 354,562, forward strand.
ATTTCCATTAATCTAACTATGATACACAAAAAAAGCAATCTCTTTATCCTATTTGCCAATGATAACCTCCTCTCTTCATTTCCGAGAACAATTTGACAAAACCCGTACCAATTCGGTAAACACGATAACCACATATGAGAAGTTTTAGTTACATTTTCCAGTGGACGAATAGAAGTTAGTTTTATCCGACATAAGGAAAAAGGAGGTATCGGGATTCTTACACTCCTGATCGCCACGAAAGGACCTTGTTCTTGTAGCAGGCGATCTCGAACCTTATTCCGTGCTTCTTGAGGCGGACGACCGCCACGTTCGTGAGGCGCTTCTGCCCGATGGGCTGGACCAAGGTCTTCGACATCTTCGCCCCGCTGTTTCCGCCGCTCCCTGCCCCTCGATCAAAAATCTCCCCTTCCCAATTCGGCCGATTCCTCCTGCGGCTGTGGAGAAACGAGAAGTGCACTCCAAGATTCGTGCAAGTGGTTTCGGGCTGGGCTTGGAATTATAAACGAATCAAATTAAAATTTAGCGTTGGGCTTACCAAGAACTTATTTATTTATTTTAATATAAATAAAATTAATAGATCTAATAGTTTCTTAGCTGTTATTGTTTGGTTTTTCATGATTCCTCATCATTATTTGTAATGATTATAATAAAGCTCTATTTTTTTTAAAAAAAAATTTATTAATTATGCAGTAAAAACTTAAATTACTTTTGAATTTTGAGTTATTTCTAATGAATGCTCTGGAAGTGCATTAAAGTCTAGCTCATAGAAATAGTGTTTTATAATGATTGTTAGCTCATGATTTTTATACACACATTAATTAAATAATTATAAAATAAATTTCTGTTGTTTGAAAAAATCAATTCAACAACTACTCATGGTAGTTAACCTTTTTCCATCCTTACTTTTCTAATATAAATTTGTTTGATTAATTCACTTAAATATCTATTCATTTAATAATTTATATACACAGCATAATTAATTTTCTTACCAAATTTTACTAAAATAATCTAAATTTAATTTGTATTATGCTTCAATGATGATTAAATTTTGATTAATTCCAATTCTATTAAGACATACTACCGACTAATTTTTTATTGTAAAAATCTTTAATAGCCAAGTTATTATAATACGATAGCAATAGTTTTTAAAATTACTATATTTTAATAAAACATATTATTTATTAACTGTGAATTCCTTCTTCAATTAAAATCAATATTTTTTTTTTATTTTTTTAGATAATAAATTAAACAAAATATTATTTATATATGATGGGATGAATGAAACAGACTCACAATTTGGACGTTGACTGTCCCCCTTGCCTTTTGACTTACAATTAGTGTGGTACTCAACTCATTTCAAGTCACATCGAGGACCACAATTTATTTCTCATTTATGATCGAAGCTAATTGTAAATTATGGAACACATGATCATTTTATTATTATTATTATTATTAAAAAAAAAAGGAGAAGAAAATGTTTTAGATTTGTCAAAATTATAGAGGTATCAGGCTTGTCACCATGTAAGTCCATAACTGCAGTGATGATAACTCCAACCGATCTTATCGTCAATTTTTTGATATGCAAAGTTATTTTCTTGTGTTATCCAAATTTCCACCGATAATTTATCAAAATACGGAGGTGAAAAAAAAGAAGAGTAAAATGAAACATGAATCTAATAAAACTAACTATGTTGTTGGGATATTTCCAAAACCATATAAACGAAATAGGTAAAAATCCTTTTCGCCAACCGTTTTGGTAAATTGCCGAATTTTCACTGATGATTTTTTTTTTAAAAAAAAAACAAAAACTTCTTGTGTTCAATTCAGGAATAATTGTTTGGCGATAGTTTATAAATTTGATCTGTGCATGTGTGTAGATTCAAGAGCATTGACTATAAAATTCATACGCATTTCTCTAGATTTTGTACGCGCATAAAAAAGGCCATCTTCATCCAGATTTGGCAACAGATTCATGGCGAAATATGCTACTGCAAACTGCACGATATGGATCAAAAACTAGAGTAGTAGTGAAAAACATCAGAGATTCTTGGCATGATGATTAAAAAAGAAGAAGAAAAGATACTTTCTTTTGATGGATCATGAACTCCGAGAATGAATATCACAATCCTGCTTGATCCTTTGCCCACTTGGCTCTCAGCAACTTCAGCAGAGCTCTGGCCTTGGACTTGGCCTGCTCCCCGCTCTGGCTCTGCAGCAGCAGCAGCAGCTGCGTCAAGACCCCAGCATTAATGGCGTCGGTTCTTGCTTTCTCCGAGTCGCTGCAGAGGAGCAACAGTGCCCCGACGGCGTGCTCGCTGCCCCCATGATCGCAGGGCACCCTGAACACCATCTTCACCAGCACCACGATCCCGTTCTCCATCTCGCTCATCCGCCTCTTGCCGACTCCCAACGCCAGCAGTTGCTCCAGCGTGCCGACGGCTAGTCTCACGTTCCGAGAACAAGAGGCGTACATTGCGCTCGACATGTAAGCGACGAGGCCGTCCATGGCACCTTCTCGAATCGCAGCGCTCCTGTTGGCTTCGAGTGAGCAGAGGCTGCAGATTGCTTTCAGGGTGGCCTCCCGGAGGTCGGATTTGTCGAGTAGCAGAGAGACCAGCACTTGGAGCAACCTCTCCCTTCTTCCTAAGATGAGGCACAGCTCATGTGTCAAACTGCACGATGCGATCGCCTCCAACAAGTAACACAACCTGGCCTTGACCCTGGGATTCCCCTGTTCTAATAGAAACACTAGTTGAACTAAGCTCGATTCATTTCTCAACATGTTTAGGGACTCCAAACCTTTGGAAGAGCTTAGATTGAGGATTCCATCGAGAGCTAGTTCTATGACCTCGGCATTGTCTGCCACAGGGAACTGGAAGAGCACCTGCAGCAGCAGCTCAAACAAGCCTTCTCGAATCAAACTAGCCTGCCTCGTGCTCGACTCCGAAGACAGAAGCTTGATGATTCTAAGCGTTTCCAGCTTTGTCATGGTAGTGGATTCTCTGAATTGGAGGTTGTGCTTGAGGGTGGAGAGTGTGACATCCATGCTTTTGATTGAGCTGTGGCCAAAAACAGTGGCAGGATTTGCAAGGACACAGTGCTCGATCAAGTGCCGGAGCGTGTGGTTGGGGACTAAGGATGTGTCATGGAGCCTCTGCATTGTGACCGGGCATGTTAAGTTGCCATAGGCCAGCCATTTCTCAATGCTTTCCCTGTCATAAGTCTGGCCTGTGCTAAGCGTCACTGGATCACTGAACAAATCAAGGCTAATTGGGCACCTGAGCAACTCAGGAACACTCATCATTTGCATTGTTCCTACAGCAATCACAGCTGATGTCTTACAGTAAGAACTGGTTTACATAACTGAAACTAGGCAACTAAAAAAAGGAGAGTGGGGAGAAAGAAGTACCTGTGGTAATCAGCTCACAGCTTTCACTGAGCTCTCAGATATGGCACAGAAACTTGAAGAACTACCCAAACAAATAGAAGGGCTTGGTGGGGAGGAATCAGATAACACCAGAGATGCAACAACAAAAGCTGGAGGTGGCAATTGCTTGTCCTGGTCCTGGACATGGTCTCATTCATAATTGAACAAAAAATCATCTGTCTTCGATCCCAACAATCTGAATTAGCTGGTCAAAGTTGGACCATTCCATGAGGTTTTCGATGATCTAATCAATACAATAATATAATTATGAGGTTTTGGATGCACCTGCTTTAAGAAGAAGAATCACAGTAGGTGGAGGATTAAAAAGACTGACAAAATATGAGCAGAAAATCATACAATTGGACCCTCCATCTATATAGTAACTCTGGCAGAGCTACAACATGACAAGAACTCGAGAGCTATCGAATAAAATAACTCCAATCCGTGCACTATCATTTTGACAAATGAATGTTTAGCATCTGAGTCGTGAGCATTAAAGAAACGAAATGAGATTATGATAATATGGTAGCTGCTGCGATAGCACAAAGGACAAGCTTTTGTGTTGGGTGCCCAGAGTTTAGCCAGAAAAGCCAGCAAGTATCCAAGCAGATGCAAAAGACCTACTGTGCTATCAATTGACGTTGTCCTGCAGAAAAGTTCAAAGAGAAAGGATTTTATAGGATGTCATAGCTGAATAGCATAGGCCATGGAGTAGAAAAAAACAGGGTTCTTCCAAAATTTGCTCGTATCATGTACATATCTCATCAGAGAAAAGGTATTGATTCTGTCATGCTTGTACTTGAAATCCAAGGATGACTGTTGGTTGAGGAAGGTTATCTGCATTCTAACCATCGTGAATGCTTATTATATTCTGTGGCAGACAAGATAGTGTTCAAAAGTTCTCTAGAGTCATGTTTCTCTCAGGCCTCAGCCAACCAATCATACAGTTGATTGGTTGGAATTTTTAATCATGTCGATAAGAAATGAATCAATTAAATTATTATATTAATATTAAGATGTTTCTTGTAAAAAATATATTATAGAGTTCGACTATGACGTCTCGGCAAAGATCACTACATCTCTATGAGAACTCGGATGTAGTACTAAATATGTAAGAATTCGTGTTACAAGGTCCGATTGTAACGTCTCGGTAAGGACCGCTACATCTCCATGAGAACTCGGGTATAGTGCTAAATAGGCAAGAGTTCTCACACCATAGGTTGGATAAGAACAAATA
>JBBUKS010000017.1:368537-389651 GCA_038050645.1 Hedychium gardnerianum
CTACCAAGGTCCGCCATCTCCGATGCTCCTTGTCTCACTGGCATACCAAGTTAGTGAAATAAGCAAGACATAACTTAAACTAGTTTGATAATATATCAAAATAATCGTGGTTCAAATCACTTGGGATTCTAACAATCTTTTCCTTTATGATTGTTTGTCAAATTAGTTTAAGTTATGGTAAATGAATAGTAAAAAAAATCATATATGATTAAAAAATATATAAACAGCTCCCCTACATTTAACCCTAATTTTAATATTTCTCCTCCTTTTGACAACAACCAAAATTGGGGTTTTCTAAACTCAAATTGACTCCCTTTTTTAGAAATTTGGTAAAAATTATCCGAGCAATAGAAAAATCTGAAATATTTATCATGTACAAAGCACACTATTTTCTATTAAAAAAAATTAATTTTCATCGAAAATTAATTTTAATTAATTTCCTAATTTTAAAAAACATGAATTCCTTTAGAAAATTATTAAAACTTTTTCTATATCCAAATATTTTGAAATTTTTATTAGGACGGTAAATGAACCAAACGTTCGTGAATAAGCTTGGTGTTCAATTTGATAAGAGTTTGTTTATGTTCGTTCAATATACATAAGATAAATTAAACAAACAAGCTTGAATAACTCGTTAAACTAAACAAACAAACTTGAACATATATATGTTCAGCTCGTTAATATTCATGAACAACGTTCGTGAACGATCATATTCATTAATAAAAATTTTATCAACATACTAAATAAATAAAATAAAATAAAAAAATAAATTTGAATTATCAAGCTCAATAACCAATCAAGCAAGCAAAAAATTTTAAATAATCAAATAAATTTGAATTGAGAGCTTGATAACATCTAAACGAATCAAACTCAAGCCAAGCTTAAAGTGAGAGTTCGATAACATCTAAACGAACCAAACTCAAGCCAAACTTCAAACAAGCTCAAGCTCATAAAAAATAAACCAAGCCAAGCTTGAACAATCATTTCAAAAGCTTGGTTCATTTTAGGCTCGGCTCGGCTTGGCTCGGTTACCTTATCAAACAAGCTTGAACACCTCAAAGTTTGGCTCGGCTTGGCTTGTTTACAGCCCTATTGGGGGCCATGTCTTTCACTCCTTAAGTTTATATGGGGATTTCTACAACCTAGATAGTCTATTTCTCAATTTCATCACAAAAAGCTTTAGGTAAGGAGTATTTCTTCTTACTAATTACTGTCCAAGTTGAGTGTGTTGCACATGTGACTTATGATTTCTAGGTTTAGGTTGTCATTCAAAATACGATCACAGAAATGAAACAACATTTCTTCACCTGAACATCCATTCAACATTTATGAACTATAATTATCTGAATCTTGATATTGGCTTGCTTTCTTGGTAATTGCTTGGATGAACAGAATCTTAGCAAGCTTCTATTACCAATAAAATGTATGGATCTACAATGGTATGACAAACAAATGTGATATGTCAAATAGATGAGGTCATCAGTCCAGTGACTTCTTTCAGGCACTTCACTCCTAGTAGTTGCAGATCAATCTTCATTTCATGTTGAAATATTTCAATAATTTATCCATTGTTTTCCAAAGGAATAACATAATTTTTCTTTTTGAATGATAGTTTTCCCAAATTTGCTGTGTTCCTTCCAAGGTTGGCGTGTTAGTCTTTTTATTTGCTTTCTTGTTAATGACCCTACCTTCTTTCCCATGTTTATTGCACCTGTGCAAGTGGCCTCGAATCCACTTTTGGTTTTCGGAATTTGAGTTGCTTCATCTTTGACAACAGAGTAATCAGAACATGGGAAGTGTTCACTTCCTCAAACTAGGTGTCATCCAGTTTGACAGCTTGCTTTCTAATCAAGTAGTTGATTGCACTTGATATTGAAATTTCACCGCTACCTAAAGATATAGTCCAACATAAGTTCATCATTCGGCTGATTGACATTGGCCGAGTCAAGAATATAAAGGTTGTTGCTAACAGAAACAAAGACTCAAAGATGAAGGGTATGTCAAATTCAATAAAGATGATGAAAGTTTAGAAAGCTCAAGGCCAACCACCGCAAGAGCCCACTCTCAATGATAGATAAGTGCAAAGGACCATAGGAAGTGATGACAATTAAATAGGTTGATCAAATGATTAACTCACAACATAAGTCAGACACCTACTCTAAAGTGTCATTAAAGGAAGGCCCTATTCCCCTTATCCTTATGTTATATATACCTTAACCCAGTCAATATTTGATGGATGTTCAAGACAACATGGGTTAAGAAACTCAGATCAACACTTAGCTCACTTCATAGGAACAGGTGGAAATACAAGAAGCACAAATACGTTGCCCTTTTGATAATTACCACAGCCCATTAGGAGTACCTTTATAGTGGTAATATTACTACCATCCGAAGTAGACAAAATAACAGATTTCTCTAGATTCATCATCCAAGTTCACATTGACAGTGACAACTGACAAGCTTTCTTTTGCAGACTTGGCCATTTTCAAATAGTGCAAGGATGAGTCTATCGGCTAGAGGATCATTTTGCAAGCATAAAGCAGCATTACTAAAGATAGGAAAGAGAGTACCTAATGAAGGACGGGGAGAGGGAGGATAACTCTAATGACAAGTGGATAGTAGGATTATGCTGCATATGGTCAATTGGTGATTACTCAGCACAATACAAGCGTCACAGTGCATGCCCTATGTTTCAGCATTAGATAAAACAGAGGCAGCAAGTAATACCTTCTGACTTATGCAAAACACCTCCTACAATACATTCAACAAAGATAACAAAAGAGCATACTCGTATATTAGTGATCTGTTGACGAGGATTTGTTGGACTTTCAAGCCACACAAGCTTTGTCAGAGGACTGATTGCAGATGCCACCTCTTCAATGTTAGACGTGTTAACTCTTCTGCACAGTGGAAGATGTACCGTTTCAATATTAGAGAAGAGTGACATATACATCTAAAAGGATGAGAAGGAACCAAACTAACTTCACAACGATCCCTTGTCTTGGAGCCACTTGAGAGAGTAACCGGTCAGAGCCACCATATATATCATCACCGGCAATAATTTCATGACCTATAAAAGAAGTTTGATCAATTAATTATGTGAAATTGTAAGTGTTAGGATGCATAAAGGTAGAAATTCACCAGCTTCAACAAGATGTGTGACTGTAGTGAGGGCGGCCATGCCACTGGTGAAGCAAAATGCCTTGTCAGCCTTCTCAAGCTTAGCCATAAGACTGGAATTTATATGAAAGATTACATTTTATCATATCATAAATAGTAAAATTAACTTTTCAAATAATATCATAATTCTTTTGAACTTTGCAGGAAAGGACCAATCAACAAACCTTTCCAGCACATCTCGCGTAGGGTTACCGCTTCTAGTATAGTCATATGGGCCAAAAGTAGTTGCTGAAGGCTGGATAAGGTGAAAATGAGCAAACAAGATTTTAGGGCAACGACATAGTCTAAAAATGTGCAGTGGCTACATTTCAACATAAATACCAAATGCAACCTATTTTTTCAAAAAATGCCCCTGAGTTCTAAGATAAATACTCCTGGAGTTCTATAAATGTCATATAGAAAACATGCATATAATTGAACTTTTGAACAACAAACTGTTTGAATTAACAGGTTAATACTTACAAGTTACCACACAAAAGACTTAGGCTGTAAAAGTGCTACATAATCACAAGAACTGATACAAAGCATGGAATTTTTGAATGTTTATTATTGGAAAGAATAAGGGCAAGTAATAAAGAAATAAAGTGATAATTAGGATATTTTATTTGATTCAATTCAACCGAACTGGTTAGAATGAACCACAGCCTTCAAATTTTGGGTGTTTGCATATGCAGGATGTAATATACAAACATGCTATATGTGATACGAGAGACTACATATCTCACCTAGGTTGCTTCTTAAAACATATTACAATAGTCGATATACATTAAATTGTTAATAGATTTGAATCTTTAAACATTGGTAGTTAGAAAGAAGTATCAAGTTTTCTTCAAAGCAATATACCTATTTTAGTCATAACCCAGTTTGTTCTTATCATATTTGAGCACCATCTTCCTATTGTTTCAAAAGTGCATTAAAGTCTTGTGATTGAAAAACGCATAAGATTCAACTTTAATGGAAAAGCCTGATATTTCTAAAATAATGAGCTTCAACAGCTCTTTCTCTTCCTTAAACAAGAAAATTGAAAAAGAAAAGAAAATTGATTTTCTTTTAACATTCGTACAATATTCTTCACTGAGAAAAATGCATATACATATATGCCAGTCAATCCTACAATTAAACACTTAATGTGCCAATTACCACTTTAATTGAAACAAGTTTTGTGTTAAAAATAGATAGCACTAAGTGTATCTTGTTTAGAATGATAACATTATGTAACACCATAGTCTAATCCCACATCAGATGTGGAGGTTACTTTTGTTCATAACTTAGATGGGTCTATTACAGCAGTTCTGTTAAATTGGACATGCATATTTTAGGTGACAAGAACTTCGGTCTACTGAGTTAATGATTCATCACTTTTCTGATTTGGTAACTTTTGACAATTGTACCATAGAGGATCTCATTCTACCCATAGTGAAGGGACCTAAGTACGAAAGGGCTACCAGTGGATAGTTCATAGTACTATGCCCCACTAGGCTAGCGCTTACATACCACTGACAAGTTTTGGATTCTAGGTTATGAGTCTTCAGTTCTATCGAGGAAGTCCAGCTTAAACAGGGAGACTATGAAATGATAGTTTAATCAGAGGTTAGCACTGTAAATTTGTAGAGATATAAAGAAATATTATTCTATCAGTAAGGTTCAGCTTGAAGTATATGGAGCCAGATGGTATCAAGCCAATCAAGTTTGTTATATGGGCTTGAAGCATTCTCAGTCACAGGATTTCTGGCTTCTCAAGTAACAGGTTACCTTTCTCATAGGATCAGTTGTGACATGCATTTTTTTTGCTTTGAAATAAATGGCCTTGACTTAAAGATACCTCCAAGCAATAAAAACAGTATTATTTTCAAAGGAGAATACAATTCTAGAATTATGTATTATACTTGTTTTATATTAAATAAATAAAATAACAATTTTTATAACATATAACCCTTTTTCAATTAAAAAAAAAACCTTTATCATGTCCCAACTATTTGCAGCCGCCTAGATGAATTTTATTCCTTTATTGAGCTTTATGCAAGGCTATATTGTTAGTAAGAAAAGATCTTTTACAGAAATTAATAAAAGAATCATGCATTTATTTTTTTTGGCAAGGAGAAAAGAACCATCTTTACCTGCTTAAACGTGGATGTTTGGTACAATGGTGTGCTCAGAGCTCCATATGGATCAAAAGAATTCCCAAAAGAAGTCAACAGTGTCGCAATGCCCGGTTCCCTCTCCAACTCTGGTTAAATAAATGAGACGCCAATGAATGGAAAATAGATTCTCAATTAAGAAAACAAAAGCAGTAGTCAAGAAGGTTAAACAGACCCAAATCTGAAGATAAATCATCTGAATGGTCAATAAAACCATCCACCATAGCTGAAGTGTCAGTCTCCTTGTCTACATCACCGCCACCAAGATTTGTGTTTGATCTCAATGACATATTCGGTAAAGGCATTGAGCTCCTCCTAGAGGATAAACCTAAGCTTCTACTCAAATTCCAACACCTCAACTCCTATAAATAGTTGCATGTGTTAGAATATGCGTCAAACAATTGAAAAAGAAAAATACAAAGTTTTAACAGGGAGGACAAGAGGAAGGTGTTTGATTGGCCACTTCCTACCGAAGGGAGATCATAAACATGGTTGGAGGTAAGATGGTGAACGATGGGTGAAGATGGGATGATAGAAGTGGTGGCGGTCATGGAAACCTCTAGTCTTCACTTTGCTCTTTGTTAGGCTTAGATTCTTCCAAACAACACAACCCTGTCATGCATAGAATAAGTTACTACTTGCAATTGTTGCTTGCACACAAGTACCAATATTTTTAAACCTGGTGAGAGCACCAATTCGCCATTTTATTGGTCTAAGTCCAAAGACGACATCAACATTACACAAAGTAGATAAACATCCTTCAAAAGTCACATATTATAAATAGTTCAGATGTCATGAATTCTTCATTCAAACTTATCATAAGTATCATAATCATCAATTATAACACAAACGCCTACTAAAAAAATTCAGAGCTATAAACAGAAATATTCATTAAAACCTGCATATTCACCAAGTAAAACGCAAAAAATCACCAAGTAACGCAGATAAATCCTCCGAATAATTGAAAGCTCTCCACTTCTTGAGTCTTACCCGGAAATTAAATTGAATTATGCTGCACACGAACGCAATATATCTACAAAAAAAAGGTTAATAATAACACGCCTTCATTAATATGATATATCATAGTTATCGATTATCATACCTACTGAGTTGGAAGGCAGAACTGGGATGGAAGGAGTGCAGGAATTGCAGTAAACGTGACGCAAAAGTATCCGAGGCGGAGGGGCACTGACGAGGAGATGTGCTCGGATGAGTGGGTGAGGCGACCAGTGGCTTGAGGCCCTTCTAGGGGGGGTGGGGGGTGGAAAAGTAAGTCACTCGCCGGCTAGGATCCTGCTCGGTCGAGAGAACTGGCCGACGGCGTGAAATCCGGCGCCGGAAGACGTTACCACAACATAATATTAGGGCTTCGTTACAGAAATAGGCAATCAGATTTTCACTTTGACCACTGAAATTGACCCTTTTGTTTAAAAATGCCCTTAAATCTCTTGATAAATTTAACAGAATCTTTGTCTGAAATTGTAAATCTATCCCAACATTTTATTTCTTTTTTTTTAACTATCACAATGTTTATAAAAAAAGTGTGTAATATATCACTTGTTCTCCTCAGTTAGTAATTAAGTTGATGACACGACAATAATTTGAAATAAACAATTGAGCTTTTCACTACTGAACCGGTGTTGGTTCTTATTTTTTTGGAAAATTGTGATTTCATATTTTTTTATATAAAAAATTTATATGCCAAAACTATTACGCCAAACAAATCAGTCCAATAATATATATTTATCCAAGAACAAGAAATTATAAGAGTATGTTCAAGTAAATAATAAATATGGAGTTGAGGAGTTTCCCAAAGAACAATGTGAAATTCAATCGAATTATTTTTATTTTTAATTATTTGACAGTTGATTATAAATTAATTTTATAATTTTAGATTCTATAATTTATTTTCATAATTTTTAAAGAACGCCTTGTATAAATGTAATACTTTTGCTAAAATGGAATCGAACAGAGCATTTCAAAAAGATGAATTTTCTACTAAATTTTCAGGTTGCAAAAGAGGATTATCCACCTTTCATTAGAATACAAACGTATATGACTTGGCTACACAAACAAAATATTGACTGATACAACAAGAACTAGTACTAAGACAAGAAAACAAACACAGCTTCCCTCTCTTACTCTTCCTCTTCAGTGACGACAAATTTGCCGCTTCCTGGATTGATTGCTGCGATGAAGAAGAAGAGCACGTTGAACAAAACCAGTGGCTCAATCTCATTGATCGGCACACCGGTCTCGATGTTCAGTTGAGCGAGAGCTCCCTTCCCTGTGACGATCTCCCCAATTATCGAGATTGCAAAACCAAGCTGCGCTAATCTCCCAACAAAGAGCTCATTTGCCTTTGTGAACCCAAAGAGGGGACCTTCAATGGAAACAAACACACAGTTAGTGATATATATATATATATGTTCTTTTTGAAACGAGTGATATGATCTTATGATCCTGTTACCTCCTTCTTTGAGTCCTAGAGCTGATCGGACTCCCTTGCCAGGGGGGATGACAGCCTTCTCCAAGCCTGTAGGTTCGTCGACGAACTTGCCACGATCCCCGAGAGCTCCGATGGCTCCGAGAAGGGTGAAGAGGATGAAGAAGAGGAGGAGAGGCTCGGCTTCGTAGATCGGTATTCCTGTTTCCAGGTTAAGTTGTGCTAGGATTCCTTTCCCTGTGATTGCTTCTCCTAGTATTGATGCCTGCAGTCGTTGGTGAAGGCACTCTCAATCAGATCCACACATGAATTCAGTTTGCTTGCTCTTGTTGATTCGTAAGCAATTAAGTAGAGTTTTTGTAAGAGTGAATGAAAGGATGTACTCACTGCAAATCCAAGCATAGCAACCCGGCCAACGAATAGCTCATTCTGCTTGGTGAATCCAATTCCCCCTGAAGTACCAAAAATGCCATCTTCCACCTTTTCCTTGGTCTTCTCCACCTATTTATTCAAACCACCATCAAGCTTATGCTCTTAATTTCTGCATACTTCGGACTTTGTTACTAACCTTCTTGGGCGAAGCTTTGGCCTTTGACTTGAATACGGCCAGAACTGGCCTGTAGGAAGTGGAAGAAGTAGAAGGTGACGGCCGAGGAGGGAGGAGAAAGTGAGAGAACGGTGTCGGTCGGAGCCGGCGAACTTGAGACTGAAGAAGCGCCGTCGTCTCTTTGCCTCCATTAATGCTGGACACGAGCATGGACTGAGCTGTGGCCATGGTGAACCTGAGCCTTCTCTCTGCCTGATCCGCTTGGCTCGTGGCCCTCTCTTTATGAAATCGGGTGATCACTAGGAGCCAGAGATAGGGTTTGAGGAGGTCTGTTGGCAGAGGAGAGACCACGTCTCACCGGCTTTACTTGGAGATAACGCGAACAGTACTTGATCCATATTGGAGATCGATGAAAAGTGTTCATGAGAGGCAAAAGCCAGACTGAGAACTTGTGAAGCAGAGCCAGTCCACGCGTGCGCCATGGGCTCAGGATCACAACATTTAAGGAACACTGTAGAATTTGGTTGTGAGCCAGTGATGTCCGTATCACAATCTCTTTCTTTATTTGTCGCTCTGTTCATGCAGCCGCGCGGTGCGCAGGTATTCCTCAAAGATGATCCATGTTGCCACATGTACGTACAAATACTGTATGGTCAGATGAACGGTGGAAGCCTGCATTTGTAATTGAATTGGTGTTCTGACTTCTGTGTGTGAAGTAGAATATATATGATCATATTACCTGTGGTCATGAGAACACCAGCTTGCAGGTAAGAAACAACCTTTGGAGATGCCAAGATTTTAGATTTAAAATTGGCCTTCGCTAGAAGTGAAAATTTATAAGGACTTGGTTAAAAACAACAAATATTATTGTGCTGTAAAATTGACCGCACCGTTCATAAAGAAGAAAGCAAGTGTTCGATTACCAAAGACCCCACGACGAAATCGAAAATGCTGATACGGTCCAACCGCAGCAGCTGGTTATATATCAGAAGGGTATTTTGGGGATAATAATGTCATCTGTGGCCGAGAAATAAATCTCGATCACCGTGACTCTTTGGATCTGACCGCCTCTCTCCGCCCTTGTCTTCCTCCTCCGAAGCAACTAGGGTTTCCTCGACTCCTCTGCCCCGATGTCTAGCTTCAGCGGCGATGAAACTGCTCCCTTCTTCGGATTCCTCGGCGCGGCCGCGGCGCTCGTCTTCTCTTGTAGTTCCTCGGCGTCGAGCTGGATTCGATGTGAAGGTTTCGTTTTTGAAATGTTTCGGTTGATGTTTGTTCCTTTCAGGCATGGGGGCGGCGTACGGAACTGCGAAGAGCGGCGTTGGTGTTGCTTCCATGGGTGTGATGCGCCCGGAGCTCGTGATGAAGTCGATAGTTCCCGTTGTCATGGCCGGAGTTTTGGGGATCTACGGTCTCATCATTGCGGTGATAATAAGCACCGGGATCAACCCCAAGGCCAAGTCGTACTACCTCTTCGATGGGTACGCGCACCTCTCTTCCGGGCTGGCTTGTGGCCTCGCAGGACTTTCAGCTGGCATGGCGATTGGAATCGTAGGAGATGCTGGAGTCAGGTATCTGTTCGAGATCCTCTCTAGATCCGAGAGTGATCTGAATTCCGTTGTTCTGGCTGAATTGTCGGAGACCAATTCTCTTACCTTGTCTTCTATTCTCGTAGATTTGCTCAATTGATTTTGAGATGCCACTAGCATAGATGAGAAACTTTCCCCCAGGTTAAAGAATATGATTGATCAATTGCACATATGTCGTATATATTGTTGTCCTTAACTTTGATTAAGGATGTCTTTTGCTAATTATCAAGCATTATCATCTGAACCAGATAACTGTTAAAAAAAAAAATATTGATATTGGAAATATTGGAATGGCGGACAAGAATCAAGATCAGTCTGGTTAGTTTCGTCACATGCAAAGTGACACTATGAAAGTTTGAAGTATCAGTATAAATAAGAAAAGGAGTGAAACAAGGGGTGAAACGAGATTCTGTTTTGCTAAATACCAAGGACATCTAATTCTTCTAATAAATCTTCCCTTCAATATGAGTACTACATGGTAGAATAGAAAATTCAACTGGAGAAAAATGCAATAAAACCTCCATACACCAAGAAAATTGCCCAAGAACAAAATTCCATTTCTCCTATTGTTCTCTGTTATCCATGACTTCCCTAGGTTCCCAAAGCAAAACTGTGATATCATATTCCTTCTCATTTTTGGGACATGACTCGAGATGCTTTGTGCTCCTCTAGCTATCGTTAATCTGACCAATCTGACACTCTTGACCTCCATCACAATCATCTCCTTGGCTTGAGTTCCTGATAACATCTATATCATAATTAAATCATTTTTTTTATGCAAACATGCATCAAACGAACTATGCACGGGGATCTGACACAATGTTTTTTTCTTCTATGCAGCTATAAAAAAGTAGCATACCCCATAGTTTTTGTAATGAATGAAAATCTGCTTTTATGCTATGCACAGTATGTTTGTCATCAGTAAAAATATTTTCAGTCAAGGAGCCATTATTAGTTCCAACAAACATATGATAATTATGGGATTGACTTCTGATGTTGTTGACAATATAAGACAAACAATTTAGTTGAAACAGAATCTCTTTAGAGACCAAAGACAGACGTAACTTCAAAATTTGAATTTACATTTATCTGCCTTTTCTAGAAAGAACTTGTTGTCTTTCATTCCCTACTACCTGTAGCAGAATAAGCTTGCACATCTAGGTCTGAATTTGCTTATTTTCCATAGTTAGAAAGTAGAACCCTTGTCCATTCCGTCAATACCTACAAACAATGAAGATGTTTGAACATCTAGCATCCTAATATCTGTATGTTTTTTATGTGTTTCACTATCATCTAGCTGTATATATGCTTTTTGATAATATGATGTCTGGATCCTTGGCATTCTGTTTTTTTAGTTGTATGGTGGTATATGAACTCTCTAGCTATCGCAAACTTTAAATTTTGGAGGTGGTTTTGGCCTTAAAAGCATGTTTATTTGAGAGGAGAGTGAAAAGAAGAGGAGAGTGTTCAGAAAGGGAAGAGGGGAAGGAAGGGAGGGGAGGAGTTTAATTTGTTTTGCCTACTTGAAAAAAAGGAAAGAAGATAAAATGAGAAAATTTTAAACTCTGATTTGTTGTTAAACTAATCTTTCCACCACTTCTCATTTTCTCTCATCTTCTGTTCACTTTTGGATGAAACTAAAAAAAGGTAAAGGAGCTTCAAATTGCTCCCTTCCTTCTCCTTACTTTTCTTCTTCTACGGAAATAGATAAAGGAATTGACTACTTTTGCCCTCTTTTGCTCTACTTAGGCTGCTTCCAAGCAGACATGCCCTAAAAGCAGCCCATTAAGTGTGGACATCTCTAGGCTTAAACAACTTCCAGGCATGGGCATCAGTTTATGTACCTAGTATTTACCGTGTAATCCATGTGAAAACCTTTGTAAATGAGATATTATGATATGTTTTTATCTGGGCTAGCTTTATGTACATAGACCAAGCATCTTAGAATTTTTGAAATTGAGAGATCTGTGCATGTTGTGGATCACGGCACCCAACGAACATGAAAATCGTGTATAGGGTTATATATATGAAGTTCAAACAAAATAATAGGTCTGTGTACCTGGGTTGAAACCTAAGTTGACTTTGGAAGTGAGATAAATGCAGGTGTTTACGCACTTGAGAACCTGCTCACTTTGGATTTTGACCTTATGTGCTTTGATACTTGGCATCTTTATCTATAGCTAGCTACTGCTCACTTTGGATTTTGACCTTATGTGCTTTGATACTTGGCATCTTTATCTATAGCTAGCTACTGAGTAGGACACTCAATGCTCTGACACTGCCACTCTTAGTGTCACTCTTAATGTTGCTTATGAAATAAACTGAGATGAGATGCAACGGTTTTTTTAACGAATTAAGAGTCTTTATGAATCCATGACCTGTCATTTAAGTCTGATCTTAATGCTGTGTTATTCCATTTGTTGTAGGGCCAACGCCCAGCAGCCAAAGCTCTTTGTGGGAATGATTCTGATACTCATCTTCGCCGAAGCTCTTGCCCTCTATGGCCTTATTGTCGGCATCATCCTTTCCTCTCGAGCTGGTCAATCTCGAGCAGACTAAAGAACTGCAGGAGATGGTCCATTATTTTGCCTCTATCTTTTGCGGTTACAATATAATTTATTTATTTAACTTTTGCTACAGATAAGAGTCAGGCGTTTGACTCATTAAATACTCAATAATTTGAACTTTGCAAGCCTGTAACCTTTGTTCGTTCTGTGAGTCTTCGGTTGCCGCAAGAACTAGAAGGATTTTGAATGCGTTCTTCAATGATCGAATGACTAGAATGCGAGATTTTCTTATTGAACAAGTGTTTATATAGCTATAGTATTAACTCTATTTATATGCACCAGTTTAGCAACTACGCATACTCATACAGCTTTGGTAACTCTCTCTATACCCATGTTAAAGACATTTTCATATGATCAGATTTTACAATATATAATATCCATCGTGTGCAAACCGTGTCAAATATTCCATCCTACGGACACTGACTGAACATTGTCTTGAATGTGTATATTGTTTCTTTGGTTGCGGGTGTAAGGCAAAAATTAGAATTGGGATTGGTCTTAAGCTGAAATCTATCCGAAATGAGTTGAATAAATTTTTCGTTAAGATCATTTCTCAAGGATCTCTTAGTCATGTATATATGTGATTGTTCCAACTATAGGTCTTATCTCATCAATGTTATAATAAAATATAATATTATTAGAATTGATCAAAATTAAAATATTATAGCAATAATAATTAAGTCTTATCCTACTATATTAGTTATATGATTTTTTTATACCGTTGGGCTCTATCTTTTATTATATCATCATCTATACTTAAATAAATTTTATCTTATTTTATTGTTACTAATTAAATTTTTTTTATTCTTCTTCATTTGATGTGCGTATTTATTATAGTTTCACATGTTTAATTAAAATATTTATTGATCGTCTAAGTACATATTTGTACCATCTCAAATGTATCTCTCGAAATTTTTTCTCAATAAATGTTACTATGACTTTTTCTCTAATGTTCTCATTTCTTATTCTGTTCATCCTCATATATCCACGCATCCACCTTAACATCCTCATCTCTGCAACTCTTATCTTCTACTCATGTACTTGAGTCATAACTTAATATTCGGCTCTATATAACATAATAGGTTTAACTGTTATTTTTTAGAATTTTTTTTTTAAGTTTTAGTGGTATTTTATGTTCACATAAAATATTCGACACTCTCCTCCATTTCAATCATCCTACTTGTATTATATGTAAGACATCTCTGTCAAACCCTCAATTGTTTTGCAAAAATAATTCTAAATATTTAAAATTCTCAGTTCTACGCAAATCGTTATCTCTTATCTTAACAATTGTCTCATTATGTTTAATATTGTTAAACTTAAATTTCATATATTTTGTCTTTACTCTACTCAGTCTAAATTTTTTCACTTTTAGTTATTTCCCGCCAAGATTCTAGTTTAGC
Organism: Hedychium gardnerianum; assembly: GCA_038050645.1. Classification (NCBI taxonomy): domain Eukaryota; kingdom Viridiplantae; phylum Streptophyta; class Magnoliopsida; order Zingiberales; family Zingiberaceae; genus Hedychium; species Hedychium gardnerianum. Next base: position 382,408 of record JBBUKS010000017.1, read on the forward strand.
ATTTACTCCTTTACGTGTCTCATCTACCAAAATAATATTATCTATAAACAATATATACCATGATATTATGTCTTGAATGTGTCCAGTAAGTTCGTCCATAATTAATGTAAAAAAGATAAGGACTTAGAACTGATCCTTGATGTAATCCTATCTTTATTGGAAATATTTCAGTTAATATCTTCACTCTGGTTGTTACAAGCCCATATATATCCTTAATTAGTTCAATATATGTTACGCTAACACCTCTTTTTTCTAAAATTCTCCATATAATTTTTTGGGGACTCTATCATAAGTTTTTTCTAAGTCAATTAATATCATGTGTAGATCTTATTTTTGCTCTCGATATTTTTAAATTAGTTGTCTAAAAAGATATGTAACTTCTATTGTCGACCTTTTAGGTATAAATTTAAATTGATTTTCGATCACTGTGGTCTCCTTCCTTAATCTTTTTTCTATTATTTTTTCTTAAAGTTTCATGATATGACTCATTAGTTTAATATCCCTATAGTTTACACAATTTTATATATCTCCCTTGTTCTTATATAAAGAACTAGAGTAATTATCCTCCATTGATCAAGTATTTTTTTTTTATTTTCAATATCACGTTAAATAATTTTGTAAGTCATTCAATACCTTGTTTCCCTAGGCACTTCCATATCTCTATCGGAATATCATCGGGACCAATGACTTTTCCATTGTGCATCTCATTTAAAGCTTGTTTTACTTTTGAAGTTTGAATTCTATGATAAAAATTTTAATTTATATACTCATTTGACCTATTTAAATTACCTAAGTTAAGTTGGTCACCTAAACCTTCATTAAAAAGTGGATGAAAATACCTCTTCCACCGCTCTTTTATTTCTCCATCATTTACTAGTATACTATTACATTTATCTTTAATATATTTTATTTTGGTAAGATCTCTTATTTTTCTTTCTCTCACTTTAGCTATTTTATAAATGTCTTTTTCTCCTTATTTTATATCCAATTTTTAATATAATTATTCAAAAATTTCATACTTTACTTTATTCACTACTTTCTTAGTCTCTTTTATTGGCTAATGTATATTTTTTTAAGTTTTTCTCATTCTTACGAATATATAATTCTTTATAAGTTATTCATTTTTCTTTCACTTTCTCTTGTACTTTCTCATTCCACCACCAAGATTTCTTACTGTGGTGCATGTCTCTTTGACTCATCGAATACACTCTTAGTTATTGTTTTTAACTTTGATATTATCTTATCATATGTCGTATTAGGGTCACCAAATATTCCCCTAGTGATTATATTCCTCCTACCTTCTCCTTAAATATATTTTATTTCACATTCTTTAACTTCCACCACTTAATTTTAAGAGTCGTATATATTTTCTTTCTATTGATCCTATGCTTAAAGCGTATATCCAATATTATTAACCTATGTTGGGTAGTTAAGCTTTCTCCAGGGATAACCTTGCAATATTTATAAATCTTTCTATCCCTCTTCCTAACTATAATAAAATTAATTTATAATTTATTATTCTCACTTTTAAACGTGATCAAGTATTCTTCTCTTTTCTTAAAATATATATTAGCTAATATAAGATCATATGTTATTGCAAAATTCAATATAGTTTTCTCTTCTTCATTTCTCGTTCCAAACCCATAAATTTCATGTATCCTCTCATATTTATTATTTTTCACTCCGATATACTCATTTAAATCACCTCCTATAAAAATCATTTTATTTGAAGGAATGTTTTGTAATACTTCATCTAGATAATCCCAAAATCTTAATTTGATAGCTTTATCTAATCATACTTGAGGTGTATATATGTTAATTAGGTTCATAATTTCTTTTGCCACTATTATCTTGAGAGCTATAATTTTATTTTATTTTCTAATTATTTCTACAACTTCATCTTTTAATGAACTATCTATAACAATACGGACTTCATTTCTTGTTTTATTTTTTTATATATCATAACTTAAAACCCGAGTTCTCTATCATATTTTTCTTCTCACATACTCATTTTGTTACTTATACACACAAAATACTAATTATTCTTCTAATTATCATATCTACTACCTCTATTATTTTACTAGTGAGGATTCTTATATTTCATATTTCAAATCTTAGACTATTAATTTTCTTATAATATTTATTATTATCCAAATTTATAGTGTGAGAACTCTTACATATTTAACACTATACTGAAATTTTTATGAAGATGTAGTGATCTTTGCCAATACGTTACAGTCAGACTCTATAACGCGAACTTTTATATATTTAGTACTACACCCAAGTTCTCATGGAGATATAGGGATCCTTGCTACGCGAACTATTACATATTTAGTACTACATTTGAGTTTTTATGGAGTTGTAACGATTCTTGTCGAAACGTTACAGTCGGATCCTACAACGCGTTCCTTACGAAGAATATCCTAATATTAGCACAATAATTTAATGAATTCATTTATTAAAATTTGTCATAGTTTAACACTGACTGATAACCTAATGCAACTCTTTTTTTTTTATCCAGACTTGGAATTGATCATAATTGATTCGTCATGGACGGAGTTGAAGTATTTATATGGTTATAAATTTATAGTTGTTACACTAGTATAAAAATAAAAATAATTTTAGAAATAAAAAATGTATTGAAGTGGCATGAGACGATAAATTAAAATGGAATGTTTCTTTGACAATTCCAATAAAAAAGATGTCCTTTTTTTATTTTTGCCCTGAAAAATCATTTTGTACAGGATCCAGATGCTCAAGGGCATCCTAAATACTTGTTTGATAGACGGCCTTGTTACGATTCTCTTTTTTCATATTGATTTTAGGATGAATTGACGGAGATACTAATGAACGTTTCACTTTTTACCATCTTGATAGACGATTTTGCTCACGGAGCCAAAAAATTTACAGCCCCAGCTATTCTCAAACTCCCTGGGCTAATTTCCTCTCTCAGCCATGTTCATCAGTAGCTTCTTCATATTTCACTCATCCAAACCCTCGGACTACAGCCCGGGTAAACGGAAGCTGGGCTCCGCCCTTGCTCGCTCGCCCTTGTCTATTGGTGCAGCACTGTATGATCCTTACCAGCATTTGCAATTGCTAGAAGCCAACAGAGTCCTATTTACCAGACCAGATATCGTTCAATCTGATGCCATGAAATTCTGAGATCATGCTATGAGATGCCTGTAATCTTGTATTGCTCTAAAACTTAGTTACATTAGACTGTTTAAAGTGGATTTAGACAGATTGCTTCTAGTTGTAACACTTCAATTAGTCTCTTTTTTGCCTTTCCATTATGCGAATCCATTGGCTTTTTTTTTTAAATCAAAATTAATAATCTACATGTTTTATTAATAATCAAAGATATATTAGATTATTTAGTCAAAGAAAATGAATATATATATTCTAACTATTTAATTAATGTATTTATTTTTGCATGATGAAGTCACTAGTCAACGAAGCGCGTGGTTGGACTCCAACGTGGACTCGGCCGGCGTCTTGTTTGACTCCGCCACAGGGATTAGATCAAAAGGGTAAGGGTGTTTTGGTCATTTAGATTCATTTTCTCTGCCGCTGATTATAACTACCGTTGGGAAACGCCATTGCCAATCAGCATTTGCTTGCTGTCTACTCTTGCGCTTCCAGCAGGGGGGGCGTTAGGTCAAGTCTCGCGATTCGGCGTAGGCGTCGAGATCGGGAGAGAGAGAGAGAGAAGGGAAGCGAGGAGAGGAGAGGAGAGGAGAAAATGGCGGAAGAGAATGAATCCACGTCTATTCCGCTTAGCCAGGCGGCGGACCCTGAAGACCCAGCCAAAACGCCCCCAATTTCGCCGAGTTCTTCCACCAGGAAGGTGCGTGTCTGTCAGATCTGATAGCATCTGAATTGATTGTCGCTTTGTTAGCTTTGACGCGGTTGATTGGGGTTCTGATTTAGATCTATTGAAAATGTTGGACAAGATTATAGCAGGAGGGGTTTTGGTTGGCTTTATGAGCATATTGTATCGAGTTTGGTGCCCTTTCAGTTGGATAACTCGAGTTTGGTAATGTGTTGGTTTAGGATTATAGTTTGATTCAATCAATTGTTTCCTAGTTAGCTGGATGGCAGAGAATGTTAACTGGTTTTGAGCAAAGTAATCGATTTGAAAAATGAGCCGATGCAGAATACATAAAATAGAGCGATCATCTATGGAAGGGATTTGTAGCCGTGTTGATATAGAAGACCGTAGTTTTAACTTATTAATTGGTATGAAAATTAATTGATTTCTGGGTTCAACTAGCCTTAGGCACACATTCTATGGCTACGCCATTACAACAGGATACAGATAGCAAAGCCTTGGTGGATATAATTTGTATGTTTCAGCTTAAGTTGTAGATTAATCCGGAAGATAAATTGTATTCAACATCTAAGAATTGTACAAACATCTCTAGCAACTGGCTAAACCTAGATTTTGTATGCAAACTTCAATAAAGGGAACTACATTGCACAATTTTGCTTTCAAATGATGGAGCTTTTTTTTTTTAAAAAAAAAATCAATATATGTGCTACAAAAATAGGATATGACATCACATTTACTTTCCTAAACAAAGGAAACTCACTTTAAAAAAATTCACCTATTTTCGGCTATAGAGTGATGGCTATTCTTTTCTTTTCTTTTAGAGAAAAAAGGATGTGGAACTTCTATTAAATACCGAGATGATAGATGATATTAATCTTTGGACATAACAGAGTGAAAATATCATAAAATCACATAAGTTGTTCTTCACTGTAAGGTATAAATTTCTACTAGTCAATATTTGTGTTACCCATATGAGTGGTGTATTATGATTTTTGTCTGTCAAGTAACAAAGTTGAGAGAACGATAGGGGCCTAACTTGCTATCTTTGCATGTGGATGCTATGCGTACATGATTGATTTACTTAGTAATGATGTCTCAGATAGATACTCTTTCCCTTTATTTCCTTGGGCAGAAAAGGAGGGAGAGAAGGAAATGTGGGGGAGATTATTTTCCATACTTTAATGAATCGCTTTCTTAGGCACCCACCCTTTTTCTTTGTTTCCTTGGGTGGAAATGGAGGGAGGGAAGGAAATGGTCATTGAATTGTTTCCCCATTGTAGTGAATTGGCTTTCGCCCAATGTGGTCCGAATGCCATCTCATTTAACTAAAAAAATAAATTACTTGATTTATACTTATTTTCCCCTTTTTCTTAATCAATTAATGTTTGAAATTTAAATTTCCCTCCTTTCCTTTTCTTCCCTCCAATGAAATGATTTCCTTCTTTTTGTTTCTCTCTAGGAAATAAAAACTGGGGAAATATTTCCCTACTATTTTTTTTATGAATTATTTTTTGTACCCTCTTTCTTTTCTAAGTTGTTTCCTTCCTCTTGTTAAAAACACACGGTCTTATTGTTCAATTTGCACTCAATAGATACCTTACAGGAAGTTTTTGCTTCTTAATCTCAAGAAACATCTATTTCATACTGGATGAAAATTTGCATTCCATACATGTCGCTAAAGGTTACATCATGTTTGTTTAGTCGACTGAGAAGTTAAAATTGTTTCTTGTTGTTCTTGTTTATGGAGTAACAAACAATGACATGCATTACATCTGTAATCATGTCTGGCTAGTTTATCATATGTAGTTTGCTCACAGATTTTGACCTTGTTCTTACACAGGCTTGTTGCGCTGTTCTTCAGAGCTGGGTGTCAAAGAAGTTTATGACTGGATGGTACCATTCTCTCATAATTTATTCTTCTACTTGCATTTTTTTTTTTTTGACACTTGTTTCTTTTCAGTGTAGTTCTCTTCCCTGTTGCAATCACTTTTTACATTACATGGTGGTTTATTCAGTTCGTTGATAGTTTTTTCAGTCCAATATATGACAAGCTGGGATTCAATATCTTCGGTGAGTCCTTTCTTTTCCCTTTCAATGCATATTGTGGAAACTTGTTTATTCATTGTAGTAGGAATTGGAGTTATTCTATAATTTAGTAAAATAATGTTTGAACTTATATTACCTACCTTTGAATATAGTGTACACAAGTCTATTTGTAGGTTTCCTTTAGTATAATATATGTATGGGTAGAACGGGACTACCTGATTGCGGGTGTATGATTTTGGACACGCCTTGTTATCTTTCACATGGTATCAAAGCATCTCAAGTTCTGCACCCACTATAAATCAACATGCAACCTTTTATCCAAGGTTTGAAATATCATGAAGCTGAATATAAGTCTGTAGGTCCATAACACTCTCCCTCCCTTAGGTTGCTTTAAATATATCGCAGAAACTGTGAAAAATATTTCTCAATTCTAGGTCTAATATTTAAACAAATAGGAAATGTGAGAGCTATTACTATTGCCAGTATCATCTCAAAATATTATTATTGTTTTCTTCTTTGAATTCATTTTGTTTCTTCATGATGCTTATTGAATTCGGCAAAAAAAAAAAGAAGATGAAATCCGTCACCCTGGCGCCCCCCTCCTTCCCCACGACTACTCTACACCATTGGGAGGGAGTAAATCAGGAAATCGAAGTGGGCCACCATGTGGGAGGGTATATCCATAGCTTTTGTCGGGATTCAACCCTAGCTTGAATTCGGCAAAATTTTCACATGGTGACCAACTCGGCCATGCCCCGGGGGCTTTATGATGTTTTTTTTTCATGATGCTTATTGAAAAAAAAATAATAATAAACTCAGCTAGCCTTGGGGGTGACCGGCCCGGCCCCACAGAAATTTTTCACCAACCGCTAGGGTAAATTGGGAAGCGCTCGTGACGGGCGGCCCAAAAGCCCAACATCCCTTGGTTGCGCGCCCCATTTGGAGGAAAAATCCCTGCAAATGCGTCATAGCTAGGGATTGAACCGTGGGTTCCTGGGTGACAACTTGGGCACCCTGCCGCTGCACCATAGCCCCGGGGGCTTCATGATGCTTATTGAAAAAAAATGTGGAACCGCCACATCAGCGGCCCCCTAGAGCCGGTCCCACGGATATAGAGGGAGGTAAATGCAAGTGAAGGCGCATAGCAGGGACTACCACATACCACAGGCAATGATACCATGGGGATTGACCCCTGTCCAATCCAGACAAACTATCATGCGCCCACCATCTGTGCTACATCCTGGGGACTTCATGATGCTTATTGAAAAAAAATAAAAAATAAAAATAAAATGATTAACCAGGTCGGGTAACGTCGGACCTGGGGTGACCGGCCCGGCCCCACGGAAGTTTTCCACCGGCCACC
>JBBUKS010000017.1:389751-411258 GCA_038050645.1 Hedychium gardnerianum
AATGCGCCGTAGCTGAGATTCGAACCTTAGATCCTTTGGTTATCCATTGGAGGGCCTAACCATCGCACCATTGCCCCGGGGGCTTCATGATGCTTATTGAAGCTTCTACTTTGGGTGGTTAAATTGATACAATTATATGAATTTGTTGCTGAAGATTTATTGTGCTAAAATTTTGTGACCCATTTTCCAATTCTATTTCTGTGCACTTACCTGTGCCATAGTATGATAATCTGCTCTTGACATGATGGTGCCTAGAATAGTTTGTTAACCATACACTTAAAATTTGTTTGCTTCTGCTGCTGGTATATTTTGGAGTTTTGTTTACTATAATTTTATTTTAATGTTTTTACATAAACAGGGGTTGGATTCATTATAACATGATTTTTCTTTCTTCTCCAAATTGCAGGCCTTGGATTCTTGACATCTTTGGCATTCGTATTTCTCATTGGAATCTTTGCTTCATCATGGCTGGGAGCAACAGTTGTCTGGTTGGGAGAGTGGTTTATAAAAAAAATGCCTTTTGTAAGGCACATTTATTCAGCATCAAAGCAAATTAGCACTGCAATTTCTCCAGGTATTTCATTTGTTTGAAAAAGGTCCATATTTCATTATATTTTATAAAAAACTATCAGACATACAGTTGGCAGCAGTTACATACTGATTGCTTGTTATATACTGTATTTGCAGTATCTGTTTTCCACTCATAGGAGCTAACTAGTAACGTACAAAATTGACATTTCTGGTTTTAAGGAACATTTTCTCAATAAATTTTCTGCCTCCCTTAAATGATTTTGTTACTGCTTTTGTTCCGACAACAACCCAATACATTGTATAGAATATTTTTAAAAAAATAGTGACATTGTCATGATGTTTTGTATGATTTTGCTAGATAATTTACTTTTTTATCTTAATTTATTTTACAAATGGAACAAATTTGTTATTTTCTTGGTTTCTTGGTTTATATGGGAATTTTGACAAATTTCTTCATGTGGCATGTTTATTTCTAATATTTCCAAAATTTCTGTGATTTATTTGAAAATTTTCCTTAAACTATGAATTAAATTAGTTATGAAAAATATAAGGTGGTTTTAATTTATAATTATTTACTATTCAAAATATCAATAAAACAAGCAAAGGGTGGCAGGTTGGGCCAGGGTGGGAAAACTTGTTGGAGTTAATTTCTGATCAACTTTTTTATGCAATTCCAAATGTGAAGTCTTTGTATTTTATTTGCGAAATTGAATACCTGAATCCAGAGGAGTTGGATGAAGATTCCAAGTTGAAGTTTGGCTTCCATCCAATCAAAGTTCATGACAGCTTAACACTTTGGTATGTAGGTTGTAAATGAGTTTCCTCTAGTGTTCCCTGAAGTTCTTTACTTCCACCAAAAATGGTTACTGCCTTCCTAGACTTGGAGTGCCAATTCACTGTGGTGTTTCTATGCTCATATTAGAGGAATTCCATGTCATTCTCAACCTCCAAGTATTGTCTCACTGTGTAGGAATCCTAATTTACAGAGTGCTTGATTATGTGATCTGTCTGCGGTACTGTTGTAGCGGTTCATAGGCAATATGCAAATCCGGCAGGGTAACCCATGGTTCTTTCAAAAAAAATGCAAGCAACCCATCTCTCACTTTGCAGAAATCACTTCAGAGGAATGCGTTTAAATTGGTATATGCATCCCCAGAGCAGAAAACATCAAATCAAACACCCATCTGTTTAACATTACTATGAAGTATTCTTGCAAGTTCTCAGATGTGTCAATACTTGAAAATGTCCTGGAATATTGCTTGCAAGAGAAACGTTTCTCTCTCTGAGTTTGTGTTTATTTCTGCATTAGCCATCTCTTCAGGCTTGGTTTGAAAAGGCAGTAACAAAGCAAACTGTTCAAACATTTCTGCTTTCCTTAACTTGTTACATGGTTAACTATTGCATGTTGCAAAAGGAGAAACGCTTGTGTATTCTTTTCGCATGTTTAAATTTCAACGCAGCCATTATTTTCAGCTCTATGTCCACTTTGTACTAAATGAAATATATTCAAAATAAACATCCATGGTGCAAGTACAATATTTTGCTAATTGATGGGAGTACGAATACAATAAAATCTAAGTTTGACCTGTGGGGGCAGCAACTTTGACAAATGTAGAATTAAAAGAACATATGAAATATAATTTTAATAATACGATTAGAAATGATTGAATAGTTAAGATGGATGAATATTTTCTACAAAATTATTGTACAGCCAGCTATATTCTTTAGTTGGGCAATAAGATATATATGAAAAATTAACAAATGAAGATAGAAAATGCTTAAATGGATCTGTGTGGTTTCTAGATAAAGAAAAGATGAAGAATAAATTTATAGTTAGACAAGTTGAATCAATTTGAGTCGCAGGTATGAAAGCTAAAGATAGACCAAAGAAAATTCTGTAGAACTTTCAATCAGGTGTGATAAGATTCAACTAGAGGTATTGCCCTGAATGGAGTTCAATTAGATGGGTTAGGATTCATGCTGCAAACTCCAAATACCTGGAATTAGCTGGACTTCTTGTGATTTTGGATATCTCCACTATTTAATGTCATAATTTTCAAGCATGTAGTATTTATTCATTTGTGCACTACATCTAATTAATCATGGTCTAATTCTACTTTTTGTACAATTGTCTTTCAAATTAACAAATGTTCTTATTGACACCTCAACTGAGCATTGAATAAATCCATGTTTTAACTTACCATTACTCTTTTTGCACAGATCAAAATACCACAGCTTTTAAAGAGGTCGCAATTATTCGCCATCCACGTGTTGGGGAGTATGCATTTGGTTTTATTACATCAACAGTGGTTCTTCAGGTATTTTAATTCCTTGTATTAATTCACACTAATGACTTTGGCTAGTCAACTACTAAAAATTATAATAGTTTCTTGGTCATAGCTTAAGTTTGCAACTTTCTGGCAATAAATTAGTTAGATGAGTGTGTTTGACACGATGAATGACATTTCATTTACGTATTTGTACCTCTATGTTGCTTGCTTTTCTAGCTAACAACATACCTTTTTGGTCTCCTATTATGCTTTACAATTTTTATATCACTCCATTTCTTGTAAGAAAGTCTTTGTGATGTATCACTTGTTTGATAAGCAATAAATCTGTAAATCACAGGTCTGTTATTATTCAAGCATGTATCTGTAGCACTCATTTATCTTTACATATAATTTTTCCATGCTCATCCATGCCAAGTTGCAAATGTTATTAGAATTGTATGATTTAAAAAAAAAACAAAATCTTTTACATTGCAGAATGAGAAAGGTGATGAAGAGTTATGCAGTGTTTATGTTCCAACCAACCATCTTTATATCGGTGATATATTCTTGGTCAACTCTGAAGAAATCATTAGGCCCAACCTTTCTGTTCGGGAAGGCATAGGTTAGGCTCCTTTTCATCTCTAGACTTATTTTTCTTATTTTTCATCACCTTTTTGGCGATAGTATCTCTTAGCAATAGATTTATTTGTTGTTTTTTCCTTTCGGTGGTGTTCTTTGTTGACGTGCCTTATGATGCCTTTTGAGCTTCTTCTTTTTGAGGCAATTGTCAACATTCTTCCTGTTTGAGCTATGAAATTATACCCTTTTTTTTTAATCATTTTACAGAAATGTGCTCAGTTGTGAGCAATATATATGATTACTTTCTCAAATTTTTATATTTTTATATTGTTGTAGAGATTATTGTTTCGGGGGGTATGACAATGCCACAGGCAATTGCTCCTCTGGAAGGGATTCCCCGGAAAAACCAGAACATCAGATTGAACAGAATAACAAATTAAGGTGAAAGCGTGTCAAAGCCATTCTGCTACTGCTGATCTGTTTCCCTCTTCTTTTTCTCGCAAACTTTGTATGTGCTTTTCTAAGGGTCACACTGCTGCAGTTTTGCCATGCCTTTCACACTTTCCTAGTGAGCCAGAGCCAGATTACACTTCCCTAGATAGTAAAGCTTGAACTGATCATGCATCATTGTCTGTTGTAAACACGTCTAAACGTTGAGCAAGTGTTTGTGCAAATATAGAAGATTACTACCGTCAACCAACTACACGTCACACCTACACCTAATACAGTGTGTTCCTGGATTACAATTGTTGCAGTTTAGAGATGTTATTACTTTGCCCTACGCAACCTTGCCTTTTCTTTGTTTTGAGTTGTTGTGCTCTCTTTGTTTTAGTTTGATGCAGGTATAAACACTAGTGATGCCTAAGATTGTAGATCGATTGCCAGGACGTTGAAGCTAAAAGCAGATGAAACAGGGTTGGAAGAAAATTGCATCTCGCATGGCTGGGTAAGAAGTTCCTAGCCTGCTTAATATTACCTTGTAGCTAGCATCTTCACCAACAGACGTATTCGGGCACTATCAAATCGTGCTCTCTAGTTTTAGAATTTATTGGCAAAATTCTCCTATTTCAAATTCCCTTCCAATCAAGTTGATCACAGGTTGATTTCAAAAATAGTTTATTTGGTGAAAATGAATTTTTCAGGTATTTTGAAAATGTCATTTAAATGGAAACAAGGTCGCACAATTTAAATGTATAGTTGTTTACTTTGTTCAAATTTGTTCCAGAGTATTTTGAGTTGTTTACGTACCATTCCGTTAGGACACGAATATTCCTGAAATGTATGGTTGAGATGGCCGTGAATTCACATGGGTTTTTAAATAAAAATGTCGCCGTAAATGGATATGAAACCACGAATATTTAAATGAAAGTATTGCTAAAGTTAATTTTAAAAATTAGTTTATTGATCGCAAATTCACTCCAAGCGAATTGATTTTTGAAACAATTTTCAATCGAAATGAGTAAAGTGAAATATATAATTCAAGTTTTAAGTCAAGTGAATTTTTTTTATACCAGATCCACAAAAGGCCAAAGCTATAAGGCTGGAACAGATGGGATGTTTGACCTCACTGTTTCTGAATTCCCAGGACAGCCCCTGCATTTTGAACCTTCTGATCAACAGAATGGAGAAGGGGAAGCCTCAAAGGACCACACAAATGGAAAGACTTCCGAGGGTGGTACTGCCAAGGAAGGGCCCATCTCTAACATCCTAACCAAATCTAGGACAAGTAAAAGGAAGCCAACCTCACCTCAAAGCAGTGAAGACCAGGAGCAATCTGATTTGCTAGAAGAGCAAAGAAATGACTAAACCTATCTTTGTAGAGTTGCTACCTGGCATCATGACTTGAGAACGGTTGGACGAGGAAAGGATCCAGGAGGCAAGGAGGATGAACAGAAGCAAGATGAGCAAAGGCCACAAGAAAGGAAGACCAAAATTACTGTTGAGAGATAATTGTCACCTAAATCAATATAAGATAGCCACGTGAAATATTAAAGGCATAAATAAATGTCTCAAATAAAAGAAGATTACGGATCTCCTCCTAAAACAAAAGTTGAGTGTACTATATATTTTGGAGTCAAAACTAATAATGCAATAATATCAAAAGTTGAGGACAACAAAATTCCAACATTGGGCCACCAAACAACAAGTAGGCTCCTCTACCATAGACAAAATGTTATTATTGTGGAATCCCTGTAGTACCATAGTAGAAATCGAAAAATGGGAAGATCGGTATGTCTACACCATTATCCAAAGCAAGGTTGCAGAGACATCTTAGATAGTGACTTTTGTTTATGGACAACTCCCCATTACCAGCAGGAGACACTTAGGACAAGCCTACATCAAATTGCAAAGAACATGAATCTTCCTTGGCTACTCATTGGAGACTTCAACTCTCCTTTATCACCTCATATGTCACTGTCAATTTTTAAGATTTTGCACTTATGACAGGAGTGGAGGATTTATATTCTACTGGTGGTCAGTTTACACAGACAAATGGATACATAGTATGTAAACTTGATTGGACTATGATGAACAGGCTATGGTTGGAATATGATAGGAGTAACTTTACAGAATTCAGACCTTCGGGTGTTTTCTCAAAACATGTCTCATGTATAGTCTCCATCTTGGAAGCCAAGAGACAACAAGCAAAGTCTTTCAAGTTTTATAACATGTGGACAACGCACCCGGACTTCAAGCAACTTGTGCAAGAAAAGTGGGATCACGCAAGCTCGAAAATCATAGATAGTGCAGCCCAATACACATTGAAGCAGAGACTCACATTGCTCAAAAGGCCCTTATGAAAACTCAATCATCAGAGCTACCAACATATCTCAGAAAGATCCAAAAGAGCACAGATACACTTGGAAGAGGTATAGGAAAGCATCCTAGCACAGGAAATTCTAGATGAGGAATATCGAGAAGTGAGGAGAATCGCAAATCTACTTGCCCAAGCTGAATACTTATTCTATCTACAACGTGCATGCCAAACATACTTATTTTAAGGAAGTTGACAGAAATACCACTTTCTTCCACTCTCTGGTGAAAAGAAACAATAAGCAAAGGGAGATAGTAGCTGTGGAGAAAAGTAATGGTGATACTACCTCCAAGCCTAAGAAAGTGGTGTAGGAGTTCGCGAGGCATTTTCAAATATAGCTTGATGTACAGGTCGACCGTACCTCATTCCTGCCAGATTGTATGCAATTTGGGAGACTCCTCACGGCAGCGCAGCAAGCCCAACTAGTCAGAACACCGATTGAAGAGAAAGTCAAGAGAGCTCTATTTGACTTTGAAGGCCTTAAGGCACTTGGACCAGATGAATACAATTCAAAAAATTTCAAACAGGCATGGAACACAATCAAGCAAGATTTCACTATAGCCGTACTGGAGTTCTTCTCGAGCGGTCAGTTGCTCAAATCATGGAATCACACATTGATTGCTCTTGCACTCAAAACGGCTCATGCAAGCAAAGTGCAAGACTATAGACTCATTTCTTGTTGCACGATATTTTATAAGGTTATTTTCAAGCTCCTTGCAAGTAGACTGACAGACGTGACAGATCAGCTACTACATCCTGCCCAGACCGCTTTTGTCAAAGGTCACCTCATCATCAATAATATTCACTTGGCACAGGAATTATTGCGCAGTTACACCAGGAAAAGAATTTCTTCGAGATGTGTTTTGAAAGTGGATCTGCCGAAGACCTTTGACTTAATTCACTGGGATTTTCCGTAGGATGTCCCCTCAGCTTTGTAGTTCCCATCCATCTTCATCACATGGATCAAAAAATATATCACTATCACTACTTTCTCTGTAGTGATTAATGACAACATGCATAACTTTTTCAGAGGTAGTAGAGGACTTAGGCAGGGAGTGTCGGTGTCCTTCTATATTTTTAAACTATGCATAGAGTATCTATCCCGCTCCCTAGTATGATGCACTATTAGGTTTGACTTTCATTTCCGCCCCAAATGTAAGCATATGAGGATGGCGCATTTGGTGTATATTGACGACCTATTTCTCTTGTCCCGTGGAAATGTGACTTCAGTTACCCAGCTAGTTGATTGCTTAGCTTAGTTTACGCAGATGACATGTCTCACAGCCAACCTAGCTAAGTCCAACATCTATATGATAGGGATACATGCCCCCACACGAAAATGTCTACTTTTTATCACGAGGGTTCAAGTGGGAAAGATGTCTTTCAAATACTTGGGGATTCTTATTGCCTCTCGAAAATTGAAGAACTCTGACTATAACACTCTGATAGACTCCCTTAACAACAAGATCAACTCATGGCCGAAGAATACTCTATCTTATGCTAGGAAAGCCTAGCTCATAGCCTCAGTACTCCAGAGGGTGGAATGTTACTGGATGTCCATCTTGCCCCTCCCCTGTGGGATTATAGACAGTATCTATAGTCTTTGTAGATCTTTTATGTGGACCACCAAATACTCATCCATAGCATGGTCAGAGTTGTGCAAGCCCAAGAGAGAAGGTGGTCTTAGCTTGATGGACTTGAAAGTATGAAACCTTGCCTTACTGGCTAAGGTACTTTGGTGTATACAGGACAAGCAAGACACTTTGTGGATACGTTGAATACATCATGCATACTCATAGTACGTGGGGATATGGGATTGGCAAGTCAAACCTGCAGACTCGGCACTCATCAAGAAGCTATTGCACATCAGAGACAGGATCCTAACAATAGCAAGTAGCTCAAAAGCTGCAAGGCAGACATTAGCTGCATGGTTTAGTCAGAGGAAGGGAGGGGTCTAGAGAGCTTATGACCATTTTAGAGATGCGAGACCCAGAAAGCCATGGGTAAAGACAATTTAGCAGAAGTATCTTCAACCTAGCCATGTTTTTACCCTATGGATGCTAGCACATAGATGTCTTCCTACACACGCCCGACAAGAGTACCTAGAGGATATACGATACACTTTCTGCAGACAGGAGGAGTCGCTGGACCATGTGTTCTTCAGATGTAGCCCTATCAGTCAGCTTTGGGGGAGAGTTAGAGGATGGCTGCAGATAAGACCCGAGATGGAAACCTATCGACGTATGCTGCAGATTTTCTGACTTCAATATAGGGGGACAACAGTCCTAACCAGGGCACGACACCTTGTCGTATCAACGATTGTACATCATATATGGAGGACAAGGAACCGTAGCATGTTCGAGGGGATGAAGCTGGATGAGGAGCAGATCTTTAGGAAAGTACATACTCATGTCTACCGATCACTTGGTGTCTTTTCGGATCAGGTATTTCGGTAGGGTTGACAACATTTTGAGGGAATATAATTTTTTCATTTTGAGGACATGCATTTTACAGTATCCTAGCATGCATTTTTGATACGCATATAGATTAGGTAGGATTTAGCATACATTTTCATAGTGCATGAGGTAGGGAGTAGAGCCCACATAACCACAGCACATGCATTATGGTTCATAGAGAGCATACATATATAGATAGGCTCAACAAACTCATTATGCTACCTTATAGAGTTTGCATCCTGCATAGCCATGGAGAGTTTTGTAGTGTCTCAGTGAGTTCATGTCAAGCATTTTGATTCGCCACTTAGAGATCTATCGGATACATTTTCTTTGACTATAGATTGTATAGAATTGAGGGTCTTATTTGGAATTGACATCTGTTAGTCCAAGTAACTTCCCTTAATCAAAAAAAAAAAATGATACTTGATACCTGACTGGAGACTTGTGAGCTACGGAGTCATATGAAGTCTGCCAGATATAGAGCTTGAGAGATATGGAGCCTTGGAGCTAAGAGTTGCATCAAGTCATATCTTGATTTGGTGACATCGGTGAGTAAGAGCTGGTGGAGTCACATCGACGAGTGAGAGATGAGAGTGTGATTTGAGAGGGTGATGAATGAGACTTTACCTCATGAGTTTGAGAGTTTGTATATGTTGATGAGGTTTTAGGTGAATAGATCCATCTTCAATAATCTATTTAATTCGCAGCAAACGGCTCGCAGTAAAAACATTTGAAATCCGTTTATGGCTGGGGCTTTGCCAAAAAGTCCAAGAGGATGAATAGATCCACCAGAAAGATCTATCTAGTCTACATTAAACGGCTCGCGGTGAAGATACAGTAATTTCGTTGATAGTTGATCACTTGCTAAAAGTGATTGGAGAATGACGACACAGGGATGATGATGAGGATCTCGCTCGGGCTACGGCTACGCCAAGG
This sequence comes from Hedychium gardnerianum, assembly GCA_038050645.1. Lineage (NCBI taxonomy): Eukaryota > Viridiplantae > Streptophyta > Magnoliopsida > Zingiberales > Zingiberaceae > Hedychium > Hedychium gardnerianum. The sequence goes on from JBBUKS010000017.1 coordinate 399,339, forward strand.
GGACCAAGACATGAGGATCCCCGTGTACCCACCAGGAGTGTCACGCAGGACATTGAAGGAGTCGATCATAAAGGATGAGGATCAACAGGAATTATGGTTGAGGATACATGTGAATCCACGTGGCATGGAGGACCCTACATGGAGCATTGTTTGGACAGTGACGATGATTTATGATCGATATCTGATCTCCAATGCCCGCATGACTGATACGACAGCTTATGATCGATATATGATCTCCCATGCCCGCACAACAAATGCGTAGTCAACTGAAATCTAATATAAGAGCATTGATACCCGAATGAACACGTATATACCATACCTTGATCTCCTTCTTAGATTTAATACTTCATCAAACATAACCTAAGAGAAACCTCAGTAGTTATTATATATTTTTATTTAATGACATATATTTATCTTTCATCGAATAAAAAAATTATAAAATTGATAGTAAATCATGTAATAGAAAGTAGTAAAATGATATCGAGAAGAAAAATTACATCTCAGATGATACGAAACCCATAAAATCCAAATTGTTTGAAGTGACAAAAAAGCATTGTCATAGCCATAACAATTTTCAAAAGTGCAAAAGTGCATAACAACTAAGGAATCTCAAAGTCAGAATTTTTCAGACTCAGCGCTTACACAAATTGTAGCTAAAATCAAGCCTTCACCTTGCCATAGAACTTTTGCTTCTCTTGAGTTGTTTGGAAACGTCCATGACCAAACTTGGAAGAAGTATCAATGAACTTGAGCTTGATCTCCTCGAGGGCAACTCGAGAAGTTTGCTTTAGTAGGGATTGACGAAGAGTGACAACCCTTTTCTTTGGCCCAACACAACACCCCTTAATCATAATATAGTCTTCCTTCACAATACCATAGTGCGGGAAGCCACCCATGGGTGTGATGTCTTTCTCAGTCCTGCCAAAAAGCAGAAAATAACAGGTCAGATTGTCGTGTTCTTTCTCATATGATGGGATACAATTCAAGCTTGCATTTGGCAAGTGAACTAAAAAGGTCCAGATAGGTTGTTGGAATGGAATATCTTGTGAAAGCACACGTGAAATATGATGAAATAAAAGATAAATGAGTTAAATTGCCTATCAAACTCAGTCATGGCAATAAAAGATGGATGAGTTTAGTTACCTATCAAACTCAGTCATAGCAGTGTGGGAATCATCTCCAGATTTGCCAATCTTGTAAATCTTCTTGTTCATTTCAGTGCGGTGGTGGTAACCATTCTGTCCAGCACGAGCAACAGTGTAGGATACTCTGGCAGGATGCCACGCCCCAATACAGGCAACCTTGCGGAGACCCCTGTGTGTCTTCCGTGGAAGGCGGGTGACACCCCAACGAGTGACAACGCCTTCATAACCTTTACCTTTTGTAACACCAATAATATCAATCATCTCGTCTTTCTGGAAGACAGCATCCATGGGTACTTGCTTCTCAAAGAAGCTGTAAGCAAAATCCACCTTTTGTGCCACAGTCCCACCATTAACTTGGATCTCCATCAGATGCGCTTTTTTCTGCTTGAGGCCCTTCATCTTCCTTATCTGTGGCATCAAAAACAGAAAGGAACATGAGCTAATTCTGGTAACATTTATAAAAATACCACTGTTTGCAAAGGGTTATGATATGGATGATCATCTTTTATAACAAACGAATCCTTTATATGCACCTGAGTGTGAGCCAGAACACGAATAACAGAAGCATACTTCTTCATCTTTTCCAGTTGTGACTGAATTTCTTTCTTTCCCTCCTCACTTTCATATTTCTTAGAGTATTTTGCAAAAGCCGTCTTCTTGCTCTTGTACCAGTTCTTGTAGAATCTCCGTCTCACTTCCTCACTTAAATGCTGAGCCCACACGGTATTGAGAGAACGAAGACCATGTGGTGTCTTCACATAGGCAACAAGTCCAACAACCACCATTGGTGGAGTTTCGATGATAGTAACAGCTTCACAAGTCTCCTTCTTATGAAGCTCTGAGAACAAGAAGAGATGTCACATGCTTCATATGAATTTCGCATTTTAAATCAACAAGCATGGAGATGGTGAATGGTAGGCAACAACATAAGCTTTAGAAGTTGGCAAAAATGTGAAAGGAATCTAGAGAAGAAATTGGAATACAAAAGCAACTGATGCAATGCATACAACGAATTGTAATTAATATGACATTTCCACAGTTGTTAAAATAAGCATACAGTAATATCCCTTTTAATAACTCTCATAACACAGAAAAAGCAAGAAAATTGATGCTCTCTGAATAAGTGTAAGTTTTGAGCTCCATTTTACAGTGTTAGACATTAAGGTGCCATTGGTTGCAATTTTAGCTATACCTATGCAAATTAATATTTTTTTAACTTGCAAAAAAAATGGTCATAAATATAGAAGGAACAAAAGAACAAATTCAAAGGATATAACAATTCCTACAGTGTCAGTTTTAATCAGCAACTAGTTTACAGATCTACCTTCATGGATGACAATAGAAAAAGAATAAATTATCAAAATTTCAATCCAAGTGTAAAAACCAGACAAATGAACACATACTTGATCCTGGTTTGTCGACCTCACGTACAATGTGGGTCATACCAGACTTGTATCCAAGGAATGCAGTTAACTTGCAAGGTTTGGTGGGGTCATCCTTGGGGAAGGACTTCACTGCATTTAAAAATAACCAAAAAAGTATAACATTGTTAAGTTAAAACAAAGAATTTACTTCTGGAATTCTTTGAATTTTCAATCAAGACAACAGGATTGGAGAAGCAATGTTACAAAAAGCCAAATTAACAAATGCTCTAGTAACAAAAAAAACTATTAAGAGAGTTGCCATTACACAAGAGCGCTAGTAAAAGATTATTATAGCTAAAAACATTCAAATTGCACAAGCATCCACCGATGCAGGCCTGATAACAGAGAATGTGCATTACTATGTATAAAAAACAAGCTTCTAAGCTTCGTTTATTCTAATAATGATAATTGAATATATTAGAATTCAGAGAACAGAATAAAGTAGCCTATTGTTAATCATCAGTCTTACACACAATTCAAGTTTCACCATGCAAATAACAGCATATTCAATGTGTAGAGATGCCAATAAGCCACACATAAGAATGATGTCCGGCAGAACCTATGGTTAGCCATGGTTTTCAAACAAATGCAAAAGAAATATAAGAGCAAAATTTGAAGTTACACAACGGCATAGACAATACCACCATTGAATCTAGCAATAAAAGTGAAATGATAACAGGGATATTAAAATGCACAAAATACATGAGAAAATATCAGAGAATGCACAAAGCAAGCTGACAATGTTTCCATGATACCTTTTCCACGATGACGAGAAGCTCGCTTCCTCGGGAGAAACCCTAGCGACCCATGCCTTGGGTGCTCAAATTTCCGATGAGACATCTTTCCTACCAACCTTCAACATACAATGCGCAAAAAAGATACTTCAGCCATTGATTAGAGAAAAGAGGAAACAAAATAAAAACATGAAATTTTATGCAATTTAACAATGGCAAAAAAAAAAAACTTAAAATAAATCTTACGCCCAAAAACAACAAAAAAAAACTGAATCACGCATGATTCTCGACAAATTAAAAAATCAAAACAAATCAATTCTACGCTAAGCCATCATCTTGCCCTTTTATTCTAAAACAAGTACGAAAGTAGTAGAAGTACGTAGCAAAACGCAATAGTGAGACAATTCAAGCGCGCAGAAGGAATGCCAGAGGTAGAACCTTGAAGTAGCCTCTCGTTTCCCGCACCAGAGTGGCTGCAGGCCGCCGGAGCACCACACCTCACGAAACCCTAACGAATGGCCAGCGCTTATAATGTGCGTCGAAAGCCATTATTACCAAAATGTCCTTGTTATCTTTGAGAATTACAGGGTTAGGGTACCCAGTTGAGAGTGTGAGACGGCATAACGTCGGGCTCTAATTGGGCCCACGTAAGATCCAACCCAAATTGGATGAGCTCCATTGTATAAACTTAAAGGCCCAGCACCTTTTGAATTACTTATGAGAGGAAATTTAAAATCAAATCAAATATTATTTTTTTATTTTGATTTAAATGTTCTGTTTTTTTTATCACTTATACAAAGATATAAATTAAAAATAACTTTCAGAGAGGATTAAGATTCAAATTCTATTAATATCTTACTGATGAACTATAAAACTATGATATACTAGTACTTCAGAATTACATATTGCAGTTTTACAATATCCAGCAAGAATAGCAGCAACAAAACGGCATCAGGATCGTTTCCTTTTTTCTCTTCATTCTATTCACAGGCCAATTTGGTATCGAAGCTACTCAAACAGATAGCAAAAGCTTGGAATGTCGAAAGCGGGTACCGATAGTCCATGGTGAACATATCTTTCGCAACCTTGCCAAACTGCAGTATGATCTTATCGTGACCGGATGCGGCTGGCTGTGTGGTGGTTGCTAGGTTGGGAGCGGCGGGTTGTGGGGCAGCGATCAGCTGGAAGTTCTTCACAGAGGCAATTGTCACACGGCCCCGGAAGTTGAGGCACCAACATTGTAGCTGCTCATGCCAACGGGGTGGCTTGTTTCGGAGTACTAACGGTCTCTCCTTTGCATCGGTCTCTTCAGCTCCTCCAGAAGTATCAGAGAATCGCGCACTGCTAAAATCGAAGGAGCGGTCCATGTAAGAGGAAATGGAGGAAAGGCTGCGGAAAGAATTAAAGTTGCGTGTAACTAGATGGTCAGGTTGCCCAGGGACCGCGCCACCGGGCTCAAGGGAGGATGCTGGGATAGAGTGAATAACACAGTGCATCCGTCGCGGTCCTCGAGTTCCAAGGACATTCAATTCATATGTCACCTGAGCTATGGGATAGCTGCTTGACAGCGCCTTGGGTGAAACTTTCTTTGAGTAGAATCTACGGCTGGTTCGACCCGGAGGACAAATAGCAGCCCTGTTGTATGGAGGCTGAGTATCATAGATCCTGAACTTTGTCCCTACAAAATTTGACCTAAAATGCCCGGGAAAGAAGTAGCAGTATTCAGTTTTCTCGGTTTTATTTAAAATTTATAGAAAAGATATACAAACAAAAGATGTAACACCTCAATTTCCCGATGTAGGTGCTGCTTGACCGTGATACGTTGCCAGCATCCATCGAAATGGTGTATTCGGTACAAGTTGGTTTCCGATTTCTCTTAGCTGATAAGAGAAACTTCCCATTCTCAACAAGCACAGCTACAGAGGAACATCCAGAAATGTTGAGTTGTTAATTAATAGAAATAGACATCTAACTGTTTGTTCAAAGACATTCTAAATGCTATTCAAAGAACAGAATGTGTCGGTTTATTGTCAAGAGAATTGACCAATTAACCAAAATAAAACTAAATTCCTGATTTGCTTCAGCATTGTGAATCCTAGCATACATAAGCATAGCAATAACTAATAACTGTACGATAAAATTGGAACGTAGTGAGTATTAAAGGAGATACTACGCTGATGCACAAGATTACACAGATGAAATAAAACAAGTCAACTTGCATGGTGGCTCAATTTGAACCTTGATCAACAGTGTGACTTGAGAAAACTTGTATGAAAAATTAGTATTGCAATTTCGAAAGTCAGAGTTTAAAAAGCAAGAAAATTTTACTGCAGTGCAGTGTTATATGTGTTCCATGACGAAATCATTAAGACAAACCAACATGCCTTTTGCACATCAAGAGGTGATATAGAATGGAAAATATGGACACAATAGGAATAAGACAACTTACCAGAACTAAGACATAAATAGAGATGATAAGTTGATTTTGACTTATCCCTCTTGATGAAACACTGGATTACCCCATCTCGAGCTCCAGGCTGTACAAAATCAAACAAAAATCTAATACTTTAGGAGCAAATAAAGGTAATGCATTGACTTCTTAATGTGCTATAAATAGGGCAGACTGTTCCAACTATAATCTGTAACATATTACTAGTCGCTTAGTGAGAATATAAAGATTACCTGTTTTAAAGATACAGGAAAAGTGAGCTTCCCAGAAAACTCTGGACTTCTTACGACCTCCTTACACATCTCCCTCCATGATTTGCACACAGCTGCACATGACACAACATGCTTGCGCGACGGCCATGTAGCTTCATTTTCTTCTAACCTTTTAATCACATCACAAAGTAGCTCAGAAGGAAGAGTAGCCCAGCGACTTTGCTGAACAACTTGATGGGGTTCATGGGCATCATAAACAGAACCTTGAGATTTTCCTTTATGATGGCCAGAAAAGCCTGAAAGCCTCAATTCAAAACTCCGCCTTGACAAACTACCGAAGTTATCCCTCACATCACGAACAATGCTCCGGAATGAGTCAAATGACATCTGGCTTAACTGAACCACGATAGAAGCAAGAAAGAATGAAAACTACTCAAGGAGTAAATAAATGATAGCACAAAGCTAACGCGCATATAATCAACTACTGTATAAATTGACAAGTAAGAAATCCAGAATAAAATGAGCAACTATGAAATATAAATCTGATAAACTATAACACTTCAAGAAAAATTTATAGATCACCAATGGGAAGGTCCTTGGCACATCAACTATCAATGGACTTAAACACATATAATAGATCCTCTATACATCAAAGATGAATGGGCTTCTTTAAACACATACAATTCAAAAGCTTAAGATTTTTAGCTAGCCTTTTATAACCATTAAATAAACTAACACAATAATATTATTTTAAAAGATACTACTGGTATGAAATAGTTCATCTCAACTAATAAATACATAAAACTGCAAACATGAGTTGGTGCAACCTAAAAAGAAACCAAAAGAACATATTCGCCCAATATCAATTAAAATAAACTGCTTTAATATATTCCAACGAGATGGAGTCTTTTTCTTTAAAGTTCCGTGAAACTCATCAACAATATCTTAAGTCCTAAAGTGCTAAGATATAATAAATAGCATGCAAAAGTAAAAAGGAAACAAAAATAAAATATTCTCCCAATACTTAATAAATGAACACTATAGAAACATTCCCGCAATATGGGCTCCTTTCCCTGAATTTATTTTAAAACACCAGAATTCACGAATTGCATAGATATGTAAAGCATAAGATCAAAACTAAAAGGGAAAGAAAGAGAAAATTCTTCTCACAATGCTTCTTCTTTAATTTTCCATGGAATCAAACAATATTAAGACGAAAAAACAATGTTGGTAAACCTAAATGAACATCTCAGTAAATAAGTGAATTACAAATATACTGTCGCAATAATTGGCTTAAACAAAATACTTTAGCCGCGTATCAAATAAAATGATGTCTCGTCCTCCAGTCACAGTGACACCGAGTTTGAGCCTGCTAATTTGAACAAAGAAGCAAAGATAGAGATATGTACGTACCCACTCTTGACAAGAAATAAACCGTCCATAAAACATGCAGTAAATCGATCACACTAAGATGGATTAGGGAGAATTGATAGATTTCAGGCTTCACCGCATAAAACGAGGGATAAAATCATAAAAATATCAAATTTACAACATCCGAAGTCATGAAATGTCGGAGAAGCCACAAACAATTCCAACGGAAAACATGGGAAGGACCTCCAAGTGTAAACCTTTACCACTAAAAAGACTGTCTTTTGGAGCTTGTGACCCCAAAATCGAATCCCCTCACGCTCCAAAAACAAACTACGTTTGTCAAAACTAGAGATGCCAGTCTAGTCTCCTCTAAAACCACTCCGTGCAAGCAAATGAAAACGCACAAAGCTTCCTTGCTCGACAGCAAAGAAAGGAGCGGAATCGATGATCTACCTTGAGTGTCCGAATCCAGAAGCAAAACCCACCTCCGCACTTCAACCGTCAATCTTTGATTCGCCCACAAGAAACGAATCCCCCTGACCAAACCCCTCTCTGTATGAGCAGATCCCTTCCTTCTCGCTGCCGCTGCTCTCTTCTCTCTTCTTGAACCCGCACGCGCAAAGCAAAGGTCGAAGCCAAAAAGCGTAAATCTAGCAAAGAGAAGGTGAGAAGAGAGCAGCCCACCCATTGATGTACCTCATCGAGGGGAACGAACCGATGCCCAATAAAAAGGCAGGTAGGATGTCGGGGTAAGAAAACGCTCGGCGTCCCTACCGTTCCGTCACGGCGGCGCTAGCCTTTCTTGGGCTTTCTGTTAACTGCTCCGTTTGCGCGCTCCTGCCGAGTGAACTTGAAGCCACTCGGAGAGTGGAGCGGCGTCGACGTCATCCATCTTCGGCGAAAGTTCCTCCGGAACAGTTCACCAAGAAGAAGAATATTCCAATTGTCATATCACGCTAAATTTAATTACAGTGAAATTCATTATAAAAATAATGTATGATAATACTAAATTCAGTTTCGAAAAAGGAAAAATAGAAAATTTCGGCGTAATTTTCCTAATCACTCGCATCGGTTTTCGGGAGCAAAAGATGGCGGATTTTTCGGGAAAAATCGAGCGTTATCGGTTTCCGATACGGCGTGTCGGAACGGTCGAGGTTATGTCGGTCGTTGCGACACTGACACCGCCGCTCCATTCCCGCACTCCTACGGTTAACGACGAGAGTGATTCCAGCCGTTGATCACGTATCCAACGGATAGAACTCCTGTTTTGTCTTGTTGCGAAGACCCCAAGAAGCAGATGAATAGTGCTGTTTATTATTAGAATAGTAATTTAGTTCGTTTTAATCTTATAAACTCTTGATTTGAGTTTGTTTGAATGTTTGATTGATCTCCACTCTACCCGTGCAAAAGAGATAGCCCTTAACCAAAAATTCATATTTGGTGATGATGTTAAAGTTGACCTAGAAAATTAGATATATTCTCACACATTAATATGATTGTTCTTCGTCCATTGCTTTAAAGACGGGTTTAGTCCATCAATTGACAAGTAATCAACCACACGAGCCTGTTGATAAGACACTTCACTATCTTAATCATTTAGCCCCTATATCACAACATGCCATGCCGGTTGATAAACCCAATCGTCAACTATCCTGTCAGAACAGGCACGTCAATAACATATATAACCTAATCATCATCCATCATCATCATCTTTAAACCAAGTGAAATCAGGTAAAAACTAGAGAAAAAGATCCAACTTTAGGAGCAAATTAAATCTACCTAAGTTAACCCTTCAATCAATGGATATAAAAATGCTTGCAGATAATAAAGTATTGGAGCAGATGCATGATCGAGAAGTCCATTCGGATATGATATGAATGAGACACGCAGATGCTATACAGTTCGGGGGGAAGAAAATCGCTTTCGTGCACGTCTTTTAACGACCTGATATATATAAATTTTTGTGCAACTTTCGAGTCATCATCAGCTTTAGAATGATGAGACAAGTCGCAACAGGTTTTTTCAGGCTTATCTTATCCTCCCTCTGGTCAGTGAAAAGTACGTATGCTTTGAGAGCTCATCAACTAGCGACAGGGAACGTTTGACTCGGGTTTCAGTCACTAACCTGCCAATGGCTCAGTGGGATAAAACAGTGAAAATATATACGGTACTGAATGCGGTGCCACCTTCCATGTTCGAGTAACTATGCTGAGGCTTCTATTTATGGCGCGACCTTCTTCTTCATGTTCGAGCATGCTGGCTACTCCCCATTAATGAAGCCAGAATTGCTCACGAGTTGGCGACGTCCATGAGTAAGAAGGTTGCGCAAGCTTGCAGATGACAGAGCAGAGTCCTCTGTACTCCCTTTACCGCTTCATGGATTCATGAATAAACTTGTGAATGATGCATACAGGGAATGAAGACAGACAAGCAAGTTCAGTATTTCTTTTATAGACTAGTGGATTTTAATGTACCAATGATGGTAACAAAAGCTATTACGTTTGATATGAAAAATAATTAGAGAGGTATTATATAGTAAAAAAGTCAATGAAAAAATAGAAAATGATATTTAAAGAAAGTTACAAATAGCTCTTAGTTATGAATAATTTCTAGTTATAAATAGTCTCTGATTCTTAAAACTTTCAGTTATAAATAACTTTCGATTCTTGAAACTCCGGATTCCTTATAGTCCCCGATTACAAATAGCTTTCGAATCTTGAAACTCTCGGTTACTTACAATCTTCGGCTACGAATAGTCCCCAGTTCCTGAAACTCCCAACTACTTATAACCTCGGTTCCTAAAACTCCCGGCTACCAATAGCCCCTAGTTACTTGAATACTGTAATCATAAAATACCTTTCGTATCTCCCTGGATAGATAAGTCGTTGTCCCGAAGAAACACCAATAAAAGTGGACATTACTCTGTGATGAACGTGGGGAACGTAGTCATTTACTCAGAGTAAATAGCTAATGAATGGGATAACACCGCAGGTAATGCGGGAGAGAGGGAGGACTTGAACCTCTACGTCCACAATTCTATAAAAGGTCATCTGCTCCTGCAAACATAGGTACGCGTACATACGCATCTACAAACTCTAGCTATTGTTCATCTTCTTCATTCTACCTCAACTGACTTGAACGTCGAAGTGACTACGCCGGAGAACCTCCTGACCGTCATTCTAATCGTTCTCTTATAGCCTCTCCCAGGTGGACGCACGCAAGCCCCACCTCACTAAGATCCTCCTGTTGCTTGGTGATCGACGACAAAGTCAATATCCACGCCAACTCACCGGTGACTCACTCGTCGGCGTTCCTAGGCAGGATCAAATTGACCTCATCTGTGAAAAAATTTAGTTAAGACCTAAACTAGAATGATATAATGAGTAACACTGGCCCACCCAGCGTCATCGCCATAGCGACAAAGGATTTCAACAAATTAGTTGTCACGATAGAACATGCGGTACTACAGGGACAACCATGATCACTCACGCCACCTGCGCCTATCCTCTGAGGCATTCCATCTAGGTGAGCACCACCAGCGCTTGGCCCCGGGATAACTTGGCCTGGAAAAACACCTCGTGAAGTGATTCCCACCCAAGTAGGCTCATCCATGACATAAGAATCATCCTCAGAATTTTTCGGAAAGATCTTACATCAAAAACCCCCAAAGAGAGAAAGCATCATGCCTGGCAAAATGAGAGCTTCTCTCGGTCCTCCTTTCTCTAAAAATATTCTGTAAGACGAATTGCCTCGACATTTTTGAGCACTGCAAATCGGGGAGTATAATGGAGCCACTGATCCGGAGGATCACATATGCAAGTTCGAAAATGCCTCCTTGTTGTACCAGTACACGGATAGCATCAAGTGTTGAGTCTTCTTGACAACGCATCAAGTGCCAAGTCTTCTTGATGACGCTCTCGAGCCCGACACAAAGATGGTTCAATCGACTCTCCGCTTCCTCCATTCATACCTTCGAGGAGTTCAAAACTGTGTTCATGCAGTAGTTCGCCGCCAGCCGATGGTATCAGAAGACTCTGCATGATCTGTTGGTGCAAGAAGCATCAGATAATCGAACTTGATTTTGATATTGGCAAAGGTTCAAAGTTAAGGTTAATTGTTATCTAACAATGTTGATCAAGTTTGCAGGAATGTCCTAATTGAGGCTAGGCAAATAAGTCCTGGTCGAGTAGACTGGCAAAGAAGTCATGGTCGATTGGACTGGGCAGAAGTTATGGTCGGTTGGACTGACAAAGGAGACCTAGTTAGTGTGGACCGGGCAAGGAAGTCCCGGTGAAGGTGACTGGGCAAAAAATTTGGAAGATCGAGAATGTCAAGCAAAAGTCCTAGGGATCAAGGACACTAGGCGGAAAGTCCTGGGGGTCGAAGACACCAGGCAGAAGTCTAGATAGACGCGTCGAGGATCGGACATCTAGCGAAAAGTCTCGAATGTCAAAATTGAATGTTGAGCAAAGTTCAAACAGATCTAGAGGCCCAGATGTTTGGCAACAAGTAAATTCTCCTGAGAGGAGTAGGTGAGGACGTATTCCCCATCGAGGGAACAGTAGACGTCGTCCTTGAAATCCGA
>JBBUKS010000017.1:411358-426764 GCA_038050645.1 Hedychium gardnerianum
ATTTTTGTATCAAGATTATCCCAAACTCTTGGATCAAATATGTTCAAATCATATCTAGGTGTCGAACATTGATATTCATTTGTATGCTCATCATCACAACAATTATCAATATCTTTAGTTTTGTCAATTTCAGTTTCATCCAAATCATTAAAAAAAATCTATATTCTCTTCGTTCTCATTTTCTATAAATTTCTCATTCTCATCACTTTCGTTTCTCATAAATTCTTCATTTTCATCATTCTTGTTTTCAACAAAATCTTCATTTGCATTTGATTCATTAGTTATTTTTTCTTCGATTCAAAATCCACTTATATAAGATCTTACACAGATATCTTGCAAGTTTATAAAAAAAACACAATAATTGAATTGTTTAGGACCTTATTCGTGCACACAAGTACATCAACTTTTCATCGATTAACGAAATAAAATTGCCTACGTAGAAGATATCCAAGGCCAGTGGCGGATCCAGACAAAATTTAAGAGGGTGCTCAAAGAAGAGACTAAAAAAATATTTCTTGCTATCAAATAAATATATCAAAAGATAAAAGTACTGAATTGATAACGATAATGATACAGATATAAAAATATGTACATACCAATAAAGTAATTATTTCTTGATACTTGAACTACCGGTACTAGGTCTGGATGTACAAATAAGAGGAGGCAACTGTGTCCTACTAGTGTTCATATGTTGAAAATGTTGTAAAATTTGTTCATTTTCAATCGTGACAAAAATATCCTTCTCAATGTGTACTACCAAACTGTCATTCATCCACTCATCCCCCATCCTATTGCGCAAATCAATCTTGATAATTTTCATCACAGAAAAAAACCTTTCAACAGAAGCAGTTGCAACTGGTAAAACCAATGCTAACTCGATCAAATGATATACTAATGAAAAAACCGTATTCTTGCCAGTTTCAACCATCTTTTTAGCAAGACTTCCCAAATCTTCAATCATAGAAAATTCACCTTGTACATTTTGAATGTAAGTCTCAAGTTGGTCCTCAAGTATTACACGACCCGTCAATGAAAAGTCCTTCGGATAAAGTTTAGCAATGCGGAGTAGCTTACCAATGTCAAATTGAGAAAAAGAGTCCTTTGGATCTAAGCATGCAATGCAAGTAAGTACCTTCGTCCTTGATTCTGAAAAACAATTATTCATCCCTTGAACCATCATATCAAGAACCTAATATTGTAACAATAAAAAGGTGAATAAAAAAATGCTATTAGAAAATTAAAATTCAATAAAATATTTGGAAATAATGCCTCACAAAAAATTTCAACACGATAGTGATGAAATTTAGTAATCATTTGCCCATTATGTCTGCTATGACCACGATTTCTCATATTTTCTTCCATATTCGGTACTAAGATCATATGGTTACTACAAAATTTGTTGACAACATCCAAAAAATTCTCCCATCCTTCCTCTCTCAATTTTTGTAATCAAACTTTCATCGTCTTGATCAAACTGACAACTAGTACAATGTTTTGATCCTTTTGTTGTAAGGCAAGAAACAATTCATTTGTGATTCCAAATAAAGATTTCATCAAATGCATCACAAACACAAATTTATAACTCTCCATCTTATCAATCAAACGGGTGGTGATACCACTATTATCATCATTAGTATCATCATCATAGACATTTTCAAGCACTTGTAAAACAGAAGTTCACGTAGACATCAAACGGACAATAATCATGTAATGTGAACCCCAATGAGTATCCCCTGGTCATTTTAAACTGATTTCCTGATTTTTTTCTTCCTTTACCACTAGCAATATCTCCTTTCTCCAAACATTCAATAAGTCTGTCATGTTCAAGTTGTCTAAATTTGTCTTTTCTTTTACATAAAGCACTAGTATATTCACAATCATAATAACATATTGGAAGAAATCACTCATAATTCGATTGCTTTTAGCAACTACAACAACAACTAGTTGAAATTGGTAAGCAAAACAATGGGCATACCTTGCAGATGAATTTTCTTTCAATATGAAAGCCTTCAATCATTATACTTACCTTGCATATTTGAAGCCCCGTCGTATCCTTGACCTCTCAATCTTGATAATGACAACTTATGTTTTGCAAACAATTCATCAATAACCTTCTTCAAAGAAATAGCAGAAGTGTGAGACACATGCACAATAGCAAGAAATATTTCAATAACACATTCATGTTTTGTTCACGTATCTTTAAACAACTCTTATTTGCTCTTTGACTGAAATTTCTCAACACTCATAAACCATAAGAGAAAATATAGTCTTTTATATGATTAAGAATGACATTTGTGACTTTAGCAACACAAGCCCCTGTTAAATCCTTTTGAATTATTGGAGACTTCATTTGATTGCTTCCGGGGGCATTCTCATCACTGTCTTGGCAACCTCATCATTTCTTTGGGTATACTACTCAATCAATTCAAGAAAGTTACCTTTATTTGAGGAACTCGATGACTTGTCATGTCCACGGAAATGCAAACCTTGTCTCAAAAGAAAGCGTGCAACATCCAAAGTTGTCGTTAATCAAGTGCGATATGCAACCTCCATTCCACGCCCCTGTGCTTGTAGCAAATGTAACATACTTTGTCGTTGATTTTGAAAAGCCTCAAGTTGTATTCTTGCATCATTGTGAGCACTAGCTACACCATCAACATGAGTATTAAATACTTTCATTGCTTTTCTCCAATTATTCATCCCTGAATTAGTAAATGCCTCATCTCCAACTCGAAATCCTTTATGAGAATTTTTAAAGAGATAGTACCAAAAACAAAAAGCTACATCTTTTGATATGCTATACTTTAACCATGATTTTTTTTTTAAACCAAGCAACTTGGAAACTTCTATGCTCTTTACCAAATTGTCTTTGGGGATAACTATGGCCAAATGGTTGACAAGGTCCTCTAATCAAATATTCTCTTCGAATCTAATCTCTAATAGAAACATTAAATTCATTAATTGGTTTGCGTAGCCCTGGGTCACTAACAACATCATCCGGGTTGAATTCAACGCGAGAATATTTTTTCTTACTATTTTCTTCCTTAGAACCCTTAGAAGACTCAACACTTCGTTTTAAAAATTTCTCCATAAAGTCCACAGCATAGCTGCACAGTAGCGTTAGCAGAGCAGCTTGGGGGCGGGCAACGAGGTGTGGTTGGGGGCTTCACCGCTTCTGCGCTTCAGGCTTGGCCGCTTGGGGCGGGCGCCAGCTAGGCGGGCGGACGAGCGAGCGAGCAGAGGCGGGTGGCAGCAAAGGCAGAGCAGACACATTTTTATTTTTATTTTGGTTTCCTTCTTAAGTAAAACGACACCAACAGTGTCATTTTATTTAAGACCAATTTGTTTTTAAAAAAAATAGAAGAGACATCTTCTTTTGCTTCTTTGCGACTCTGCAGTCTGCTCCGCTGCTCGAGCTCATCTTCCTCCTCGCCCCTCGCCCTTCGCCCCTCGGACTACAGGTTTGTAGCCTACGGGCAGAGTGCTGGAAGCCTGGAACTGAGGCAAGGGTGCGAACAGAGAGCAGGTGAGGTATACTAGTGGAATTTTCAGGAGAAAGGGGGTGTTTCCACACACCCCCGCGCCCCCTTGCCTCCACCACTGGTTACCGTGATTTACCTCCTTCGTGATGGTCCTGGGGTGGACTGATGGGGGCGCTGGGTGAGCGTAATCGCCTTTTGCCCAATAAGGCAAAACATATACATCACCAATGAGGCAGATGAATTATTATTTTTATTTGATAATTCAGGTGTTCAAGTTTCACCCGACTAATTATGAAAATATATATGATCTTCCTTGAAATTCACAAGTAAATTATCTTATACACACTTAGAAGTGGTCCTTATTGAGATTTAAACTCTGATTTTTTTTTATTTGTTTCCTAATCTGTTTACTTAGAAGGACATAAATAAAAATTGTGGAACGATTTCTCTGGTGGAATTTTTAAAAATGGATTATTTTCCTTTCTTTTGTTTACTTAGATGGAAAAACTTTTATCCCTGATCCTGCGCCAAGATCTTTGATGGGTGAGCCACCGGTGAGTTGGAGATGGTGTTGTTTAAGTTGTCGTGACTAGGAGAAAGATGGGGCTGAACTATCCTCTGTGTTAATGGGGTCGCGGAGTCTCCATAGAAGGGGGTGAATTGTTATCATCGCCGGAAGAGCCAAGAGGAAGGTAGGGTGGCTAGAGATGCCTGCGGAGCTGCAGAAGTGAGTCGCCGAACACTGCCAAGAGGGACGAATCGTTTGGGGAGCCTGTGAGGAGTAGAAGAGCGAAGGAGGGGGTTAAAATGGAGATCGGACTGCCTCCGCCTTCCACTCTGACACTCAAGTCAGTCTCCGACAGGGAAGATAAATGACGATTAGCAATAGATGTACCGTGTATGTGTAAAAATAGTAAAAGAATACCCTAGCCCGTAGGAGCAGGCATCCTTTTAATCTTGCGATGTCAGAGAGGATGGTGTACTACTGATTGGGGGCAGGCGACACGGAGCCGGAATGGAGCAGGAGACACATATCCAGGATGGAGCACGACAGCGCGATGGCGGTTTGAAGGCTGGAGGGATCCGGAAGGTGGAGCATGGCTGGGGGCGAGGGCTCGGAGTCCAGAGGGCTCCGGGAGGCGGAGCACGGTGAGAGAGAGAACCCATGAGGGAGAGAGAGTCTGTGAGGGAGGGAGATCCGTGTGGGAGGAGAGGAGGCACTCCTCGGCGGCATGAGGCGCCGTGGGAGGAGAGGTGAGGTGGCGTGAGGAAGGGGTCCGATCCCCTGAGGCCCTCACATGAGGAAGGAGGAGTGGTGGCGACGTGCGAGCCTTTGAGTTTATGAGTGGCCCTCGCCTGAGGGAGCCGTGGCGGCGGCGATGGGCGTGTAGAGGAAGTGGGGGAGAGGGCGATAGCATGAGCAAGTGGGAGAGGAGGCGGTGGTGACTGCTCGTAGTCGCCGGAGGGAAGCAGGTTGCGGTGGGGCTGCTTGTGGTTGCCGGAGGAACGACATTGGCAGTCGGGCGCGCAGGCGATTAGGGAGCCCAAGGAGAAGGAGAGGGAGAGGGGGCTTCGGCGTCGGCGGTAGCTGCGGCTTGAGGAGAGGGAGAGGTGGCGTTGGCGTTGACGATGGCTACACCGGAGGGAGAGGGAGATTGTGACGGCGGCGGCGCGTGAGGGAAGAAGAAGAGAGGAAAAGTAGGGATTTTGGGGGGAACTAGGAAAAGAAAAAGGGAAAGTCAAAAATGCTCCCCTTATCATATTTCCCACGTACTTTCGAGCCAGGTAGGTAAAATGATCATTATTCGGTCATTTAATGTTGTCAGACGTATGCGCTTCAATATCGTGCACTATGCTCGACAATTCTTCTTGTGATAACGTTCGAGTACAAATTCAGTTCATCACGATTAATCTGTGTTTGATAGTGATCATAATTTATTATTATATATCGGGAAATAAATATTCATTTTAATATCGAAACACAGGGAATGAATTTATTTTAAAATAACTGTATCAAATATAAATCTCGTCATCTAAATTTCCCACTCGAGGTATTCGATAGCTTGGGCATCCTCACCTTCCTAGGCAGCGCGATCATCTAGCCTTCCCAGCTTGAGTTCCGTACGTCAAAGCTATCTCGACAGATCATGTAAAACTAAATCTTTTGTATTTAATAATTTTTATTATCTCCTCTCCAACAAAAATGATCTCCATTTTTTACTTGGGACAAGTAGTTAAATTGAACAAGTCTATTAAAAATGATCCGCTGTCTACTACTTGAAGTGAATGATTAGTTAATTCGTTGCATGGAAGTTGCATGCCAGCCATCTGATAGAAGACGCATTTTTCTTTTGTCTTTTTGTTTTGTGATTTATAGATATCGTACTAAAATTTTAGTTAATTAAATTAGCTGTAGGTTGTTGCTCTACTTGTGAAGAAAGGTAGTCCATCCTTTTCATATGCGTCTCTTTTTTCAAAGGCTCTCTATTTATGATATCTTTGATTAATATATTTGTATCTATCAACTGATCGCAGCAAATTAGCACCACAAGATGATCTAAATAACTTCATCAGTCAATTAAATTATCTTATAGCTAAATCTTTTCATTAGTGGTTGGCCAATGCAAATTTAATTAATAGATGCTTTTGCAAGTTAAACTAACCATAACCACAGGAATTCAAAGTGAAAGTTTGCATCACGTGCGGTAAAAATCTAGCACCAAATCTAAACCACTCCACGTAGATATGAAATGTTAAGATTTTCAAAGTGTTTATGTCACGTCACTCGTCGTGGTGAAGTTATTTCCTACTTTCCTATAAGTTATTTCCTACTTTATTTCTAAAATTTTCATAAGCGTAAATGATGAGAAATTATAATTTGGATTGAAAATTTTGTAGCTTTCTATGATTAATATAAGTATAAATTTGTAATTGTTGCATCACATTCTCCTTCCATTAATTTCTCATAAATGTTTAGAAAAAACTTTTAATTAGTGTGAAAGTTTTTTTAAAAAAAATATAAAATGAATATTTAGCATTGATTTTTTAAAAAATAAATAAACAAACAATTCCCATCACTTTCATATGCAATTAGTCACCCTAATAACTAATCTAATTAACATAATTATGATTGGTACTGGTTAATTAAAATGCAGAATATTCTCCCAGTAACTAGCTACCGGAGACGGGGCGACTTCACTCGAGAACAAATTATTACTTGCACTCTCGAAGAAGAAGCTGCTGTTTTCATGCAATACCGCCGGCGAAGTCGCCGGCGGTAACAACGCCACACTTCCGCCGCCTGCAATTTGAGTTAGTACTTGATCCTCTGACGTTGAAGGCTTGGCCGCCGCCGCCTTCCTGAGCGTAGCCAAACAATCGGCGGGGCCAAAGGCTTGACCGCCGCCGCCGGCCCTGGCAACGGAAGCAGAATTGGAAGAAGAGAAGGCGGAGAGGCCGGTGAGGCGTTGCACCACCGACCTGAACTCGGCCGGTGTGGCGTGGACGACCTTGGGCGTGGCGATGTAGATTACGACCGGTCGACGGCGGGGCGGCCGCCTTGGCGCGTTCATCGGGGGTTTCTTGACGATCGTGTGGGAGTCTTTGCAAACCTCCAGAGTCCCCGGCCGTGGCCCGCGTAGCTCCGACGATTTCCTCACCGGCAAATCCATTAATATAACTAAACAGATAAATTATATATATATCTATATATCAGCCGAATTTAAAGACTTGGATTACTGCCTGGAAATGAAATGAATATATATAGAGAGACAAATCAATTCGGTGGATCGAGCAATAATTTGATAGCAGGAGGAGAAAGGAAAGAAGAAAGAGCGAAGAAGGTGAGGCGCAGCCATTGCTCATTGCTCGTTCAACCTGTCTACAGTTGATCGAGTGATATCCCTCGTAGGGCAGACAGCGAAATCATCATTTCAGCCAATGCAGAGGCGCCACGTGACGTTTGGTTGTCATTGCCAAGTCAACGAATCCGCTGATTGGATAAGGAGCGCCACTAGGTAACGACAACTCTAAAATTGTCTGATAAAGTCAACGAGGGAGTCATCTAATCATAGGACGAGGTCAGACTGTTGAAGGAATCCAAAATTATACTTTTTCAAAGATTATTTTTTTTTTCATTTAAGACAAAAAAAAAAGTGTTATTTTCATAACCAACATTTTACCTATTCCAATCTTAAAGAAATAAATCTAGAAACTTAAAAAAAATTAAGGCCATGCATTGATTTGAAAGTTTCATTCTATAAAAGAGAACAATAATATGAATAAAATATTTTCTCCATAATTTAATTATATAGAATTTTGATAAAGATATCTGATTTTTTTTTACAAAGATGTTATTTTTTAACTTTACTATGGTTGACATCAAATAGGAAGGACCGCTAAGTTTGTCCCCGTGCTAAGGGGGCGCATCACCTTTTAACTTCTACTCCCCTTTTGTCATTAAAAAGTTTATCAAAATATTTTTTAAAATACTTATTTTTTTATATATTGTCTTTAGAATAATGAACGTAATTAACTGAGCCTGAAATATTCTAGACCTTTAATTAATCGATGGTTCTAATTAAATCACACTTATCTCATTTAAGTTCATTATTAATCAATGTCAATTTATGAAAAAAAAACTGAGGGCTTAGATTTTATTTTTTTAAAGAATTTTCTCATAAAATAATAAAATTTGTCATCAACAGCCACTTTGGAAGTCTATCTATCTTATTCTTCCCATAAATAATCTATCCCTTTAATTGCAATTTTGGTCCAAAGGTCCTTTTAGATTTTGAAATTACAGATTAATAAGGCGATACAAAGCGATTCAACTATAAAAATGAAAAGATTAAAACACGTCACGAGGGACGAGTGACACATTAATTAAGAAGATTTAATTTCTTGTACGAAAATAGAAAATATTAATGAAGTGTGTCACGAGCTCCGAGTGATCCAGTGCAGCTCCTTAGATTGTGTGACTTGTCGTGTTAAATTACCGTTTACTTTAATTGGCCTTAACTCTGCGTGGTTGGAACTTTGAAGGGGTAAGTGAATCTAACCTCGCCGCGTCATGTCGACAAAGTCGGCGTTGCGAAGCTGTCAACGCCGACGTCGTTTTGGACCCATGGAATCAGGTCACCGACCTTCCCTCCCTCCATGTTCCTAGGGCTTCCAGTCGAATATAATAAATGAAAAGTCAAAGTCAATTTCCTACATCATACGTATGTTCTCGTAACTAGAACTCACGCCTTACATTTGTCAACGATTAAAATAATATAATTAAATGAGACCATTTCGGCTTACTGGATTTATTGCTTACCGAGAATGTTTGAATTTTTATTTTTCAAAATAATAATAATGAAGAGTTCCACCGCGTTGACTTTTATGGGTTTGAATTTGTATGAGTTTCATCTCATCGCCTGATCCTTCTATATAAAGATCTCTCCTTTTGTCAACTCCCTCAAACCCGATTAACGCAGCTATTTTGGAGATCTCTTAAGCTCTCTTTTTGATTCCGTTGAGTTTCCATTTTGGGGTCATTAGATGGAGGGGTTGGAGATTCCGTCGTACTTCCTTTGCCCGATTTCGCTGGAGATGATGCGGGATCCGGTGACGCTGCCGACCGGCATCACCTACGACCGGCAGAGCATCGAGCGGTGGCTCTTCGACTTGAAGCGGAGCACCTGCCCGGTGACGAAACTGCCTCTGTCGGCCGACGCCGCGGTCTGCACCCCCAACCACACGCTCCGGCGGCTGATCCAGGCGTGGTGCACCCTCCACTCCTCCGACGGCGTGGAGCGGATCCCGACGCCGAAGCTCCCCGTCGGCCAGGTGGAGGTCGCCGCGCTGCTCGAGGCCTCCGCGAGGATGCCCACGCAGCTGGATGCGCTGCGTAAACTGCGGCGGATCTCCGGCGAGAGCGAACGGAACAGGCGGTGCGTCGCCGCCACGCCCGGAACCGTGGATGCCCTGGCTCGGGTCATCGTGTTCTCCGCCTCGAGCGATCTGGAGACCAATCAAGATACGGTTCTAACATCGAGTTCGACAGCTTGTGATGAGGCTCTCGCCGTCCTCCACTCTCTTCAGATCTCCGAGGATGCGCTTCTCGACCTCGTCACCAGAAATAGCGACTTGGTCGGCTCGTTGACCTCTGTCTTGCAGCGCTCGAATTACCAGTCGAGGAGCTACGCGATGCTCATCTTGAAGTCCGTCCTAGCCGTCGTCTCGCCCGGTCGACTGATGGCCCTCCCGCAGGAGCTGTTCGACGAGGTGGTGGGCGTGATCCGCGACGGCGTGTCGCCGCAGGCAACCCGGGCGGCGCTGCGCGTTCTGGCCGGCGCGTGCCCGTGGGGCCGGAACCGGGCCAAGGCCGTGAAGGCAGGGGCGGTGCACGCGTCCGTGGAGCTGCTGCTCGAGGAGCCGGAGCGGCGGGCGTGCGAGGCAGCGCTGGCGGCGCTGGCGTCTGTGTGCGGGTGCGCGGAGGGGCGGGCGGAGCTGGTGCGCCACCGGGCGGCAGTGGCGGTGGTGTCCAAGAAGATACTGAGGGTGTCGCAGCTGGCCAGCGAGAAAGCGGTGCGGGTGCTGCACGAGGTGGCGCGGCACGCCGCGACGGCGGCGCTGTTGCAGGAGATGGTGCAGGTGGGGGCGGTGACGAAGCTGTGCGTGGTGGTGCAGGCCGGCGGAAGCGGCAAGATGGAGGAGAGGGCGAGGGAGATCCTGAGGATGCACGCGAAGGCGTGGCGAGATTCTCCCTGTTTGTCTTCTCTCTTCAAGAACGGGGTTTCTACTTTGTGATTAGTTTTCAGTATTATCAAGAACTGTCTCTTTTAATGCCCTTGTTTGTTTATATATTTGTTTAACAAGAATTCAAATATAAATTTTAATTGAAATAAATACATTTGGCTTGTGGTAGATTTATGTCGTGATATACAACAAACCGGGTAAGGTCGGATCTACGTGTAGCTTACGTGAGTTTTAGCCCGGTTTGATAACGTTCACTTCATATTTATGTCGAGAGAAAGGAAGAACATGTGTGAGAGTAGAGTCATTAAAGTCCCCACGGGATGAGCGGTTGACTAGTGCATAAGGTGTTGCCACAAAGAGTAGAGTCATTAATTTATATTAAACCCGATTCATCCTCGCTAAATAATTTAAATGAATTGAATTGATATTTTATTAACTTATTTTAAGATGAATTCAAATGAACAACTCTCATAATTTATGGTAGCCTAGTCGTGATGGATATGGGTTGGCTCATGGATTTTTTTTTAAAAAAAAATTAAAACTAATTGAAAATTTTAATGCGCTTATGATCTACACTCCAAATTTAGAATTTTAAATCATAACTTTTGGCTCACAACGGCACTATGATAAGGTCAACAAAAGATCAATTTGTAAGAAAATGATATTTTGTATTGGAAGAAGTCTGATAAATTTGTTCACAGCTTTAAGGATCCAGATATAGACTTTTCGTTGTCTTTGCTTAATATGATTCGGGAGATTTGATCTCTTCTTTCTGCATCAATGGAGTCTAATTAAATGGGCATTCTATTAGATTTTTCTCGGTCGAGTAGTTCTTCCGTTGAAAAGTAATTGTTTATCCTTCTCAAACTCAATCTAGAAAGATCATGCTTATATAAATCGTATCTGTTCAAATCAAATCAATAAAAAAAATTAATTTTGATTTTTCATCGTTGAGTAGTTCTTCTTTTTTTATTTATTAGTTTGATTTTGAATTGGGGAATGCTTATTTTTTTCCACGTTCGGTTCCGTTTATATTTCAGTGATTTTCATCGTTTCTTCTTTTTTTCCACGTTCGTATTTGGCATTCAAATACGTAGAGATGTACATGAAAAATAATAGACAGATATCATCATTAAGGGCATCTCCAATCCATAATTAAAACATCAAATTTAGTATAATATTAACATCAAACTCCTCCAACTCATACATCAAATTCTTACACCAAATTTGACGTATGAATAGTATAACACCATATTTGGTGTTGCACTATTCATTACACCATATTGGGCGTAATGAAATTTTTTATTTTTTAAATTTTATATTATTATATAATTAATAAAATATAATAAAATTAATTTATAATAATTATTTTTTAAAAATTTTATTTATATTTATAGGAATATTAATTATTTATTATAACTTTAAATTAAGTGTATTTAGTAATATATTTTAATTTTATTATATATATTTGTAAAGATTTAATTTATTAAAATTATTATTTTTAATATATTTAAATTATAATTATATTTATAAATTATATCACTAATTTCATAAAAAATTAGTGATATAATTTAAAATTAAGTATATCACTAATTTATAATTATATATTTTAATTATAATTTGAACGGTAATATTGATTAATAATAATCAATATTAATAAATCAAAATGTATGTTGATAATTAAATTATGAATAAGATAAATAAAATATTTTAAGTAATATACTTTTTTGATGTGATATGATGTGGATGGATTGGAGTTGAAATTGAGTTTGATGTTAAAATTATATTATTTTAGTGTAAAAATTATATTATTTTAGTGTAAAAATTATATTAAATTAGATGATTATAATTGAAGAGGGTCTAAATCTATCATTTTATATATAGATATTATATTATTTTAGATAAAAATAAGAAAAGAGTAAATCTAGAATAAATAAAGAAATAATATATTATTTTTTATGTCAAATTATAGATTATAAAATATCTATATATTGTTTTTAGCTGAATTAGAATTTAGGACAAATCTATTATAGATCTGTCAGATTCATTCGTGTCGCATTTACCAAAGGAGCAATCGTTGAAAATTCCAATATTAAAGGACAGTATTGGAAGACTGTAGAGGGAGGAGGATCCAATAAATATATGAATGAGTTATCAATTTCGATAGGACATATATAATAGCGATTTGTCCTTTTTTTAATTTTTATTATAAAATATATAATTGTCGCTTTGGACCAATCGAAGTTGATTGATTTGAGAGTTAGTTTTTCAATCATACGAGTGGAATCTAAATGTCCTTATTCCCTGTATGTGGGGGTGCATGAATATGCCAAGGTTCGTTTGATTAAGGTCATTAATCATAATATGGTTATTTATATAAGATTATCAATTATTTATTTAGATGATAAACGATTCTTGAGTAATGGCTCATGTCCAACGTATCAATAAATGCCATTAAATTGAGCATACGACCCAAAATGTGATTTCCTCAAAAAAGAAAAAAAAAATCATGATTCCAGAGTTAAGAAGAATTCAATCGCAATCGATCGTTAAGCGCAAACAATCTTGAGGGCGAGCAGCAAGAGCGATGCAAGCTTGACGTCGTCGTCGTTCCTTTGTGCGAAAGGCTCGCGGGGGGCCTGAGGTGGCTCACCGACCGTCAAGCGTGAGCAGAGCGGTCGGTCGTCGAGTGCGAGCAGCGAGGGCGGTGCTAACTCGGCGTCGTCCCCATTCCTTCATGCGGAAGACTCACCGAGGCTGGAGGTGACAAGCGACTCACCGATCGTCGAGCACGAGTGAGGGCGGTGCCGACAGCAGTGACAGCGACAGCAATGGCGAGCGCACGATTATGTGCATGAGGACAGGCACGGTGATTTTTTTAAAATTAGATTTTTTATTAAAATTTTAGTTAATTGAATCAATCAACTCTTAACTATAGTTGAGATAAACTAAATAAATTTGGTCTAAAGTCTAATAAAATTATTCAATCTTTTTTCTAAAATAATAAAAGAAATCTAAAATAGGTCATCTCACCTATTCTCTCCAAAATCTAAAAGGGTTCGATGTAACGAGGAGCTAACTTGCCCTTCAAATCAAATCTTTTAACTCCTTTAGTAGGTGAAACCCGCAAAAATACACATGTTCATTTACGGAAAACTCAAGAGGTCTCCACTTCCTGTCTGCATAACTCTTTTGTCGATCCTGAGTCTCTAACATCCTCCGTCGGATAATACGTATCAACTCTATATCATGTTGAATGCTCGATGGCCTCAACATCTGTGGTTTGCCAACCTCCTCCTCCTCCCATAAGGTAGGAGATCGACAAGCTCTGCTATACAAAACCTCAAATGATGTCATCTGAATCGCAGAATGATAGTTATTGTTGCACGCAAATTTCACTAAGTGTAAATGATCTTCCCAGCTGCCTCCGAAATCCATCACACACACTCTCAACAGATCCTCAAGTGTCTGTATAATGCACTCTAACTGTCTATCAGTCTGTGGATGAAAGGTTGTACTGAAATGAAGTTCTGTACCCAAGGTCTGCTGAAAACTCTTCCAGAATCGTGAGGTGAAGCGCGGATCTCTATCTGATATAATACTCAGAGGTATACCGTGAAGTCTGGTAATCTCTCTACAGTATAACTCCGCCAGGCAATCCAAAGAGTACATCTTACGGATCAGTAGAAAATGTGCAGATTTGGTTAATCGATCAACGATCATCCAAATCGCATCATGTCCTTTCCGTATTCGGGGTAACCCTACCACGAAGTCCATAATGATATGTTCTCACTTCTATTCCGGTATAGGAATCTTCTGAAGCAACCCTGCTGGTCTATGATGCTCAGTATTCACCTGTTGACATATCAAACATCAAAATACATACAGTCTCATGTAAAGAACTCTACCATGTATATATTACCAAGTACTATACATATGATCGACTCTACAGGTATATAACTCAAATCTCCAGCTATCATAATAATATTACTAACTATTCAAACATAGTCCAATATTAGGTATAAAACCTAACTTTAACCTATGAGAGCTATTACAGATATAGGTGAGTCATAAATATACATATATACATATACATCCCTCAAGTGCACAATCATGGCATACAAGTGCAGCAAATATCAAATGCATATGCAACACACATCAAATGCATATGCAAAGCATGATCACTCTAACGTACCCCTCCAGCTATCACGATATTTGTGTGGCCAAGGGAGGCGGGGCGGTTACACTGAATGCACTCCAGCTACCACTACTCTAAGTGGCCGAGTGGTCAGGATGTAGGGTAGCTATCTAGCTACAACAAGAGGTCTCTGTCGGCACGATGCTCTAGCTACCACTTTCTAAGTGGCCGAGTGGCACGACAAGACAAACTGCTCCACTTCAGACCACTACCTAAGTGACCGAATTGGTAGAAATATGACTGACGACTCTCTCGACCACAAGGGAGATAATGATCGTCAGCATGCAGGTGGTATGCCGTGCAAAATGAAATGAGCATCACACACATGAGCAAGCATCACATATAGATATATACCATAATACATTATATAATAATTCACATAGAGCGGACACCTATGAAACATACCATACATGTGTGTAATGACCTACGATGCACACCAAACTCGTATGCACCAGATAACAATATATATCAATAAAATGATAAAGACATCACATGAATTCAATTCCTATGAAACACACCATACAGGTGTGTAACGACCTACGATGCATACCATACACGCATGTACCTAACTGCGATACACACCATACACATGTGTACCACCAATCATGGATAATCAAAAGATGAGACTGCATGGATAATCAAAATAGACTAATTCCAAGATCAAGAATGTAAGTGTCCAAAGCAAGAAATAAACATGATTCGATTTAAGGTAATCCAAATTACCTATCAAATTCATAATACTCTTGCACTAAGTACAAAGTACTAAAAGAGACAAGGATAGAAGTACCCGCCTCAAGAATAGATTATGCTATAGAAATTCTCAGAGTCGGTGCTTCGTCTCGTATCCAGTAGCATTACAAAACTACTTTAGTGCAAGAACGTAAATAAGAATCAACACTCACTATTTAATATAGGTGAGTTAATCGTCTATTTATTCTTGTTTAGCTAACCCCTTATTTAACAGCTTTAGGAGTTAAAATTT
>JBBUKS010000017.1:428696-447301 GCA_038050645.1 Hedychium gardnerianum
TGTCTGAGCCCGGGTTCGAACCGGGGACCTCTAGTGTGTGAGACTAGCGTGATAACCAACTACACCACCCAGACTTGGATATGGAATTCTTAAATGTTTTTTATATCCTCTTTAAACTTTCGCAGAAATAATAATTAACTTCTCTTGATTTTATCTCCAATTAAATTACATTAGAGAGGAGTTTTGTAGTGTTTTCAATGAACAACTGCCTTTTGAATTAGAGTAAATTTGAAAAAAAAAAACCCTTAAATTTTCATTGTTGATTAATCAATGGTTAAGATTAATTCTGCCAAGAATTAATGACTGTAATTTTCTAGCTAAAATGCTCCACTTTGTGGATCAAAAGGAATTGTAATATACTTTTCATCAGAAACTTTAAACGTTATTATTGTATTTGTAAGACAATCCTTGTTCTCGTGCACAATGTAACTTACAGATTAACATAGCCACTAGACTAAAACACTCTTTTGAGACTTAGTTTCTGCATTAGTTGAACCAAACTATGAAGAAATAAATTTCATATGCATCAAGATCTTACAACTGAATGAACTATGGATTATTTTGTGGTTTTGACAAAAATTAAGAAAGTGCAATAATGTATCTGCTACAGATACCTGCTTAACAAGCATCTAGTTTTAGTACAAAACCAACTGCATCCTTCATAAACTGGGTCAGATGACCTAACGATGAGATTCATCTTCTTAACAACAAAGAACTAATACTAGCTGCAAATTACATTGTGGAAAATTTGTCAGAAGAAACAATTTATATCTCGGCTACAATTTCTCGAGAACTTTTACTGCCAATGCGGCCGGTGTAGGCTTTCCACTGGTCTCATAGATAGCATGAATGGCACTTGCATTCACCGCATAATGTCTACCCATGAATAAAGCATTGTTGCAAGAAGGGATGTGAGAAATCCACATACTTTTCCCAGAAACACTTGTACTTCTCCTTTCCAATCTTCAACCAGGGTTTCATATTTCCATTATAGTGCAATACTGCACCATTTTTTATCAGCAAAGGATCAACATTAGTGTATCCCAACCCTAGCACATGCCATTCAGGGTCCAACTTCTCAACCAACCCATAGAAGGCCAGTAAGCCAGGCGGCAACGTACCAAGCTTCCACAAGGAATGGTCAGCATTCTTCTCTTGCCAATAGTGATAGATTCCTGTTACATTCTTCTTCCGCCACTCCCTTAGATCAAGGACATTCATTCCGAATGCCCACCCACATGCATCGGGATCAAAATGTGCTTGTATTAGAGGGTGGGAATAGTTCAGATATTTATGGAACCGGTGGAATGTCTCCATGCAAGTCTCAACGGCACCCATCACGTTTCCATTTAGGTTGATTGAGAATAATTCGGAGAGATCCTTCTGAACAACAATGTCGTCATCGAGAAACACCACTTTTTGTAATGCTGGATAGACTTCTGGGATATAGAACCTTAGGTGGTTTAACATTGATAAGTACTTTGGGTTCCTGAACTTGATTGGCGTTCGATTATTGCCACTTCCAGAAAAATAGTAGTTCTGTGTTTCAGAGTTTTGAAGTTGCTTTAAAACTGGTACATATGAGGCATTAAGCCAGCTAAAATCCTCCACCTTCTGAACCTCAATGGCTGCACCGCGGAAATTGTTCATGGAGAACCAGGCCCTCATTGGAGCATAATTCACCTCATCTGTAACCAGGTGGAATACAACCATTTCAGGATGCTTCAAGTTCATGGACGTAGAGTTCACCGCAGCTGATGCAGCAAGGATGTTATCAGAGAAAATACAAAAATGGTAAAGGCTATTGTCCTTAAGCTTTCTGAGATTGTGCCTGCTTTCTAAAAGTTTTCTTTGAAGATTTGAGTTCATGAACCATTCCATAGTAAGCCTGATACCAAAACAATATAGGCCTTTTGGCAGCTCTTCAGCAGCTATTTGTCCATATTTGGTGCTCTTTTCAGTTTCAGATTTCATCTTCTCATCAAGAGATAATAACTGACCTTTCATCTTCATAATCATGGTAGCGCTGTCATAATGGAGTTGTTGCGCTTGATAGAGCAGGAGACCCATATCACGAATTGCTTCCTCCAATTCCTTCATCATCAATGAAGTTTCCATCATTGCTGCAGTTGACAGAAGAGCTTGACATTTTCGAATTTGGGAACTAAGCTCCGCTGCGAACTGGAGGTTATTGTTATCTTTAGATACCACAACCAAAGTCTTTGCAAGAGATATTTGGTCTATTATTTGCCTCGTAAAGGAGTATGGACTGAGCATCTCAACAGTAATGTTTAGATCTTCAATTAGGCTAGAGCGGAAGAGTTTCTGCAACACAAAATGAAGGTTTCAAGGGAAGAATGGGTGTGTAGATGTAAAAGCTAGACAATTTATATAAAATTAAAATGCAAAAGACAAGTTTCTATCCTGCAAGCATTCTATAACTATGGAGCGGTGCAGAAAACGGGAAAAAGAATGAAGAACAATTAACTGGAATGACATGATCATGTTGGATTCAGAGGAAGATTGAATTGAAAATCTAGGGATCTCTTTGTGTATACACTAAAAGAAGTCTAGGGCATGGGAGATACAATTCTCAGAGTTTTTTTTTTTAGGATAACAGGAACAAAACCACTCGCTCTTTACAGAAATATCACTTTGCATTGCTGATTTCAAGCAACAGCCAAAAATTCCAACTGTGTGCTAAAGAAGATTGATTTTTTTGTTTTTCCCCTTTTGTTGTTTCAACGAAAAATAGACATTAATCAGTCCGAAAGAGATTGGAGATTTGAATCCTTCCGAGCTTGAAGAGATAATCAAGTAAAAAAGATCCAGAAAATCACAAAGAAAGCATTTTTATGCATGCAAAGTAGAGATCGCGAGGTAAGATCCCACCTGACGGGCCAACGGAAGCGTGGATCTTGGCAGTTTCCCCCGACTTAGCACCACAAGGAGGAGCAGCACCCCAAGGCTGCCGGCTGCAAGCCACACCCAGGCACCGGAGAACCACCGCCTCCGAGCCGGTCGTCTGAGATCAAACTTCCGCCGACTCATTTCTCACCCTCCTCTGCACCCGCGACGACAACCGAACCGATCAAGCGCGGCGCCGACGCGCATCTTCGGAGATCCGGAGGAAGAGTGCCCAGTTCCAGATCACGAATCAATCTTACGATTCCGTCTGGGGCCTCCCGGTTCCAAAATCGTTCTCTCCCCGAGCTGCTGCTACTCCGGCGGCTCCGAGCGGAGGGGACAGCAGACTGCTAATCTCCTCCGGATCGTCTGTTTTCGGTTAAGCCTCGCCTATTTCCATTAATAGTGATTCGGAAATTGGGATCAATCGAGCCAAATGTGGCGCGCCAAGGTTTGACCCGATCAATCAATAAACGGCTCAGATCACAAGTATTTATCGGCGGCGAATCGGCCAATCCAGACAAGCAATTTATACGCATAAAGAGCTTATTGGATTTGGGCTGATATCTTATTCGGCCCAAATAGGTCCAAACTAATCAATTCACGTTCAGTTAGGTCGACCTGTGATTGGAGGAGGTGCCATCGATTGGACTCAATTCCCCAACCGACCAACGCAGCTGCTGTTTCTATCGTTATCCGGCTCCTGCTCCGTTGCCTCCTCCTCGCTCCCGCTGACCGCTTCCATCTCAATCTAGATCGAGGAAACCAGCCCCTCGTCGCCATGGACTCCCCTAAGACTCCTCCTAGGGCCCGACCGCCCGCCATCGAGCCCTCCTCCCCCCGCGTCTTTCTCTCGGCCGCCGCCGCCGCCAGCCCCGGGTCCCATCGCAGGATCGCCATCGCCGTCGACCTGAGCGACGAGAGCGCTTACGCCGTCAAGTGGGCCGTCCAGAACTACCTCCGCCCGGGCGACGCCGTCATCCTCCTCCACGTCCGCTCTACCAGCGTCCTCTACGGCGCCGACTGGGGTGCCATCGACCTCTCGGTCGAGTCCGAAGATGCTGCATCGGAGGTGGCGCCCCAGAAGCTGGAAGAGGACTTTGATGCCTTCACGGCCACCAAGGCGCAGGACCTGGCTCAGCCGCTCGTCGAGGCGCAGATCCCTTTCAAGATCCACATCGTCAAGGACCACGACATGAAGGAGCGACTCTGCCTCGAGGTCGAAAGGCTTGGTCTGAGCGCGGTCATAATGGGAAGCCGAGGCTTCGGGGCATCCAGGAGGAATAATAAGTCTCGGCTTGGCAGCGTCAGCGACTACTGTGTGCATCACTGTGTTTGTCCTGTTGTGGTGGTTCGCTACCCCGACGATGCTACTGGTCTCGGATCCGGGGCCGTGGGATTGTCTTCCCCTCTTGCCAATGGCTCCAAAGTACCTGTGGGGAAGGATACCGAGCTCCATGCTTTGCCTGAAGAGGAGCAAGAGTATCACGACGCTGATGACTAGCATAAAGGTGTGATCTTCTGTAAATTCATTAGAATTTAACTTTGGCGAAATACTTAGGACAAGCTTTTTATTTTTTGTTTACATCGAAGTTTGATGCTGCAGAGTTGACTGTTAAGGTATTCAAATATGTGCCTGCTTGTTTGTTCTGCTTGTTCTGATGAAGAAACACGGATCTAAATCGTGCAGTTAAATTGTTAACAAAGTCTAGTAGATGGTGCATATTGAAGCGAAATTGATATGGTAATTCAATCTTGGTATTCTGATGTTTAGCTTGCACTAGAAGTGAATTGCTTCTGCCACTGTTTTATAATTGCCTTATTATTATATATATCAAGAGTCACTTGTATCAGTAGAAACAGATGTGTCCTGAGTTAATCTTTAAAGATTTAGTAGGGTTACAGTCACATCTGCACTTGTCAACTGCTCTAATCAGTTAAAAACTCTATTTTTACATTCCTCCACTTACAGTAAAGTGACTTCGCAGAGAAAACAACCAAGTTTGCATTAATCACCATTGGAATTTTAGTAGTTTCTTTTTATCTATTTTAGATTGCTTATGCAAAGCAACATCCATCTCTTTCTAAATTTCACCTTGATTTCACTAGGATAATTTTATAGTCATTAGCTCCATTTTATATCTAATTCGCTTTGTTACCTGTTCTATTGAATATACTCATCAATGATTGGATAATTAGTTCACATGATTTAAGGATTTTTTTCTAGTCTTTGTTACACCCCAAGTCTCAACTATTAGGTTCTCTAATCATTTAATGTTGTTAACAACAAGTCACAGATGGAATGTGAGTTTTTGGGGGGTTAAATTTAGGGATGCATATTTAAGGACTTAAGGCCTTAATGAAGTTTGGATTTAATTATGAAGCTCCATTATGAACTCTAGGCCAAGTGAAGTAGTTTCCATATACTGTGGGAGGCAATAATTTGTTTGCCATTTTTAAATGCAAGTTACATTCAAGAAGACATTCGATATTTCTAGTATGATGTTGGCTTTTAGAACTCTGTCTGTGATGCTATGTACTGTGGTTTGGTCTTTAAAGGTCTAATCTGCAAGGTTGAATTCAAATTTTATGTTTGTAATCACAGTTTACTTTTCCTCTATAACTGCTGTTTTATTTTAGTAGTTTTTTGTGTTAACTCATCCGGATTTAGAACTGAACATTGAAAGAAACTACATTATTTGCAGAGAGGCCAGAAGTAATCAATTTTATTATAATTTCAATTTGTGATTTTAGCAAGTTTGTTCAAGTACTAATTTTTCGTAATGAATTGCTTGATTTGCTATATCTTTCTTGTAGTATCCTTGTAGTACACTATTCAGCAAATAAATCTTCATTCTAATTATTGATTGTAATCCTTTTCTTCTGATGTGTCCAATATATGCTTTTCGGCGCAGATGCATGTTAAGCATGGTGTAGGCATCTTTTTTTTTATGGTAAGAAATTGTAGATCATAACCAAGAGCTATTTTTGTGCTATAGATGTTCTACATCACTGCTGCTAATTTTGGTAATTTAGAGATTACACATTTATTTTAATTTCTAGTGCAGATTCATTTATTTTAATGTCTCCTCTCTTCTTCATTCTGTTGACGTTGAATAAATTACTTACTTTAGGGAACTACTTGTGGCTAGTAGAGCTTTCAGTGGCTAAGACCATTGATTCATCATCCAATGTTTTGAGTGCCCACTGGGGCTTGGATAAAATATTAGAATTATGTATCAAATAGACAAGCACTTAGATTCTATAAGTTTGTCTTTGGAAAAAATATCGTGTTTGTAAATAAATAACTTCGAATGGCCTGTAATCAGAAGTCCACCAAGGTAGCCAAGACCCAGGAAGTGTTAGCAGGGTAATTGCTAATTAGGAGTTGCACCTTCAAAAGTTATCTCTGAGCTTCCTTCCCTTGCTTCAAGTGCGTTAATTTGTCATTCAGAACCCATAATTTGTATCATCAAAACTGACTTATGATGGAGAATGGCCTTCAGATAAAACCTGTATTTTGGGGACCAATCCTATGGTGCTATGAACCTTGCACGGGTAAGAGCTTATTTGCTAGGCTTTCTTTCTCTTTTGCAGATAATAATAACTTCCATTACCTTAAGATTATTCTCAGTTATCTATTAAGCTCAACTTTGACAAACTTGATTCAATTGTTCTCAAATATTAGTTTGTTTGACTAGCTTAGGGCACAAGCTTCATTTGGTATACATCATTAGAGATCATTAATCCTTTCAAGTAAAACTTCAATAAATATAGATAAATTTTCTTTTCGAATTACTATAATATTTTCTCTTTTTTCTTTTCCCAGACAACAGTTGACATGAACAAAGGTGGTGGTAATCTTAGTACGGGCAGTGAAACTCTCATGTAAAGTTTAAAGTTAGTTGTTCACGCTGATGTTTGTTTACTGTCAACTCTAAAAGATAGGCAACTCATGAGTGCGCTCATCTTTTATATGTACCAGGCACTTGAAACCTGGAATAACATTGTAAGCTCCTGCTACTCTTTTCTTTGTGTGCAAATAATCATGTTCATTTAGGCATGATATTAATAGAATTGAATGCTCTAATTTATTTTTCTTAAAGAAAATAAGCAGTGGTTACAAGAAAGTTAAGACCATCTCAAATGCATATCCATGAGCTCAGGGCTCAACCTGAGCATCAGCACACAGAACTCCATCTGGTCCAACACCCCATCCCGGTTGAGATCGCCCTCCCGCACCATGCTCACCACCTCCTCCTCAGTGATGCAGCCGCCGAGTCCAAGTGCAGTGGCAGAGCTTCGCCTGAGGCTGTCTGCAGTGATGACACCCTTTGCCGGATCCATAAGCAGTCGGAACCCCTTGCACAGCTCTTCCATCAGCCCCTCCGTGCCTAGCCGCGCCACCATCACGGGCAGCAAGTCCTCGAACTCGATCGACGATTCATGTTTCTCCTCTCCCATGCCGATATCTTAGGCTGTAAGTTGGTTTAGACACGAAGCCATTGCACGTATATATAGAAATCCAAGGTCGAGGTTTGAGAGGAGGATGGCGAGAAGTTAAGCTTCTGTGCATTACGTTGCGTGCATGTGAATGTGTTGTCGTAAGGAAGCTTTTTGGAGGCGGTCGCTGCGATTATTTGAGGGAGGTTCACGAGGAAACGACGGAGGCAAATTAATTAAAGGTGTCCAAGGTAAGTAATGTGGGCATTCGTGTTGGCTTCCTGGAACCTACCTAGGGCTTTCACGCCTTCCATTTTTAAGCATGGTGCTAAAATTGATGAACAATCTTGTTGATTGTTTGTATGAATCTCTGTATCGATATTTAGCCAGAAATAATTGAATCAACTTTCTTTCTGTTTTGCCCATATTGATCAACTTTCTTTCTGTTTTGCAGATAATTATGAAGTTCCCCAGAAATCGCTAGAGATGATCATAGTTAGCCACTGCAAATTTAGTGCTTGAGATTGGAACGACGCAGAGCCCCTTGCTTCTAAGATCATGATATTCTCCTTCACAATCCTCTGATTCATTCATCCTCTACACAAATAATTAATCAAAATAACATTAATTAGCGCCTCCCAATTTTGATAATAATTAAAACAGATTGAAAAAGAAAAACCTTACTTGCTGCATTTTGTGTGCATTCTTCAGATATGGAGAGCTTGAAACCTGGTTTAATTTGCATATGAAGATCAAACCCTATTTGACTGATCATTCAATTTGCTCGAATATAGGTGAAAGAGAGACAACATACACGAACTTGATCGTGAAGGAACTTGATGTACTCAATCGCTTCATGGAGAACAGATGCAGTATCTGTCTGTAAAACCAAGAATAATCTGAATCACAACCCAATCACGAGATGAACATAGACACATCTTCACCTTCCCAAAAGGAGAAACCAGTTGTTGTAGCGCAGTGATTCTGTCTCCTAACTTCTCTTTTCTAACCTGGATGAAAATACTACTGACTCAACCATAATCGACTTGTTACTTGCTCAAAATACTTAAGCTCAAATCGACAAACCTTGAAGGTCGCCGATGAAGATGATGTGCCTAATCTAGGCTTCTTACTGCTAAATTTCTTCTCTAATGCTTTGGAAGAAACTAGTAAGTTAGCCTGCGTTGGTAATAACCGAAGTATCAGATATACATTGAAATGCCACTAGATAGAGAGGATTAATTAAGTGTGCTAATCTCGAACTCCACTTGTTGCTTTGGGATTGGAGGAGACAAAGCCTCGAGCAGTTGTGATTCATTCAGGTGTTGCGTCGTCTGTTGATAATTAATTGGATAATCATGCATATTATTGAGATTTTGTAGTAATGGCTGTGGATGATGGATAAATGCTTGCACTAATTGGCTTTCATTTTGCTGTAATAGCAATCCATCGTGATCACAGGATGAAGAAACGATCAGTGGGATGGTGTTGTTATTATTGATCATGTTGGAGCTGGAATCGCCATGGAATAAGAAGCTGGATCGAGTGATGTCCTCTTGTAGTAAGGCATGCAAGCTGTTTGCATCATCACCTCTTCCACTGCAAGCCAAAAACTGATCTATTACAAAAGGGAAAACAACTGATCGGTTTACACGCAAAATGTTGGATTTTATCCCGTTTGGTGGGTTCATATGCGATTTTTGACATACGGATCTGTTTCATATAGAACTAAATTCATTATGAGATCTAACTTATATTTATTGAGAATTTGGATTATAGGATATGTGATTCATATGTGTAGAACAAGTTAACTCGGATCGTTATCATTAATGGATTGATAATTGCATGGTCCTGTTGGATTGGTAATCTGAGCTTTTCTTTCCTTCTTCCGTAAGATTTTCGATGTCTCAGACGACGCTTATAGACGATGGATATTCTGTTGCATATTCAGGTCCATCGTTTTATCCTTTTATATTTATTTTCTACTGTAGATATTGATGAAACTAGATCTTTGTTTTATCCTTTTATATTTATTTTCTGCGGTAGATATTGATGAAACTAAATCTTTGTGCATGTATCTTGTTTAGAATTCATGTGGTTAGGAAACAAGTTTTCCAACATAAAATGCTTATAATATTGTGTTTAATTTATAGGTATGATTGTATGAACTTACAACAAAGGTTGGCTCCATTGGATGGAATTAGAAGGCGAGAGAAGGCCAAAATCCAACGCTTGCACGTCTTGGAAAGTAATCGCGCTGCTGGAGATCGACGCCGGCGACTCGTCGCAGGAGCTCGTGCTGGCGTCGAAAACGTCGAAGGAGACGGTGGAGGGCAAGTTGTAGCTCCCGGAGACGACGGCGAGGCCGGCGGCGGCGCTGCACCAGCTCCCGGGTCAATTCGAACAATCTCGAATCAAGATTCAACGAAATCAGTGGTCGTCTGTTAAGATTGACATATTATGGAAAGGACATACACAACCACTCGGCCGGGTGGGCGCCGCGACGCTTACCGTCCTTGGTTACCGGTGGCGACACCGCGGAGTCTAGTCAACGGTGGGATCCGCCGCAGCGCACGCATGCCGGCGAATCCGGGCCGCCTCTGGAGTCCAAAGGCCGAAAGCGACGGCCGCCCACAATCGAACCAAAAATCCAACGCCGACGTTTCGCGTTTTGAATGGACCGGCAAATCACGCTTGACCTCCCTCCTCCACGTCAACACGGCTCGTCAACCGTGTCAGGCCTTGATTGGCTGACTCGGCTTCATCCTGCCCGATGGTTTTGGGCAGAGAAATAGATCACGACTGTGAATCTTTGGGAGGTTTGACCCACTTCCAATACATTAGGGATCGTTAGATCCGTTGATGGCTGAGAGATCTATACATGATGCACGCAGCTCACGAGTATTTACAAAAGAAAACACACAAATAATTTTATCAAGCATTAATCATCTAGTTCATTCAATTGGTAGAGCATTCAGTATGATAGGATCTTGAGAAACAACTCAAATTACTGTCTTAATGGCAAACAAATTTAAGCAGAAAGCATTCAATAATGGAAGGCAGTGCCTGAAATAGCAGCAAGTGCTGAAACCTGACAACAACATACCTAAGAGTAGATCACTTGCCTTGTTCAATTTCTCCACTTCGAAACATTAATCATAAACAGATAAGACAGGATTCGACAATTAATACTGCGCTATCCTCCAGATCATCAGATCTCTGAAATTTAACTCTCGTCTTGTAGCTGCTCAGCAACTCAAGCAAGCAATTGGCACAAGTCAGCGTCCCTTGATGTTGATCTCATTTAGGCAAAAGGGCGAACCGTTCGCCCCAGTATCCCGTCAGTTCGTCCCAAGACCAACACGGAGGAGATAAATCACGAGGACTAATCTAATAAACTCGAACAGTAACTAATGCATAAGGGGCAGACCCTTGATGTTGATGTCGAACCAGTTAATGGTGGCGCTGATCCTTCAGTTCTTCGATCCACTCCGTAACAGTTCAATTCCTTCGAGCCACACGTTCCTCTGCGGTGTCTGAACACTCAACGCCAGACTTGACTGCATGACAGCGGCCTCACAGGCGGCGCCACCCGATGAGAGAGGGCGCCCAGGGGCATTGCTTAAATTCTGACTGCGGTCTCTGTGATCGATTCGATTACCGGACTCACCGCGACCACACAGATTGCGGCAGCAAGATCAGATCTTTCTCTGTTGTTTTCTCCACCTCTGGACGCTTCTCCAGTTCTCTGCGTTACACTTGGAGCTTCGGAGAGGAGGAACTCGTCGGGAATGAGTGAAGGAGAGGCGTTTGGAATCTGCGAAATGTTTGCCGCATAGATCTGTGATGCGTGACAGGTTATATTCCAGGTCTATATAATGGCTTGCCGCTTGCCGCGGGCGGAGGCGAGTCCCATCCTCGCGGCGGAGGGTAGATGAAACTCGCCTCTCTGCTCCAATGCGGGTGCGTCGCGATGTGGCGGGAGGATGCGCCGGCGACGACGGCTGCTACTGCGCCGCCCCGTAGCCGCCGCCGCCGCGGCGCGAGACGCGGCTTCAAGCCGTGGAGGCAGTCGCTTTCGGCGATCTCTGAGCACGGATCTACGGCGGCGGTGGCAGCGGGGGCGGTCGATGGGAAAAGGGGTAGTGATGAGTCGGGCAAGGCGAAGGCTACCGTGTATCGTCGGGTTCTTCCTCGTTCTCACAGCGATGATAACCGGTAACCTCCCTGGATAACTCATCAGATATACTCTGTTAAAATTTAAGAACAAAGTGAACATTTTTTATCGAAGTTTCTATGCGAGAAACACTAAGATTCTCTGTAGTGATTGAACTTATCAGCACAAACATTTTTCGTGTAGATTCATGAGATTTGCAGATCTTTCTCTTCTTCTTCTTCTTTTTTTTTTTTTTCAGTTTCGGCCTTTCAAATTGGTTATCCCCCATCATAACGATATTGTTTCTCAAAATTGTGTCTTTGGGGGTGAAAGCGATTATACTCTAACATTTAATATCATGCATAGCTTTCTCTTGTTAGCGTACTAAGTTGTTTATTTGTTGGGACTGAGAGTAAAAGGAACCCTTGTATATTTTTCCTTGTTATAAAGCAAACCTTGGTTGTTTAGCAGTGAGTATTTACTTATCAATTTATCATCATGTGAGTTTGTTCTTCTTTCAGATACAAGGATGTTTCTTCAACCATTTCAGCAATTAGTCCCACTGCGTATTTGTTCTAGTGCCTAAATCAATCTACCTTTGGGATCATAAAGAACATGTGATGAAGCAGTATCTTATTGCTTCATTGTCTTTTGGGAAGTCAGGTGTATGTATATTTTTTTTTCTTCATATTTTTATAGATACAAATTTCCACCGAATTGTGTGAATATCGGAATATCTCACCAATTCGAAGTACTTCAAAATGTATAATGAGTTGAGAAATCTCAATACAAAATTCTAAACTCTATTAATTCTCAAGAAAACATAAATATAACATTAAGAATTACGAAAACATACCAAAACTCAACATTTACCATCTATTTTAGAAATAATCTTCAATTTGCATATTTAATATCCAGAGAATTTTATCAATGGGATACAAAATATAATCGTCGTTCTACAAACTGAGACAATAATCCTTATTTATAGTTTGTGTATTTCTAATTTGACCACTCAACAAATCAGAAATTCCATATGTGGTATCCACACTATTTTATTCATGACAATTAAGTCTTTAAGTCAATTCTTTAAATCTAAATTTAACCACGTATGACATATTTAATTAATGACATTAGACATTTATAATTATAATTATGACCCCAAAATTCTAATAATCTCCCACTGGGTTATATATGTAACCTTATAAATGTGTTAACCTTAATGAGGTCAAAACTTTTGTCATCATAGCCATAGGGCTTCCTTAACAATCTTGTCCATTAATTATATAGACATAGGATCAATGTAGTCTTTGTTGTATCTATCACAACTAAACCATCCATAGTCACGTATATCAATACAATCAAATGAAATAGATCAATCATGAATGTATGACATGAAAATTACATACAA
This sequence comes from Hedychium gardnerianum, assembly GCA_038050645.1. Taxonomy (NCBI): domain Eukaryota; kingdom Viridiplantae; phylum Streptophyta; class Magnoliopsida; order Zingiberales; family Zingiberaceae; genus Hedychium; species Hedychium gardnerianum. Next base: position 441,611 of record JBBUKS010000017.1, read on the forward strand.
GGTAATCTATTCATATCAATTTTTAACTGATCTTTCTTAACCAAAGTGAGATCAAAAATTTTAACTTAAGTTATACAAAGTGTATTGAAATAAACATTAAACTTTATATATGATCAGATAATTTCTAAATACATAAGTTTCTACAACATAACCAAACATATATAGTACAAACTTCCACTGGATCTAGATTTCACCAAATTGAATAACACTCATGAGTGGTATGCTTATAAAAGACATTGGGTGGTAAACCCTTCGTAAAAAGATCTGCTATCATGGAGTTTGTGTCTATGTATTCTATCGAAATTTGTCCACTTTGTACCCTTTTTTTAACAACAAGGAACTTGATATCCACGTGTTTCGATTTTGTCGAGCTCCTATTATTGTTAGAATACAATATAGCTGTTCTATTGTCACAAAATAATTTCAGTGGTCTCTTAACCCTTCCCAAAATACGCAGTCCAGTGACAAAAAATTTCAGCCATATTTCATGATTAGATGTCTCGTAACATGCTATAAACTTTGCTACCATACTGGAATAAGTTGTTAGTGCCTATTTGGCACTTCTCCAAAAGATAGCTCTGTCGGCTAACAGAAAAACATAGCCTGAAGTGAATCTCATGCTATCTTGGCATCCCGCTAAATCAGAGTCAGAATATCTCATGATCTCAAAAATATCTGACCTCTTATATGTGAGCATGTAATCACTAGTTCTCTTTAAATATGTCATTACCCTCTTTGTTGCTTTCCAATGATTCATTCCTGGGTTGCTCAAATATTTTCCCAACACTCCAACAATGTACACAATATCCGGATGCGTACAAACTTGAGCATACATAAGATTTCCTATTGCCGAAGCATAGGGAATCTTTTGCATTTCTTGAGTCTCGAGGCTTCCTTTAGGACACTGTTTAAAACTAAACTTGTCTCCTTTAGCGATCAGGGTGTTATCTGATTTGCAATCTTGCATGCCAAATCTTTTAAGCACCTTATCGATATAGTTCCTTTGCGATAATCCATGAATGCCTCAAGAACGATCTCGGTGTATTTAGATTCCTAGTACAAAAGATGTGTTACCAAGATCTTCTATTTCAAAATATCTAGATAGAAATCTCTTGGTATTATTTAACATATTTATATCGTTTGTGGCAAGCAAAATGTCGTTTACATATAGAACCAGGAAGATATGTTTACTCCCACTGAACTTATGATATATATAATCATCTACTATATTTATCTTAAAATCAAATGAGATGATTATTTGATGAAATTTATGATACTATTGACGAGAAGTTTACTTAACATATAGATGGACTTCTTAAATTTGCAAACCTTACTCTTTGGATCTCCTGGTACAAAGTATTCTAGTTGCACCATATAGATTGTTTCCTCAATGTCTCCATTGAGAAAAGCTGTCTTGACATCCATCTAATGAAGTTCCATATCGAAGTGTGCGATAAGTGTCATGACTGTCCTAAAAGAGTTATTCGTTGAAATTGGAGAAAATGTCTCCTTAAAATCAATCCCATATTTTTTAGTATAGTCTTTAGCTAAAAACGTGCTTTATACCTTTCCACATTACTGTTTGAATCCCGTTTGGTTTTAAAAATTTACATACAACCAATGGGTTTTACACCTTCCGGTAATAAAACAAGTTTTCAAACTTTATTATCTTGCATTGACTTATACTCCTTATTCATTGTCTCGATCTACTTTTGAGAATTAGAATCTTGCGTGGCTTGATGAAAGTTGATTGGATCATCCTCCGTCATACCATTGTTTTCTTCATGTTCTTGGAATAGTACTATGTAATCATCCGGAATAGCACTCTTCTTTTTTCAGTGGACCTTCGTAAAAACACTTAATCTACATAACTGGTTCTTGAGGTTGTTGAGTTTATTCTTTTGGGAGTTGATCGACAATGTTTTGTTGTTCTTGTATTGCATCCTGATCACTATAGGAATAAAATCATGATCATTATCAGAAGCAATCATAAGAATATGAATCTGAAGAGTAGTGGGAATACATTCCTCCTCAAAGACAAGATCTGTTACTTTTTCTTCCCCCAAAACTCAATATCCTCAAAGAATGTTGCAGTTGTCATATCAAAGATTGTTTTTACCTTGGGATCATAAAACTTATAGCCCCATGATCGCTCAGACTATCCAATAAAGTAGCTACTTATTGTTCTGGAGTCCAGTTTCTTTTCATGTGGTTGATACGGTCTAGCCTCAACCGGGCATCCCTAAATATGAAAATATTTTAGACTTGGCTTTTGCCTTGTCCAAAGCTCAAAAGGTATTTCAGTAGCTGCTTTAGTGGGGTGCTCGATTTAGAAAGTAAGTTGCGATCTTAATGCTTCTCCCCAAAGTGACTCTAGTAAAGTTGAATGACTAATCATACTCCTTACCATATCCTTAAGAGTCTGATTTCGTCGTTCAGCTACATCATTCATGCTTGGTGAGTTTAGCATGGTGTACTATGGGACAATTCCACGCTCTTCTAGGTATTGAGCAAAAGATCCTACACGTTGCTCACCTAAACCGTCATATCTGTCATAGTATTCGTCACCACGATCAGATCTGACTTTTTTAATTTTTTTGTCGAGTTGATTTTCGACTTCAATCTTAAATGATTTGAAAACATTCAATGTTTGAGTCTTTTCATATATAAGAAACAGGTATGCATATCTAGAATAATCATCAATAAATATAAAATATTATTGACCATTCTAAGAAGGTGTTAGAAATGATCCACAAATATCTATATAGATCAATTCCAATACTTTTGTAGCTCCATATGCACCCTCTTTCTTTCTTTTGGTCTGTTTGCCCTTAATGCATTCAACACAAATATTTAGGCCTGTAAATCAATGTAGTTTAAAATTTCATGACATAAGTCGATCAACTCTATTTCTAGAGATGTGTTCTAAACGTTTGTGTCATAATACACCTGAGTTTTTATTATTAAATTTATACTTAGTATCACGTGATTCCACATTTAGGGTTTCACTATAAGAAGTGTTTATATCAAGCATATATAGATTGTCATAAATTATAAGTGAATCAATTCCAACAATATTAGAATTAATAGATAAACTGAACTGATTGTTTCCAAATGAACAATAATAACCTAATTTGTCCAAATTAGAAATAGAAATCAAATTTCGTCTAAATGACAATACAACAAAAGTATTTATCAAGACTAAATAATAACTAGAGTTTAACAATAATCTAAAATGTTATATTGCTTCCACTTCGATCGACTTATCATCACCTACATAAATGCATCTTTCAGTATCACTTGGCTTTCAACAGCTCAGGCAACCTTGTATTGAAACACTTATGTTAGTAATAGTACCGAAGTCTAACCACCAAGTGTTTTTGTAGGTACTGAAGCTAAATTTACTTTAGAACAGATCAAATTTAAAAATGTATCCTATTTCATATGTCATGCATGGTACTTAGGATATTCTTTCTTGACATGATCAAACTTATTATAGAAGAAACAACCTTTCTTATCATTATCCCACTTTTATTTTTTCACATATGGACCTTTAGTAGCCTCATTCTTTTTTTTCGCTTGCCCTTATCTTTAGGGGTGCTTGCCAAATGGGCACTTTCAGCCTTGTCTTGCGTCAAACTCTCTTCCTCTTGAACATAGTATGAAATAAGCTCATTAAGAGTCAATTTCTCCTTTTGAGAGTTATAATTTATCTTGAACGGATTGAATTGGTTTAGAAGAGAAATAAGCACTAAATGCATAAGCATGTCATCCGACAATTCAAAGTTAAGTGCCTTCAACTTTGATGCAAGGTGAAAAAAACTCCATGATATATTCCCGAATATTTTCTTTGCCTTTATACTTCATGGAAATCAAACTCTTCAAAATTGTGGTTGTTTATGCCTTATCACTTTTGGCAAAGCGCTCTCAATCTCATCGAGATATTCCTTAGCTTGATTGACATTATTTGACACTGCACCCCTAAAAGCCTCAGGTATGCCGCGCTTGATGATCATAAAAATCATGCAGTCAAAGCGATCCCACTTCTCATATTTAGCCTTTTATTCAGAGGAACTAAAATTTGTAGGAGCAATGAGTTGTTCTATCCTAATCGCAAGATCTAGATCCATATAGCCTAGAACAATAAAAATATTCTCCTTCCAATCTTTAAAATTTATCCCATTAAGGATAAGCACTGAACTTAAGTTCACAGAAATAGTAGTAACATTTGCTAAAAAGAGAACATAAGAATAATAATATAAATAGCATGCTCATTTTGAATAAATTAAAATAAATGATAAATCTCATTAAAGATACATAGTGCAACAACAATATCAAGTCTTTAGATAGTAATATTATTTGCAAGTAATACTTTTGTTATAATAATCAAACATTAACAATAATGCATGACAAATAATAAACATAACTTTGGATCGATTTATTATATTTATGAAAAATAACAAAGAAAATATTAAAATTGTTACGTGTTTATATCACAAGTAAATATATAATTTTAATAAGTATAAATTTTCCTTTGAACCGACTAATACTCACATAAATATACATATTTATGCTACATTAATATCTCAATATTTCAAAAAAAAACTAAATTCAAATAACAAATGTCACTTTAGCGATATATAATTCAAATTTAATTTAATTTAAAATAATAGATTGGAATATAATCCAATTAAAATTTAATATTATTATAAAATAATATAATTAATTTTTTTAAAAAAAATAGTTTACCTAAATGAGTAAATTTTAATGGATTGTTATTAATGGGTCATAATAAGGGTAATGATTTCATTTTTTAAATAATTTTAAAAATAAATATTTAAAAAATGAGTAAATTAGTGAAATTGACAACTGTCAAAAAAAAAAAAATGTGGCTCTTGTTTTCCTCTCCAAACCACTCAACCAAAAAAAACGAGGTTTGTATTCCTTTTCATCCAAAAATCAAAAAACGACGCAACGTATGGGAAAGAAACTGCCACCAACCGACGACAGCCCTTCGATTCATCGTCGCCGTTCCTTCCGAACAAACCACCGCCAATCGACGGTAGTCCATAAGGAAGTGACCATCGCCGTGCCATCCCCAGCCACTAATCTGTCGGAAAAAGGATTGGTTTTAAAATTGCAATCATTGTTTTTTTTTATCTGTTGCAGCGATTTTCGATAGTCACTCGTCTCCTCATGGTCGCCTCTATGTGGGCCACCGCATGCCGCTAGAAATGGGCTATGAATTTGACCGAGTTAACAATCCTAATCTAAAATCGAATTTCTCCCAATTTTTAAAATGAAATAAAATTGAGAATCGAATGTGGTTGTTCTTTCAATGCCAACAAGCCCCCATAATCCGGCGATGAACAAGCAACGATGGAATTGACGAAACAATAATCATATGAATTCGAAATAATTTAGCTTTGATACTAATTGATAAAAAAATAAGTTGAGAAATCTCAACACAAAACTCTATTCAATTTTTAAGAAATCATAAACATAATAATCAAAATTACGAAATTATACTACAGCTCATTGTTTGCAATTTATTTTAGACAATGATATTCAATTTATAGATTTTCTTAGTATTCAGAGAATTTTGTCAATGGAATATAAAATCATCTCTTTGTAAACTGAGATTTATAGAAATCTAAATTTACTTATTTCTAATTTGACTCCTCAATTATA
>JBBUKS010000017.1:461913-487605 GCA_038050645.1 Hedychium gardnerianum
AATTAATTTTTAAAGAAACTAATCTAACTTATTGAGTGTTGGTCACATGCCTTCCTTATAGTATTTGGGTGGCGCATTTCATGCCATACAAATATATTATTTAAAAAATTATGCATTAATTTATCTCACTTACTAATTATCAAAATAATATATAGCATTTTTTTAAAAAAATTCTAAATTATTTGTTACAAGTGTTTTTTAATTTATTTTAATAATTAATAATTTTGTTTTATAAAATTAAATTAATTATTTTAAATTCAATATTATCTGATTTATATTCAAATAAATTTATAATTAATACATATCAACCAAGATGGTAAACACAAAACGTTCGTCTTACTATTTTTTGTTAATTCATCTTACAATTAATATATAAAAAAAAATTATAAATAATTATTAATTTAAATAATAATAAATATAGGATGATAATTAATCGGATTGAATTTTATATTCTGTATTTTATTTTCAAATTTTTATCTTTATCTTTATATTCATTATTGTTTTAAAATTTTTATCTCATATTTTTATCTATCATATATTAAATATTCATCCTCGTATTCATATCCATTAAAATATAAAATATCCTATATATTAATATATATATATTTTTAATCTAATTATTATCATTTAATAAAAAAATATAATTTAATAAAAATATATATAATCGAATAATATAACTAAGATTTTATTAGACTAATATTCATATTTAATTATCTAAATATTCATATTTAATTATTTAATTATATAATCGAATTTAAAAAAAATTCTTTCGTACTCTCTTTCATTCAAATCGTGTATTAGATCTTTTGTTAAATTCAAAAAAAATTTATCATACTTAAAGATCGATCAATCGATTAAAAATATTAAATATATTAAATCAAAATTAAATAAATATTAGAATAAATTAAATTGATAAAAAAATAAAATTTTAAATTAATAGAATCGAATTTTAGAATTTTCGTCGATTATTTTAATTAAACTGAGACGCGCCATTACATTCACCCCTGTTCTCCACCCTTTCCACGGGCCCCACCTTCGCCCATCGACTACCGCAACCGGCGGGTACAGCCGTCCTTAGTTGCGTACGGGCTTACTCCCCACGCCGCGCGGGCCCCAGCATCTTTCTCTCTTTGCCTCTGCTTTCGCCGTACGGAATTTTCCGCCTCCTGATGTCGTCGTTACCCGAATCGGCATCCATTACGCGGGAATTAGCATCAATAAAATAGAGTACACCACGGAAACGCCCTCCAACTCGATTCCCTTCCTGGATTGAATGAAATGAAATAAATTATTAAAGAAAAAAAAAGAAAGAAGGAGAAGGAGAAGACGACGGTCCACTAACGTTTTTTTTATTTTTAAGAGCATTTTTTCATGCAATTATCCAGATAAATAATAGACTGTTTTACAGTTTACTGATGAATTTTTTTTTATCGAAATTGCTTTTCGAATTAACTGATAAATAATAATAAATAATAATAAATAAAAAAAGATAAAGAGAGCGGAGGGAGGGACAGCAAGCACGAACCCGAACGGCTCCTGTACTTGGGACGGCGGTGCCGATCGCGTCCCCAACCCTCCGCTGCCACCACTAGGTGACGCCTTCTCCAATACCCAACCGCCATGTGGTCATCCTCTTTCACTTTGCCCATACAGCCCTTTCGTTTGAATAAGGTACATTTGAGATCTTTGAGGGCATTTTGGTCATTTGGCTTGTTTAGGACGGGATATGGGCACTCGGTGGAGGCGGTAACCAGATCAGGCCTCGCTTCTTCGTCTTCCTCTCATCCTCGCTCCCGCTGCGTTTCTCGTTTCCTAGAAAGGAAGGAATTGAAGGGAAACGGAGCTGCTGCTTCTTCTCCTTCTTCTTCTTCTTCTTCTTCTTCTATTTGTTTGAGTCATGCGATCCCGACGAGGAAGAGACTCGCTGCTCCGCCGGCCGACCAGCTTCTCCGACGCTCCTATCTTCCCCATTCTGCAGCCCTTCGTTCCTCTCCCTTCCTTCCTGTTCATCCCCACTTGATGCTCTCGACGCCCTGCTGAAGCAGCGATGAATAGACAGCGACCCTGCAATTGCGACATGGCAACCGTGTTCTCCCTCGACTTGCTCGCCAACATCCTCGACCGCGTACCCGACCCCCGCGACCGAAAGTCCTGCCGCCTCGTCTGCCGCGGGTTCCTCCGTGCCGAGGAGCTCCACCGTCGCTCGCTCCGCGTCCTCCGCCTCGAGGCCCTCACTGGCCTGCTCCGCCGCTACGCCGCTGGACTCGAGTGCCTCGATCTCTCTGCCTGCCCCGCCCTCGACGACCGCTCCCTCTCTGCTGCCCTCGCTGCCGGTGTGGATCGGTTGCGGCTCAGATCCGTCAGCCTTAGCCGCGCCAGTGGGGTTGGGTGGCGAGGCCTGATGGCTCTCGTGGATGCGTGCCCGCGGCTGGAGGCTGTGGACCTGTCACACTGCGTCGGGGTGGGGGATCGGGAGGCCGCGGCGCTTGCGGCGGCCGCCGGGTTGAAGGAGTTGCGGTTGGATAAGTGCCTCGGGCTGACAGATGTCGGGCTCGCCAAGGTGGCGGTGGGGTGCGCCGGACTGGAGATGCTCGGAATCAAGTGGTGTCTGGAGATTTCTGATATTGGGATCGATCTGCTCGCCAAGAAGTGCCAGGATCTGAAGGAGTTGGACATCTCATATCTCAAGGTAACTTTCCAGTTTCCACATCGAATTTCCACGAATTGTCGTATCAAAAAGATATCTTTTGACCCCTAAAAGATTTTTTTTTATATATATATATACAATTTTCATTCACCAAGGAGCTCATTTGAAAGTATACTAGTTAATCTCCTTTATGTTGCTTGTTGCAATTTTCTTATGGGATTTATATCTCAAGTTTTCAACTTCGCCTAGTAAGATCTGTCCATGCAATACTGTTTGTTAGCCAGTATTAGTTGCTTATCTAAAAGGTGTTTTCCCCCCCATTTGGTGGAGATCTCATGCGTTGTCATCTATTTTTCTTTTCAGATTACGAATAGATCGATCAACTCTATTTCCTCTCTTGGCAAGCTGGAAGTTCTAAATATGGTAGGATGCTCCTATATAGATGATGAGGGGTTACACTTTCTAAAGCACCGAAACAACTCATTACGGGTAAGTGTTGTTGAATCTTGTTCCATTTTTTACGCTTTTTCAAGCGACAGTCAATAATACTAATGCAGATGTTGTAGTTCAACAAAGCTCTTGGGACATAACAGACACTTGCTGGTTTTTGTTTATGCTTTATTGCAGAGCATTGACGTCTCTCGTTGTGAAAATGTGACTTCTAGTGGCTTAACCTCGGTGATTGAAGGAAGCAATTGTCTTCAGAAACTCAATGTTGGAGATTGTTTTCCTGTAAGGTTTAGACATTTAGAAATAAGTACAATTTACTTGAAGGAAAGACACAATATTGTTTTTCTTCTATGCTATTGTTCATGTGGAAGTTGTACATTGCAGGAGCTGGCGCCGCTCTTCCTTTCAAAGTTGAATGTTTTGAAGGATAGCTTGACAGTATTGAAACTTGATGGTTGTCAAGTTTCTGCATCAAGTCTTAAGATAATTGGTCTGAACTGCAAGAATTTGGCTAAGATAGGGCTTAGTAAATGCCAATCGGTGACTGATGAGGGGATCTCCGAGCTTGTAGCTAGCTGTGTTCGCTTAACAACTATTGATCTGACATGCTGTCATCTGCTTACAGACAAAGCCCTTATGGCTATAGGAGATCAATGTAGACAGCTTCGATGCCTCCAATTAGAGTTCTGCAGTTTAATAACTGATAAGGGTCTGGAATATATTGGAACTTGCTGCTCCAATCTTGAGGAGATAGATCTCACAGACTGTAGTATAACCGATACTGGTAAGTTATTGTTCTCACTAGAAAATGATCATTGTTGAATCATGAATAGCTTGTGTTTCTATGTTTCTAGTTGCATTGGATTAATTTCCATCTCTATTCCAGCGATGCAGAATTTGTCTAGGTGTTCAAAGCTGCTAGTCCTGAAACTAGGTCTTTGTTGTATGATTTCCGATGAAGGCCTCGTTCATATTGCATCCAACTGCAGAAAGCTTCATGAACTTGATCTTTACCGGTATGTCTGTTTTCATATGTAATACATTCAATTTCTGCATGTCCTTCAAATCTAAAGGAAATTTCAAACAAACTCGACTGCACAGGTGCGTTGAAGTCACTGATGATGGTTTAGCTGCCATAGCGACTGGCTGCAAGTTGATACGAAAGTTAAACCTCTGCTACTGTACAAAGATCACTGACCGAGGTCTGAAGCACGTCAGTCATTTGGAAGATCTTCGCGATCTGGAACTGAGAGGTTTGCGTCACGTTACAAGTTCAGGCATTGCAAAAATGGCCATTGGTTGTCGACGCCTTTCTGAGCTGGATTTGAAACGCTGCAATTTGGTAGATGATGAAGGTCTATTTGCTCTTGCCCAGTATACTGAAAACCTCAGACAGGTTAGTAACTTACAATCTCAAAAATAAAAACTTTCTTATTGTATGTTGAAGAACATAAAAGAGGAAAGACTGTTAGATCTGATTCAACAATCTTTTTGCAGATAAATATATCATACTGTCCAGTTTCAGGCATGGGGTTGTGCATGCTACTTGGAACTCTGAAATGTCTCCAAGATGTGAAGTTGGTACATCTCAATCTTGTGCCAGTTGAGTGGTTTGAGATTGCCCTGAGAGCTTCGTATGAAAAGTTGAAGAAGTTGAAGCTCCTTACTGGAATGAGGAAACTCCTTTCGCCACTGCTGATCGAGAAGTTGCAATTAAGAGGGTGCCGAATTCGATGGGTCGATAAACCTCCAGCCGCTTGCTGATAGGCAAAACAAACCCTGCTTGCTCAGTGTCTGCAAGCTGTGCTGCTTTCTTATATTTTGATCGAATAATTTCATTCTGATTCTTCGAACATACTTTATCATCGTCTACTTTGCATTGGTATCATCTAGTTATTAGTTGCTTGAGTAGTTGATTAGAAGTAATGTCGATTGATATGTTATTCCAATTGATTCATCTTAGTCAAACATCTTTAGATTGGTATCAATTGGGTACTTTTACATTCTTGAGGTTCTCTAAAGTTTGTTCATAATAATTACTGTTGTATTCTTAAGGTTGATATTGTCAATGTTAATTTTTATATAAAATTTTTTTTGAAGTACTCATGGACATTAAAAAATATTTTTTTTTACAAAACTAAAAATATTTGAGGATCTTAAAAACCTCTAATTCCAGTTGTATGAATTATCACACGCATACAGTTCTGTTTATGTTCATTTTTATTAATTCTGAGCACATAAGATCATTACACACTTTTTACCAAAGTATCAATTGACATAGATCTAATTCCAACTAATTAACTTATAGTCACACTTTAAAAGCATGTCAAATGCAACCAACTCACTTTTAATGTTCTCCTAACTCTGTCCATATTCAATTATTTTAAAGTATTTTTAACCAAAAAGTCTTTTAATGTTCCCCTATCTCTGTTCATGCTTTTGACAAAAAAGAATGGGCACTAGGCACTGCTGCACTCTTAAATTATTCCAAGTTTATCTATATTCATTTAAAATCCTAAAGTCTGGGCCCTGGTAATAAATATATTTTATCGATCAAAGTAGAGAAAAGCTGTTATACCTTTAACTTGTAACAACGCGTACATCTGGCTGACTACAAAAGTGCAGTCAGTCATAAAATTGTAACCTTTTGTTCAACCCTTTCGGGCTTAAATACCAATCCATAGAGCAACAAAGCCCAGGAGATAATTATGAAAATACTGCATCAGCCAAAGATTTTTCAACACATCAGTGTGCTAATTGACTCGCTGAATGCGGATTGGACTATTTGTCTCTGATCACAATGTAGTTATGACCATTGACCTTCTGTATCTTCGATATTCTCCGGAGAATGTCAGCAAAGGCTCTCTTGTCCTGTAAACATAAAAAGAATGAAAACGCCATTTTGATTAGTTTAGTAGAGGTAGGGGTCTGGTTACAAATTTCAAGAAGTTGGTTGATGCCGCACAATAAGCATTAATTTCACTGCTTAAAAGTGTAGGACTCTTGAAAAATAGACAGTTAGATTAAAGGATTATGGTGATCCAAGATTTGGAATTGCAAGCTTGAGTTTTGTATTTGTATTATAATCAGATAATGAAATGTACCTCTGGGGCTTTCAGTCTGGATTTGAATTTTGCAACTAAATCCTGTGTCGTCACAGGAGCACCAGCAGCAACAACAGCTCTAATTTCCTCCTCAGTAACTGCTGCTGCAGAAGGTGTCGATGAACCAGGCCTAGCAGTTGTAGATGGTGGTTTTGTGGACACACTAGGTTTAGATGAATTGACAGGCTCATCTTTGACAATTGACTGAAAAAGAGGAATCACATAATTGGTACAGAATAATTATGCACAAGAAAACTAACAAGAATGTAAGGAGATACATACATTTTCCGTCTTCACCTTCTTTGCAGGTACAGAATTACTACTACTACTACTCTTCTCATCACTACCAGGTTTCCTCTTTGCTTTTGATGATTTTGATGCAGGTGGAGTGGACCGGCCATATGCCGGGGGAGGTGTTGCCTTGGAGGGAGTACTTATTGCTGGTTCATCCTTAGGAGTATCTTTATGTTTTGGTGCTAACACAGGGGACATGCCAATTTCATCATCCTAGAAATGAAAGATGACCTCAAGAGTTAAGAGTCCTGAACAATAGGATAGTCCAAGTTCAATGACAATAATCTACATTAATAGTAAATCAAAGTTGACAAATATCTTGCATTTCCTCCTAGCATTTGAAAGAATAACTAGATGAGTAGATTCTCATATTTGAAACAAAAATGTTGGTTACTAACAGCCTGATTCAAGTAGCCAAGTATGTAGCCAATAGAGGACGATCACCATAAAAAGACAGCATTTGTTTCAAAAATGAGAAAAGGTGGTGTGTGAGAACTTGAAAGTATGAAGTCCCAGAAGAACTTAATCTTGGGAAAAGCAATCAGCTGGATGGCATAGGAAATAGATATATGTATCCTAGTCATGAATAGCAAGAGTTTATTTAATTTCAAGTCTTTCTCAAGTTTATTCAATATTTTCAAGAAAACTAAGGTAGTTTGGTGGAATATATCTTTTGGATGCAAAAACAGTTAATATGAATTTGACGCCATATTTACTCCCACATGGAGTTGTGCACTAGACCAGGGCTTTACAAAGACGAATTCATTTTGCGTATAGCTGGTCCCAACAAAGTCATTTGGTTGGTTCCTCCTATTAATATTGACCGTGACAAATGGTGCATACTTATTAGAGGAATGATGAAGAGTTGGAATTGACTATTTTTATGAAGGCACCATTTTAAAGCTCACATGCTGCCAATTATAGATAATTCTGAGTTATAATTGGATTTAGGTAGTGATGACGATTGAGTCTTAAGCAAAAGATTGTGAGGACCAAGTCTACACTTGCAAAGAGAGCTTATAAGCTTAAATAAGTAAAACTACTATCAACTCCGAGATCAACATTTTGGATCAATGGTTGGGCCTCATAAAGTTAATAAATTAATTTGTCTCATTGGGATGGTTTGTTATAAATGGTGTTAAATCAAGCTTAACCATAAACATGACAGAGTGTGGAAAGTTTTCTTGTCTGATGGTGAAGGTGTTAGTTAACGAACCTCATATATTGCCAATTAAGCATTTTGAGTTATGTTGACCTTTAGATCCTAAGGATGATGTAAACCATTAACTGGGGAGATTTTCACGCTCAATGAAGTTCATAGTTATGAGTTAATAAAGGGGATTACAAATGAGTGTACTATAAACTTAATATTAGCAAGAAGTTCAATAGTTCAACCTATCAAGTTTTTGAATCAATTATCTCATCTACGTGGCTGTTATGTTAAGTAGGTGCATAAATGTGCTTAAGATAATATATCATGCAATTCAGTTAGCAAGACATGTAAAAACAACTGTAGTATGTGGCTATGTGCATGAAAAGTGTAGGCAGTATACATGTGTTTGTATACAAAAATGCAAGTGGATAAAGAAGATTGTGCTTACATCATCTTCTTCTTCCTCTTCCTCACCCTCAGATTCATTTAACCCAGCAGCTTTTCCAAGCAGTTTCTTTAATTCCTTCCCTGATTTACTCAGTCCACCATCTTCTTCATCTTCATCCTCCTCATCCTAAGAACATTACAAACAATAAACCAGTGTAATTTTCCTGAGAATTTCCTAGAACATCATCAACAAATAGGAGCTTTATGAGAAATGAGTTAGAGCTTCTTAACTATACGAAACAAGCAAAAATTATCAACTGCTCACTATTTTATGTACATGTGTGAGCACCATGGAAATACAACAAAGATTATTGGCTAAATCAAAAGAGTGTCCCATCCTATTTTTCATATAAAAATACCCTTATTCCAACGTTGTTATAACAACTATGGTCATAACTGCTATAACAATGAAGCGATTTTAATTAAACTTGAGAAATTTTGATCAAGTTGAAAAAGAATAATTTGATATAACAGTTCTCCATGTATAGTAATTTTGACTAAGTTGAAGCAATTTTTCTCTATGTTATACCAGTTTCGGCAAAGTTGTTACAACAACGTGGGAACAATGATTTTCAACATGAAAAATATGATGAGGTGCTCTTTTGATATTTTTTTTTAAAAATGGAACACCTTTTTGATGATAACGAAAATAAGGGACGTCCTTTTGATTATTGCCGAAGATTATTTGACCTAATCTATCTGAAATGAAAATTTGACCAACATCATGAGTACAACATGATGTCCTGTTGAATGGTGAATTATGATAGCATCAAGCGAACAAAGAATACATACAACAAGGATTAAAATAAATTAACAAATCCAAGTCATTAAAGCAGCAAGACTTCATGTAGAATGGTGATTCATGCACAAAAGCAGCAAAATATCTCATGAAAAAAAAGACAAAGAGACAACACATGAACTCTTATTATGAGAGGCAGTTATTAGCTACAGAATCACAAGTAAATAAGCCTACAAAGTGAAATGTAGTCTATCAAATCTTCTCAGCTAGCAATTTTAAGACATTCAAAGATAAGTCAAAAGGAATACAATAGTCTATGCAAACAATGCATACTAGATCAAAGACCATAAAATCTAATGCAACCAACCTGCATATAGCAACCAAAAGCACACAAATTCTCATTTTCAAATATTTTATATGATATACCTGCTTAATTTCGGGTGGAGCAGGAATCTCAGGAGCTAAATCTTCTCTTTCCTCCGGATCATTACCGACAGCTTCATCATCATCTGTGAAGGTCTCTTCATGTTCCCAGTCATCACCTAAAGATGCAAAATCAATATGATCCATGAATAAATGCACCGACACATGTACCAAAATCATCAACACTAACTTTAGGAAGGACTAAACATATAGAAAATCCAAAATTATTGAATGAAACTAACAGGCACCAATATACAGCTATTTTAATAAACTCAAGCAAATTTAAATGTGTGACAATCAGCATATACTGAAACAATGGAAATGAGAAATCATCAATGAAAGAAACTAAGCTGAGAAGTAGCAAAAACATTGATCCTCAACGTGAGTTAAAGGTGTCACTGGAAACCAGTCATTTCCGGGTAATGAAAGGATTACCAGCTATGAAAGACTTGCCACTTGAAGAAGTTTCAAAAGCATTAAAGAAAATGCAAAGAAGCCATACTGATTCATGTTGGATTTAAGGCAAAAAAATGAGAACGCAATATAACCTATACAAGTATTAAATGACAAAGAAAATATGTGGAATGAAACAATAAGAGTCTTGCCTGGACAAACTTAGTCCAAGAATTTCTTTATCACAAGTAAAAATAAAAGTGCCCTCAACTTGTTTTGTTTTGTTAGATCTAGCATAGAATTATGTTATTTATGGCCATGATGTGATGCATATATAGTGCAACCACAAGAAACAAAATGCCAAGTGAGGGTATAAAACAATTTAAAGTCATTTAACCCAGACAACAACTATAATATCTTCTCAACCTAATAAATCTGCAAGCACAAAATAACATGTACTTTAGAAGCAACAAAACTAATCAGAAATCACATTACTATGACCCACCTTTTTCGATGTCATCATCATCTAGATCGAAATCACCTCCTTTACCACCTTCTTCATCATCATCAACACCCTTTTTGTTAAGTCCGAGCCTATTCTTTCTTGCCTCCTCTTCTTCCTCATCTTCATCACCCTTGTCAGAGTGATCTCCTTCATCATTACTCTTCCCTTTCTTTGCTTTATTGCTTCCCTCAGCTTCAGCTTTGGTGATACCTTCATTCTTCTTCAATTCACCAAAAGCAGCAGCACCATTAATTGCTGCCTTCATCATCCACCTCTCATATCCAGTTGCATTATGCCTCCTTTTGTTCATTTTCTCTTCAGCCTCTTCCAAAGTCAATTGTTTGTATTGTGCAATCTTGGTAAAATTGTACCTATAGATACATATAGAGTCCCCATAAGCTCCGAGTAGAAATCACCAAGCATGTTCTAGGAATTCACCTTGAATGCATACTTGATATGGAATGAATGCAATTTTAAGGGACAAGGGCAGACCAGCAATGTGATGTTAATTAACTTACAAAAAAAAAAAAGAAATAGCAACAGAGAAACAACAATTGAGAATCAAAAGGAATAAAAAATTATTTTCGTCCTAGAGACCAACTCATACCAGGAACCTGCTGGAAAAGCAAGAAATTCCTTTCCATGCATCATTAACAGAAAATAAGTAGCAGTTGAAGATTGTGAGCCCTCCAATTGACCCTGAAACTGATACTGGCCAGTTTCATCTTCCAATATCCATGGTTTGTTCTTGTACTTCTCCTGCACCATTATAGTGAAGTCCCATACATCAAGAAAGGAATAGACATACCATAGGAATAAGGCAAAAAGTTACCAAAGATAATACAACTATCCAAATTTAGAAAAACTTAAAGATGTAGTGTGCACACTAGAATCTAATTCAGAGACTTCTTTCACAACACACGGAAGAACTAATGCCCTATTTACTCCTAAGGATGAACAAAGAAAAGGATAAATTATACAAGAGTTGAGACACCTTCCCCTGTTTACTTGATGTAAAATTAAAGAAAGGATCGATTCTAAATCCATAGTGAATCATTTTTTCTCTTATTTTTCATCAACCCAAAAGTGGGCAAAACCAATTTTCCTTCCTTGCTCTCACAACTCTAGCAATTCCAACTCTTCTCCGTCCATCCACGATCCTGCACAACAATTCCAACTCTTGTTGGCCAAGCCTAGCCTCTGCGAGGCCGCCACAGCCTTGTGGAGGGTCTGTAACCAGGCTTGGCCTTCGCGTGGACGCGAGGCCTCCGTGAGCTCACGACTGCAAAGCTTGGCCACGACCTCATGGCAGCAGGCCACGATAGCTGGGCTGCTGCTGCGGACTGCGACAGTGGGCCATGGTAGCCTGACCGCAGCCTGCGGATCCTTTCCCTTCTCTTTCCTGGTGAGTTTTTTCCCCATCATTTCCTTTCCCTTTCTCTTCTTTTGCTTTCCTTCCCAATATGACTGATCCATTGCTCTGAGGATTTTTCTCCACTATTGATTCTTTTTCCTCCATCCACTCTTCAGGGTAAACATAGCATAAGAGGTCCAAGACAGACATGATAATATCTCAACTACTCATATGTCATTATCTTACAATAGATGCCATCAAATAATCACACTACCACTAATGTTTCTGCAAGTCATATAGTTTTTTCACTGTATTATACATATTGCTCCAAACCAGAAAGTTATTTAAAGGGAGAAATCTCAATTGTTGGATGCAGTTGACCAGCACAGAAGCATAGTAGTATCGATTTACGATTTGAGTGTAGATAGATAGATAACCACATAATTTGACAAAGCAAGAACATTGTCACAATCTACTAAAAGAATGAGATAGATAATTGACTCCAAGTGGGTACTGACTGAATGAGATCTATGCTACTTGTTTTTAGTATCTTTGCTCAAGCCATGAAACCCCACAAGCAAAAGCAAAGGAGATAAAAGAACAAATCTAAGCAAACCGTACGTGAGAAATCATGTGGATTTGAATCTGGTCCACATAGGATTAGACCAACTACTCAAGAAAAAAAAGGCAAAAAATAGTCTGTCACTAATAGAAAATTGACTTTCTCTGGATTAAAATGGAAAAGGGAGAGGAGATTGGGAGTTTCAATTTACTATATGTAAGAGGACTCATGTTAGCTGGAGGTGAAATGTAAAGGAATGAAGACGAAAGACACAGAACTTCGTGTAAAGAAAATTTTGTTTTGATCAATAAGACACAACTACATATTTTTTGTTCTCGTGAATTATGCTCCACTACTCAGGTAGCATGCCTTTATGCACTCTCCAGCAATGTTGGTGCAGCTCCTTCATGTCTGTTTAGCGGAATCAAATATGCATGCAGATTCATGCTTAACCCAACTGATCGAGTAGTATAGTCAACAACTAGGGATAGCACTCATAGCAGAATTTGTGGTTTTCCAGATTTTCAAACTTTATTGATGTAACCTACAAAATCCAAGGCTGTGAGCAGTTCTTTGTCTCTAATTTATTAAAATAAGAGCATTAGATTTTTTTGAAAGAAAAATATATTGCTGAGTATATATATATATATATGTCTTCATGCTTTGGTTAGGTTGTAATATACTTAGATGAAGACTCGGTACACAAGCATATAAGGCACCAAAATCAATCCTATTGACATAAAAAATCTTAAAATTTGAAAATTATTTTGCCTAAGAGATGATAACCAAAGAAAACAAGCTAGGACCAAGGATCCAAGACAATAAGAATCGACACTTTGGCTTCTTAACCATGACTGTCTTATATTCTCCAACAAGCAATAGATGTGAACATTTTTCAAGCACAGCAAGACAAAATAAAACAGGTCAAGTAGGGAGAAAAGCATGGTGATGAATAGACACACCCGCAAAGTATCAGTTAGTTGACGTCCCTGAAGACCTTCTTTGTGGAGAGACCACCTATTTTCTGCACTATTCTTTGAAAATGGAGGCACGCCGGAGACATACCTTCCAATAGAGAAAGCCTTATCTGTGCTGGCACTTGCCCGTACATTGTACTCCTAAGCATAAGATGAAACGAAAAGTTACAATTAAAGAAAGGACCAAGCAATCAACCAATGTAAAATTATAATCAGAAAACACTCAATCATTTCCTAAGGAGTTCATCCATAAAATATACAGTTAATGATACGTAGAGTTTACATGATGGCTAATACATAAGACTCAATAAGAATATTAGCAGATTTTGTAAGGAATGCCAGATAAATAAAGGACGAGATATAGAGCTAAAAAAAGGCAGATCTAGTCATGGATTAGTGACATCATTTTCCTCTTAGCTACTGAATGAATGAATTTTCAGCCGTCGTTAATTGTGAAGGTACTAAACCTAAACACCAAGGCATGCTTCGAGTTTCCTTTTTTACCAATCAAATCTAAAGTATGAGGGAAACTAGACAGGAATCCATTCAAAAACCCTAATCTTCGTACTCGGGGAAAACCGAGAGAATCCGAACAAAAACGTAGGTTCTAACACGGATCAAGCCCACACCCGGACTAATTGGGTGATGAAGGTGCCGCACTGATGGCAGCGGCCGCGATTGGCCGCCATGCTCTTGCCGCATGAAAGACACAGCGTGGTGTGTTTGCAATTGCTCCCGTAGAGGTCCGACGTCGAGCCGCAGCCACTGCAGCATGGCTTCAGAACCAAGTCGAAGTTCATGGCGGCACACTGTAAGACGGAAAGATGGAGCCGGCTTCGGCTCTCTTCAGGCTCGTTTACGCTGTTAGTTGCAGAGAAAGAAGAGCAAGCCGCCTCGAGTCTCTTACTGGAGTTCAGCTCGGTAGGGTTACGAGGTTTGCTCGACAGAGGAAAGAAGAAGAAGAAGAAGAAGAAAAAGAGGAGGAGGAGGATAGAAGCGATTAAGGAGAGACTAAGGATCGAAAACCTTTCGGAACACTAAACACGGAATGGGGATCGACCAGAGATCAGAAGAGTTGATATATCACCCTGTTTTATCCTTTTTATGTAAATTTGCTAACTTCCCTGTACATAAAGTATTTATTTTATAAAATATTTTTGTAAAATTTAATTAAAATTTGAAGATTAAATATTTTTAAAATGTCTTTTTTTTTTGTTAAATTGCAAAAAGTAGCGTGTTTCAGTAAACTAGTTTTGGTTCTTGGTTCAGTCAAAACCGGTTTGGGTTTGGTGGTAATCGGTCCAGACCGGTTTATTCGAAGTCGGGTTAAAAGACACCTTCCTCGTCGCGCTGTTCTCCTGCGATGCGATGAAATTATCACTGAGAAACATCATCGCCAGGCACAACCCTATTGCGCTTCTCGACTCCTCCTCCTCCTCCGCCTCCGCCTGCAATCCCACCACCACCACCCTCGGACAGGTCATCCAAATCCATGGCCAGCTTCTCGTCCATGGCCGCCTCCACGACCCCGACGTCTTCGATCAGTTCGTCGCCGCCGTCGCCTTAGCCTCCGGCACCGCTTCGCCGTTCCTCCTTCAGTACTCCCTTCGGCTTCTAGATTACTCTCCGCATTCCCCCAGCGTTTTCCTCCTCAACTCTCTGATCCGCGCGCATACACGTGGCCCCGACCCCGGCCACGCCTTCCACTTCTACCGCCGCCTCCTCGGCTCCCTCTCCCCGGACCGCTTCACCTTCACCTTCCTCGTCGGCGCCTGCGTTAAGGCTGCTGCCTCCCCGTTCTCCGCGGCTTCCGTGCACGCCGCTGCCATTCGCCACGGCTTCGCCTCCGACCCGCACGTACACAGCGCGCTCATCCGAATGTACGCCGAGTTCGGTGACCTTGAAGCCGCCCTGCGCGTCTACTCCGAAGTCCACGACGCTGACACCGTCGCTCGCACCGCCATGCTGGGCGCCCTCGTTTCTGCCGGTGAGATTGACCATGCTCGAGAACTGTTCGACGATATGCCAAGCCGAGATCCCATCGCGTGGAACGCCATGATCGCTGGGTATTCGCAGGTTGGCCGATCGAGAGAGGCGCTGCAACTGTTCTCGTCTATGCAATTGGAAGGTATGAGAGTGAGCGAGGCGACATTGGTGTCGGTCCTCACCGCGTGCGGCCATATGGGCGCCCTGGATCAGGGCAAGTGGGTGCACTCCTATTTGCAAAGAAACAGGCTCCGTATCACAGTGACGCTGGGTACGGCCCTCGTGGACATGTACTCCAAGTGCGGCGACATGGCGTGGGCTATGGAGGTCTTCTGGAGGATGCAGGAGAAGAACGTCTACACCTGGAGCAGTGCGATGAGCGGGCTGGCAATGAATGGTGCCGGCAAAGAATGCCTCAAGCTGTTCGACCAGATGAAGGAGCTGGGCTTGCTGCCCAATGGTGTGACTTTCATCTCTGTCCTTCGAGGATGTAGTGTGGCCGGATTGGTTGAGGAGGGTCGGCAGCACTTCGACTCGATGAGCGAAAAGTATGGAATAAACCCATGGCGCGAGCACTACGGTTGCATGGTGGACTTGTATGGGAGAGCTGGCCTGTTGGATGATGCTGTTGATTTCATTAACAGGATGCCCATTGAACCACATGCTGGTGCTTGGGGAGCTCTGCTCAATGCCTGCAGGATACATAGGAACATTGAATTGGGGGAGTATGCTATGAAAAAGCTTGTGGAGGTGGAGTCGAGGAACGACTCGGCATATGTCCTCATGTCGAACATGTATGCTGAGTCAAGGAACTGGGAAGGAGTTAACGATGTGAGGGAGTCGATGAAAGGCAAAGGGGTAAGGAAGGAGCCAGGCTGCAGTGTGATGGAGGTTGGCGGTGAGGTCCATGAGTTCTTTGTAGGGGGCAAGTCGCATCCCAGATACAAGGAGATTGTGTTGATGCTGCATGAGATATCAAGGAAGTTGAGATTGGCGGGGTATGCAGCTAAGACAAATGAGGTGATGTTCAATATTGAAGAAGAGGAGAAAGAGGATGCTCTGCGCTGGCACAGCGAGAAATTGGCCATTGCATTTGGGCTGATTGCGCTGGATGAAGGCACCTGCATCAGGATTGTGAAAAACTTAAGAGTGTGCTGGGATTGCCATGATACAAGTAAGTTGATATCGAAGGTATTCCAGAGGGAGATCATCCTGAGAGACAGGAACCGATTTCACCACTTCAAAGATGGCAATTGTTCCTGCAAGGACTTCTGGTGATGCAGGATTATCATATAGGAAATGTATGATGGGTCCAGCTTTATCAGAAGGAACTATATTTGACTGTCTTTGCATACTTGAAGCTGATAGTTGGTTGCTGCTTGTTCTTAGTCTCAAAATCTTGACGAGGACATGGAGAATATGGGAGTTCATGGCCTTCTCGCACAATCTAAAGCCTTTGGGTAACTTACCACCAGTAAAGCTGCTTCTGATTCTTATCTACAGCACAAAAATGTTATGTTTGCTAAACTGATTTCTTGCAGTTGTAGTGTCGAAGCAACGAATATGCTGTTGCTGCCAATGATAGATGCTGCTCCTTTGACTGCGGTGTGTACTTTAAGATGTTTTGCTCGAGTTACAAACCTTCCTGCCAATTGATCCAATCTAAGAGAATTGAATGACGGAATATATATATCTTTGATCAATTTCAATGGTTTGAAGATACATCTCTTGTTCATTAGTTTCTTTGTTAGTTTGATGCCACATTGCTGATGTGGCTATAAATTGTTAATGCAGGATAGAGATTCTCATCCTATTCCCTAATCTAGATGTATCATTCTAAGATCCCATGGCATTCAGCAACAGGATAATTCTCTTCTTGGACTTCTGGTGAGCATTCTCTAAGTTAGTTGGTCTTGTACAACATATCTCAACTACAACTGAAGTTGCAAAGCTAACAGCTGCAAGTTGCATATGCTAAACCTATGCATTGGTGCTCTATACAAAATTAATAATAAAGTGTAGAAACATCAGCGAGAAGTTCAAATTGAGGAACTCGTTTGTATCCATCCACTGTTTAGGTCTCACACAGCGATTGACAAGAGCATCATCCATACTCACTGGTACATTGTTATCCTGACGTGCATTGCTATATCATACTAATTTGATGAACATCTCACATCAATTTTCTGAGGTTTATCTCTCCCTGTAGTCAGTGTACCCCTTGACAGGACCAACTAAAGTCAAAGCTTCGTTAAGAGCCTCCAATAAATACTCAGGATGATCCTCTATCCGTGCATGGCCATCTTGGCTGGGCAATTTGCATAGAATTTTACCCACAATCTGCAGCAAATTGTTAGTATAGAGCCAGGAACATAGTACATAAGCCAAAAGCCTAACAGGTATAAGCGAGTTGAATGGAAGAAAGTTGAAGGTCCATAGATTCATAAAATTAAAATTAAAATTGATATCGATAAATAAGATTTGTGTAGATGACCCTAAATGTTAAAAGCTTACACAGTTTGAGCTCCTAGCTAATCAGATTTCACATAAATCCATAGGAAAATGTGTCTCTTTGTTTCTAAAAGATGTTAGAATACAAATACACATGCTAATTGCATATAAACATGCATATCTTATCGGAAAGATGCTTAACATAGAAGTATCTATTGGTTACAACAAGAAAGACAGAGAATAAGAAAGACAACTTAAGAAAATAAAACATATGCAGTATGGAAACAAAGATAGATTTACTTGTCGATATGGAAGTAGTGAGTGAGCTTCGATTGTTCGAAATGGTGAAAATAATACCTTTCGTGCATAACCACCATAAGCTATTCCGCCAATATAGGCTTGTCTAGGACCAATTTGCTCATCTTCAATCCTTGCTTCTGAAGAATTGCCTATGATTTACGCATGTAAAAGTATCACTTATCATTGCAATAACTCGAATTGCTTTCTACAAACCTTTTGTCACAAAGCAAAATATCATGCTCAAGAAGACATTATATAAGATGCTTTTAAGTTCCATGTTCCCGCTAAAATGAAACTATTACACTGCAGAACCTCATTCTCTGAACAAAGTGACAGAGTAATTAGGAAATCTCCTTACCATCAATATGGTTCGTCTGAAACAGCCCATATTTCTTTAAGCTCTCGATAGTGAAAGCATTAGTGCCACCAGCCAACTGATAAAACCCTACATAGTGAAAAAATTGTCAGAGTTATTGATGCTGTTTCGAAGAAGTTAATTCAGTCACTACTTACATTTTTCATAAAAAATATCCTACATATGTACCATGAGGCTTGTTGCATGTACCAGCCAACTGAACAGCAAAGGCAATTGCCTCTCTTGTTGCACCCTTGCCAATGTCTCCACTCATTGGGCGCCCATCCAACTATAGTTAAGTAGGTAGGTTGGAATGTGTATACATTAACCAGAATAAGATGCATCCAAAGGAAACTACAATACAACACTCAGAAGTTCATAAACAAACGATATAAATATTATTATAACAAGTCTAGAAGATCTAAAATGGGCATATTCCTGTTTGAGTATATTTTCAGCTAACTGGGCTCAGGGTGGTCCGTTTGTAATTTTTATATTCATAATAATATCTATGCATCAGAAGACAAACCTACTTAAGGTTCCATGAGGAAATAATCCCCCTTAATTGTAACATGGTATTAGAGTTTAGTCATCTTTGTTAGAACAAAATTATCCTTATGGTGAAAACCATTACACATAAACCTTAGATCCTTCACGTTTAATCATTAGGAATTAACAGACAAATATGGAGAAGTGTACCTGAATCCATAACGATTAATACCCTTTTAGAATTACTTTTAAACATGCTCAATCTTGTTGATATGCTGTCCACAAAATGTGTATTTACTGCAGATAAGGGTCTGGGAACACCAGATACCAAATAATTCAATTGAGCTTTTAGTTTACCATTGTAGACTGACCTGCCACAAATTGTAGCATTTGAGATGAGGCTGCATCGTCTCGTATATCATATTCATCACCCGTAAAGTTGATTCACCAACATTGGGCAAGCTAACCTGAAAGTAAAAACATTTTGTACATTGTCATCGAACAAATTAGCCAATTAAAAAGGTTAGTGGTTTGCATCATAATTAGAAAAACTACATTATCAACTTCGGGTTTCAGTTCAACTGTTTATCAAAAACAAGGAGAAATTTGCTTTCCTTACCAAATCACTCATTTTCTACTAGTTAACAAGTCAACAACTACAAACATATTATTTCCCTGGGCTTTATAGTTACTCTTAAACATCATTAGGTCAGAACTACTTTACTTGTAATGAATTTATTCATTAATATAATTAATCTCGATTAATCCTATCAACATCTGCTAAAAGAAATCCTTTGGCATGAAGGTCTTCCAGCCTAGTAGATTACTGATTTTACTTTAACAAACCATGGATAATGCTTTGATAGAAAGATAAAAAAGAAATGGCACCAAAAAAAAAAAATCCAACAACTTGACTTACTGCTACTAGCTTCGCATTTTCAATCGAATCCACTAGGCTATCCCAAAGCAGGTTGAACAAATCAGTGCGCCTATCAAATTTTGCAACATCAAAAACACTCCAAATCACTGAGATTGGAACAAGAAGTTCAAAGAGACCTCTAAAGTGAAAAATCAATAAGAACAAAAACCTTCCACTAGTATGTATCTCTATAGCATCAACATCACTCCTTTGCAAAAGCTTACTAGTAGTAGTAGGATCTCGGACATAAGTAGTAGCACCTAAAATCAATCAAACACATTATACATTTTATTCCTCTGACTGAGTACAATAAGAATTAGAAGAGGAGAAAAACACATCATACAACATTTGAGGAAAAACTCATAAATGCATGATAAAACCAAAAGGAGATTTGAAGTAAATAAAAGAGAAAGAGGCAATACTCACTTATTCTATCATATGGGCAGCTGGAAAAACAGCGTCCACATCCATAACATCTTTCGGTGATAACTCCAACCTGGATAACAAACTAATAAACTGAAAACTAAGAATACAAATATGAACCTAAGAGAGGGTGGAAGAATAAGCACCTGCAGTTTATCCAATCTATTGTTCTCTACTGATCCACCTCCCTCAACCACCCTCTGCATCACTATTGCAGAAGCAGGGCAAACTTTTTCGCATGGTCTAGGACAATCAGATGGGCAGTCCTCAGGATCAAATTCTGGGATAGAGAATGGAGTAACACAGTATATTAGGATAGATAGTTAGATCTAGAGAGGAATGCTAAATAGAAATATAAGATAAGTATGAGAAATGGTGATCATAAATATCACCTATGTAGACATTGTATATGATAATAGCAACAATATATTCTAGGCTTTTTACCTTCCATTTCCTAAAAAAAAGAAAGTAAATCACAAGAGATAAAAAAAGAAGAGAAAGAAACTATAATTCACTGACATAAATGTGGTTATCAGAAATACCTTCTCTTATCTTGACTCATTAATGAGAACTAACAGCGTAACATAAAACGATTATACTTCCCATGAACATACTGAAGAAACAATGAACAACAAACATCCAAAACTAGGCTTAAGAAGAATAAACAAATACAGAAGATAGAATTAAAAACTTCAATGACTTAGGGATGAAGAAAACAAATTTGCATTTTTTGGTAGCTACCTCAACACATGTAGCTAAAGAGTTATTAATGAACACAACAATGCAAAACAATTATTAAATAATAGCACATTCTAAACATAAACATAACCACACCGGAGAATAATGAATGAAAAATTACTCAATGGAAAAGAGACTGATGATCTAGTGGCACAAGGCGAAGCACTCGCCCCTAGTGCCCCCACTAGCTCGCCCCAGGACTGACGCGGAGGAAGTAAATCACGGTGATTGAGGAGGTAAGTAGATGTGGGGGTGAGTTACACGGCGTGTAGGGATTTACGCCCCGCCAGCCTCGAGATTCGACCCCTCGACCTCAAGTGGCAAACCTCCATTAACTTACCACCTTAGCTATGCTCGTGAGGGCAAAGAGATGATGATCTAGAGAAGATGTAGAGTGGTGCAGCAATTGAGAGCTTTGGTAATGCAATATTGATGTGTGCTTCAAAAGCATGTGATGTCTTTCTTAGCTTTCCTCAAACTGAAGATAATACAGCTCTGAAGTTTGCAAAGATGGAAACCATATGAAGGAATGTTGAGATTAAAAGAGATAAACGAGGATTAAAATATCAGGAGAGAACAAGTAAAGTTCACATAACAGCTACAAGAAAGCCCTAGAGATGAGCAAGAACTCAGTTCATAAAGATAGGGGAAGGAGATCTCAGTACATGGAAGATCTTCCTAAACATGCATGAATAACGTAATCGACCATTTATCAACTGAGCGCATTAAAAATACCAGCTTTGCGGAAATGAACGTCTTCCTTATCATCGTTAACACTAATCATCACCCAGGGCCTCTTAACCATAGCTATCGACATTGCGGCATCGATGCCCTGATTAACAGCACCAACAACGGCCGCATCTGCTGCACAATCAATGCAATCGACTGCACATGTCCCAGTTATAAGGCGAGGCACCAATTTCTTGAAGGTTTTTTAGCAGCTCAAAGAAACTTCTTTAATACCTCCAGCAAGTGTATACACAAGGGACAAATTCCTGACATCTGCAGCATCCTGTCAAAGAAAGAAAGATCCGAAGGAAATCATCGGGAAAAAAAACGCGAGATTTTCGTTCGGCGAGGTAAGGCAGAAAGAACAAACCTCAAAACTGGCGCCGCAAATGAGCTTAACCCAATTTCCGTAGCGAAGAGACTGAATGGGAGAGGGGATCGGCGAGTTAGGAGGGCTCTTCACAGTGGAGAGGACGAGAGCTTTGATGTCATTGAGATGCCTCTGTAGATCGGAGCGAACGAGCGAGGGGACTAGGGAAGAGGAAGCGGGAGAGTAGCAGGCGAAGGCTACCGGAGAAGGCATCGATCAATGGACGGCGACGGAGCGTCGACGGTACCTGAAGAGGCTTGCGGATAATGGTCGAAGGCAAGCAGAAAAATAAAATAAAATCATTTTACCCTTCGGATTTTAACTGAAGACCCGTTTCGAGTAAGTTAGAAAAATATTCGACCGTATCTAAAATTATCGAAATCATTTCCAATTCGAAAATATTTAATAATTTTTTTAATCGAATATAAATTTATAATACTTTATTCAATTATTCATGCTCCGAATTCTATTTATTTTTTTCATAATTTTTAATATAAATATATTTAAATTAAAATTTGAATAACTTCTTAAATTTAACTTATTTCAAACTATAATTCAATTAATACTCAAATTTTATTTGAAATCACGAATATTAATATTTTTATAATATTTGTTCATTTGCACCCAACGCTAGAAAATTTCATTCTATAGATTTTTTTTAAAAAAAATAAAATTTATTTCATTAAAAAATCTCTAACTATTCATAGAGATTTTATATCGTAAAGACAAACCTCATAACAAATGAGTTTAACCCAATTCCCATAGCGAAAAGACTAAATGGGATAGACGACTTAGGAGGGCTCTTCATAGTCGAGAGGACGAGAGCTTTGATATCATTGAGATGCCTCTTAGATCGGAGCGAATGAGCGAGGGGACGAGGGAAGAGGAAGTGGAAAAGTAGCAGGCGAAGGCTACTAGAGAACGCAATGATCAATGGACGACGATGATTTGAATAGAATATTTCTTCATCAATATGTCACATTATAAAAGAATTCTGTCAAACGGAGGAAAAAGTAATTGAATATGACTATTATATTAAGTTTTTTCTCACAAAATTTTTTATTTTTGATGTAAGTTATTCAAGAAGCAAATAACCAAGATTAGATATGATCAGTTAGATAATGACGAATATTGATTAACATAATTTGAGTCGTTGTCTTGCAAATCATGAAGCTAGTAAAGAGCATGTAGAGTGTATGATGAATTGGCTTAAATTGAAAAGAAGATTGAGAACAAATAAAGTGATTGATGAAGGCATACAAGTACAACTTAATAAAAAAAAGAGAATATTAGAAACTAGTGTTACGAAGGATAATTGCAGTTGTTCAACGATTGACAAAAAATAATTTAGCATTTTAAGGAAAGTTGTGTTAAGTTTTATGTTGATTGAATGATGCAGAGTTTTATCAATAATGAAAGAGAGCCTCCGTCGAATTAATTAAGACCATGAGACTTATACTATATATCTCGATTGCATAATTCAAAATGACTTAATATAGATATTAGCAACTGAGTTAAGAAAAACAATTCTTGCAAAGGTTAGAAGATCAAAATATTTTTCAATCATATTAAATTGTATAACTAATATTAATCATAAGAAGTAAATGTCTATTGTCATATAATATTTAGATGATTCAAAAAGTTCCATAAAAGTAGAAGAATATTAAGTGCATTTGTTTTTTGAGGTTGATTATACTTTAGGACTTGAGTTTTTCATGCATCTTAAAAATATTTTACTTAATCTTGAATTTGATATTGATTTTACAAATTAGAGGTCATGGATATGATAATGGATCTAATATGAAAGAGAGACATAAAGGTGCACAGGAAAAGGTTAATTGTGGCAAAAAGGCGAAGCGCTTGCCCCCAGCGCCCCCGCCAATCCGTCCCAGGACCAACACGGAGGAGGTAAATCACGGGGAAAAAAGGTTAATTGATTATACTCCTTGTGGTTATCGTAGTTTTAATTTATTTTTGTGTGATAGGGTGAATTGCTGTCCTAAGGCTATGTCATTTTTTAGAGTAATACAACGGATCTATACATTGTTCTCCTGCGATTGAAGATTTTCAAAAATCATGTGAAGGGTTTGACATTTTTTGGAGTGATACAACGGATCTATACATTATTCTCCTGCAATTGAAGATTTTCAAAAATCATGTGAAGGGTTTGACAGTTAAACCATTGTCACAAACATATTGAAAAAGTCATATTAAGAGTGTTAAACCTATAAATTAGCACATTGCACAAATAAAAGATGCTTTGTATGACTTGGCAAATGATAGTGAAGATCCCAAAATGAAGAGTGGAGTTGAGTCCTTAGCGTTATGTGAATTTGAGAATTTTAAATTCTTATTTGGTGTAGTAATTTGGTACAAGTTGTTACATGCTATCAATACGTAAACAAATTTTTTCAATATGAAGATGAATATTGATATTGCTATCAAACTTTTATAATGAATTATTTTATTTCAAAAAGAATTTAAAGAAGTTGGTTATGATAAGGTCATGGTTGAAACTAAAGAAATGACATGTGAGATGAGCATTGAAGTTGTATTTCAAGATGAATATGTTGTTCGGAGAAAGAAGTAATTTGGTGAAAGTAATAGTGAAAAAGTGATACAGTTAGCTATAATATCTTTTGGAATCAACTATTTTTTCTTTATAATCGATAAAGCTCGTTCTTTTATGAAAATTTGATTTGAACCGGTTCATCTCCAAATCATGAAAGCAAGTTTCCTGATTCAAATTCTCATATTGAACATACTCATTATCTTTTCATTTCAATCAGTTCATCCACATCGACATATTCAAAGATATCAATTTCATTCTCATCAAATTCATTATCTTATTATCCACTAATTAAATTATCAATTACATTTTCAACCTCCGTGCAACTATTCTATCCCCCGCAATAGAGTATTTGTTAATATCTCTAATTTGACATTAAATTATTTCTTTAATCTTTATCTTTTTCTTTTTGAGACACGAACATAGAGACATGATTAATTTAAGAATTTAACAAATAATTCGAAAATATCACATACACTTTGTTTATATTACAATTTTTTGAGATATTTATTTAAATATTTAATAAGCATGTGAATTCATATCTCACCTAAATGAAGATTTCTTATAATAAATTAATATAATTTGTAGTCTTAACTCTATTTTTTGCAATTATAAAATTGTTAGGATCAACCCAACACCCATGGCCTCTTAACCATAGCTATTGACATTGCTAAATCATTGCCCTCATTAATAGCACCAATAACGACCGCATCAGCCCAATAGCAAGACGCTTAAGTTATTTTTCAAAGACTCACGATTCAAATCATAACTATAACACATTATAGGATATTTTTCTCCGGTGAAATGAAAATTTTGAGACGTCGACGGTTGGGCAAAGAGTCGCACGCACTTCCAAATTTATTTGATGATCGATCTATGGGGTTGGATCGTCCACTTTTGACTAGTAAGATCGAAGATTCAGATATGTAGATTATAAAAAAAAAATAACGGCCGCATCTGCTACACAATCAATACAATCTACTGCACATGTCAGTTATAAGGCGAGTCACCAATATCTTTCTTGGAGGTTATTAGCATCTCAAAGAAATTTCTTTAATACCTCAGGCAAGTGTATACACAAGAGACAATTCCTGACATCTGCAGCATCCTGTCAAAGAAAGAAAGATCCGAAGGAAATCATCGGAAAGAAATGCGAAATTTTCGTTCGGATAGTTAAGGCAGAAAGAACAAACCTTAAAACTAGCGCCGCAAATGAGCTTAACCCAATTCCCGTAGCTAAGAGACTGAATGGGAGAGGGGATCGGCGAGTTAGGAGGGCTCTTCACAGTGGAGAGGACGAGAGCTTTGATGTCAT
>JBBUKS010000017.1:492392-503437 GCA_038050645.1 Hedychium gardnerianum
TTTTTTCATCGCAAATCTGCGACGAAAATATTCGTCCCAGAATTCGTCGCAGATTTCGTCGCAAATTTGCGACGAAAAAATTCGTCGCAGATTTGCGACGAAAAAATTCGTCGCAGATTTGCGACGAAAATATTTTCGTCGCAAATTTAAAATCTGAAAATTGGATTTTCGTTACAAATTTGGGGCGATTTTTGCGACGAAAAAAATTTTCGTCGCAAAATTTAGCGACGCCTTTTTTGGGACGAAAATTTTTTCGTCGCAAATCTGTTTTGCGACGAATTTTTAAAAAAAAATCGTCGCAAAATTCGTCGCAAAACCTGTATATTTTTGTAGTGGAGTTTTTTAAAAAAATATGCGTTAAATTTTTATTATATTTTATTATTATTATATGATAATTATATGATGTATTAATTTTTTTATAATTTTATATATTTTATTTTTATTATTAATGTAATTTATGTATTTATTTATTTATTTTTTACAAATTCTCATTATGATCATTTAAAATTCGAATCGTAGAGAGTCCGTGATGACTACGGTGATTGTTCTTATAAATCCTGATGGAAGGAGTAATAACATTTGTACTATTTTGACAGAGATATAACCTCAATGGTGTATTAAGAGCATTATGATGATAAAAAATAAAATATTTGTCCTCACTATTTTTATTAATTCGTTTCAGAATTAATACGGAGATAAATTACGAAGACTAATTTTATTAGTTCGGACACATGAAAAAAATAAAAATCTGATTACTAGTTAAGATTTCATCTTTAAATTTTATGATGATAACATATATTAATCATCAGTTCATCCCATAAAAATAAGCATGTGTCAGCATTGAATTAATTCATGAATTTATCTTCACCTATAGAGTATTTAATTTGACGATTTTGTAAGGATCATAAAAATTATGGAGGTCGACTGCCAGTACAGTATTGTAGCACTTTTTAAATTTATTCTCAGTGATCAAAAATTTATATGAACCGAATAGATTATCTCCATAAATAGGATTATAAAAATTGAAAATCTGGATTATAAAAAAACACTAAAGAAAAAACTGTTCATTATCTTTCCTTTTTTTTTATTAAGACAGAATATTTCATAAGTAAATTCTGTCTTGGCCGCTATCAAACTGTTGTTTGTCCCTCATTTGTATCTTATAAGCATAAAGCAAAAGGATTGCCGTGATTAGATCTTAATACAACATTTATGTATTGCATGTTTTCTCATGATTTCAGTTATTGAACAATTTACCCGTGATTAGATCTTTGTATGACATTTTTTCACATACAACATTTGTATGCATTTATACACTATTGTTTCTCTGGTTTTTTCACATACTACATTTGTATGCATTTATACACAATATTGTTTCCTTGGTTAGTTCCATTGTTCTAAGCAGGACGAATTCAGAAATTAAAATTGGGACTTGAGAGGGACTTAAACTTACAATTTTATTATCATCAAAATATACGATGCAATAATGAGTAACAAATCTACTAAAAGGAAAAGTCTAGAGTCAGTATCCATAAAATTTAATATTAATATTCGACATGTCACTAGTGAATATTTATCTTGACTGCGGTGTCAACTCGCTACCACATACTCTGGTAGATGGTCAAGGTGCCTCTAAATACTGATCATGGGTGATCTTTCACTACCATATACTCTTTGTTAGGACTATGCGAGCTAGAGGAGTGAATAACTCTGATTGCTTTGATTGCATTCGACTAGAATGCACATCGAAAACTGATTATTATTCAATGACACAAGCACAACATCAAGATTTTACTTGGTTTGATGCCTCTCAAGACAATTACTTCAAGATTTAGTCCTAGCGATTTATCATCACTATCCTTCTCATTTTCAAATACCTTTTAGAGACCGAGAAAACTCTTATAACATTTGTTGTTTACAAGCAACACAAACAACACAAAGAAAAAAAAATACAAATGAAAGTAAAATGCCTTACAAATTGAGAAAACTTTATTTTGCATGTTTTGTTGTCGCTTTGAATTGTCTCTTGATGGTAAGAAATATAGCAACACTTCGTTTCCAAATCCTTAAGAACAGGCTATTCAAATCACTCAAAACCCGCCTTTATAGGGTTGTTATTCGGGAGGACTTTCGCCTCTCATTTGATTGCTAGCCATCACCAATTGTCTGCCATAGAGAATCCGACTGTTGACACCTATAGATCGGCTCTTTCCACATAGTTTGACTACCACCAATCCATTGCCGACACAACAATTGATTGCTAGCGACCAATCGGATTGGCTAATCAATTTTGGGAGTGTTCTGTTCGCTTGAACTGATTTAACAATCGATTGATATCACCCAACAATCGATTGGTAGCACCACACATGCAATCCAATCGAAGCCCAAGTGGGCCCACTCGTGGCCAATTGTCGGAGCCCAAGCCTAGTGGGTTGAGACCGTGGCTGACTGCTGATGCTCGAGCCCGAGTAGATTGGGCTGACTACTGTGTCCCAACCCCGAGTCGACTGTCATATACCGAGCCTGAGTGGGTCGCTGCTAAATGTCGTGTCCCTAGCTCGAGTGGATCCCGCCCGTTGCCATGTCCCAACTTCGAGTCCTAAGCTTGGGTGGTTCCTGAGTGCAAACTCGATCAAACACTGACTCCCCGAGCTCGAGTGGGTTCTCGAGATCCAACTAGGCCGAACATCAACTGTCGAGCCTGAGTAGGTTCCAGAGTTCCAACTCAGCAAATGCCTTACCTTAGCACCCCGAATTCATTTTCGTTCGCTCGAACCTCCTGACCTTGAATTCGGGGTTTTTAGGATTTGCTAGTCGATTGCTGTTACCTAGCAATCGACTATTAGTCCTATTTCAACCTTTTCAAGGATGAATTCCTTGATATCCAATTGACCTTAACCTACCAGGGTTTTTCTTTGCCCAACATCCAGTCCACCTTCACCTATTGGGTTTTCAATTGCCCAACATCCAGTCAATCTTGATTTGTTGAGACTTCACACGCCTAGCATTTGGTGACCCTTGACCTGTCAGGGCTTCTTTTGCCCATGTCAAACATCTGATCTTCCTTGACCTGTTTGAACTTTCGCAGTCACCTAACATCCTATCCTCCATTACCTGTTAGGACTTTTTATACTCACCCAACATCCGGTCCTTCCCGATTTGTTAGGCCTTTCATTCACATGTCAAGTGTTTGATCTTTCATAATTCACTCGGTCTTCATTCATCTCACATTAATTGTTCGGTCAACCTTGACCAACTTGGACTTCGCTTCTTATACCAAGTGTCCTCCATGATCCACTTGGACTTTTCTTTTGACAAATCCCTATTAGAATTTCAATCACCAAGTGTCCGGTTAACCGTGACTCACTTGAACTTTCCGTCTCGTGTCAACTCTATGTTGGATTTCCAATCGCTAAGTGTTTGGTCAATCGTGATCCATTTGAACTTTTCATTTCGTATCAACTCTCTATTAGATTTTCGATCGTCAAGTGTTTAGTTAATCATGATCCATTTGAACTTTTCATATTTTATCAAATATATGGTCAATCTTGACATACTTGACATCTCACTCGACCAACTAACATATTGATCAAATATCGAAATCTTAAGTTGAGTCAATTCGAGTTTAATCAACTTTGATCAGAAATCGATTATACCAACACTCCTATGGACGGTTGACTACTCTATTATAGATCAAGCTCATAGAATAATTATGTGATGCATGTAATTTTCTATTTATCTCAAGTTTCATAATCAATGACCAATATGAATTCTACCAGCTTATCGATGTCGTCGTAAAATGAACTCATCAGTAAAATGTAACATGAGTCAGAAATAGACATTAAAATTCTACTAATTCTAGCATGTTATCATATGATATGTAAATATATGAAAAGTAATAAGAATCATAAACAAAGAATACCTAGATATAGCAAACAGAAGGTCTCAAGCAACTAAAGTTAAAGTGATAAGTGTCAGCAAAAGAAAAATATAGAGATCTTCCAGGCCAATTACTGTCAGTTCAGGATTGTCAGTCAAGAGTTAACTAAAAACGGATGGGGATTTGTAAGTTTCTCAATCAAACAACTTAAGAATAATTGCTATATCACTTCTTAACTCAGTATCATACTTTTTAAATTAGTTTTTATAGAATGAACTTATGACTAGTACATAGAGTATTATCATCATGGTCAAATCCTGACTAATAGTCAGGTTCCTACTTTTTCCCATGCACTGATCATTGTTCGAGCTAATTAGACTAGCCTCCGTGATTTATCTCCTCCGTGTTAGTCCTGAAATAAATTGATGAAAACACTGAGAACGAACGTTTTATCTTTTACCATCGTACTTTTTAAACTTAAGGATTGCTATATCTTCACGGATAACAGGCTTTCCAGGGACTCCCCTCTTGCACTTGACTAATCTATTGCAATCCTGACATTGTCCGAGAGCGGGGAACTACAAAGAATCCACGACAAATGGTTAACTCTCACTGGCTGTTCTTCCACCAGCAACGACATAGAGGCCGACCAACTAAGTCTCAGGAGTTTTGAGGGTCTCTTCCTACTCTGTGCTGTCATCTGTGTTCTTGCTCTCACCATTTTTCTTCATAAAGACATGCCGTCAGTATACCAGCTACACTAGAACAGAACAGAAGATGGTGAGATTCAAGAGACTGAGATTATTCTTGAAGCCCATGCCCATCCACGCGTATGTAAGTTGAAAAGCTTCAAGGACTTGATTCAATTTGTGGACACCAAGATAAGCATATATAGTTTGAGACTGAATTGTAATATATTATGAGAATTTTTTTTCTCAATAAATAATAAATTTACGGTGGCAAAAGGCTGCTCGCCTCTAGTGCTCCCATCAGTTTACCTCAAGATCAACACGGAATAGATATGCTCTCATCAATTCATCTCAAGATCAACACGGAATAGATAATAAATTCATGAACATTGATTGTATGTCAAGATGAATTTTTATATGTGTTTTTTTAATTTATTCTAGTAGTCGATGATTTTTTTTTTATATAATCAAATTGATCATCTCAAGATTAATCTGGCCGAAGACTTGAATATCTGATATCAACTATTTTTTTTTAAAAAAAACATTAAGAAAACAATGTTGTAAGAAAAAAAAATTGGAACAAGTAGTTTGATCACATAAGCCCCCACGACCATGATGTAGTGGTTAAGGCGTAATGGAAACTCTCGCGGTCTGATTTTTTACTGGGACATATTTAATGTTAATTTAGTAAAAAAATTGGGTGGACAGCCATGGACTTATTGTTGCGCTTCTGTGATTTTTATGAAATTAGATCGATTGGATAACAAAAATTGAACACCCGGTTAAAAAAAAAATCAAAAAACTTGTCTCATTTATTACTTGATTAATTAAAAATGTCGTAGAAAAAAAATTAGAACAAGTAGTTTGATCATATAGTTTTATACCTACCTAACCTCTTTAATTATAAGTTTTTTTTTTAAGTACAATAAGAAGGAGAACACTCTCACCATTTTTTTTTTAAAGTTTTTTTTAAGTACTTGTAGATCGATCGAGTTTAATCCCCGTTTTTCTCATTCAGACCGAGTAGTAGTATTTATGCTAGTGGAAAGCTATGGATATATATATATATATATATATATATATACTATTTATTTATTCGCACGAGGGTGTTATTTTAAGAAGAAGTATTTGCGGTGATTGAAGTGTAGCTTTCGAATTACTTGGATCGACTTGAAACAAGTCGACATGGTGTGTGGATTTGTCTTGTTTATATAATTGGTGTTTGATTACTTGTAGCCAAGAGATTTGAAACAAAAGCAAGTCAGATTGAATCTCACCACATCCTTAGTTCATTCCAAAATTGATTTAAATGAGTAAAAAAAAAGAGTCGGACAATGATGGCTAAATAAAATCTTGATAAATAAAAAAGTAAAATCTAGATGAGGATATGAAATCGCTTTACAAGTGTTTATAAACAATTACAAACAATCATGAATTTTGATTAGAAATAAGAACACTTCAAATTTTAATTCATACTGAATTTGCTAATACGAGAGAAAGTTACTTAAGGAATTGCAATCAAAATCGCGTGTAAAATCATGGTCACCCGGTCAAAATCTGTCAAAGTTACTGTGCTCTTTTAGTAGGTCGGATATACATCAGGTCGGCTTCTGTTGAGTCCGTTTCTATCAAATCGGTAGTTGTCGAGTTCTACGGTTGTTGAGCTGAGCAACACAAGAACTCTAGTGATGGTCTCCAACGACGACGACAATTGGGTAAAGGAAACTAAAAGGATTGCAAAGGATTAAAGGGGAGGCAAAGACGATCTTGACAAGATCCCTCCGATATTCAAATCAAATTCTAAAAAAGATTTTGTGGGATAAAATAACAAAGAAATGAAAACAATAATTTCAATGTCACATTGTATCTCTTGATATTATTATCATTATCTTATATAGGGAGTAAAGAATAGTCAGGACTCCGAAAGAACATACATCTTTCTTCTTCTCTCCATAATTGACATCATTATAACTGTCATGTCGCATTCGAATTCAAGAGCGGTTTGATCTTAGGTCTAGCTAGTTGGACTCAACTCGACCGTGAGTCAACTGATTTGATCCAAGTTTAGCTAATTTCACCCAAGTCTGATCATGAGTTAGTTGATTTGTCGTAACCTAACTATGAACTATGAACTATGAACTATGAAACTACAGTTACATGGCTGAGCAAATGCCTCGGGGCCAGCTTGGCCGCTTAGCCACGTCTGTCAATTGGACTAAATGATGGCAAAAGGCGAAACGTTCGCCCCCAGCGCCGTCAGCTCGTCCCAGGATCAACACGGAGGAGGTAAATCACGAATACTAATCTAACTAGCCCGAATAATGACCAGTGTATAAGAGAAGGCAGCTGTCAATTGGATTAAATGCTCACAATGAGTGTTCTTCTCATTATATAGAAAATATCAATAATGTACAGAATATATTTTCAACCATAAATCTAGGCTAATTTCTAATAATCTGTTTAAATTAGGAAAGTATAACTATACTATTAATTGCAATATATTTACAGCTAAGGAAGTTACAGATATAATATAGTTATAGCTATTAATTAAGGCTTGATATATACTGTCATATACGTTGTCATCCCCTCTCAATTGATGTTGGTTGATCAAGAAGCATCAATTTACCCACTAGAAACCGATGATATTGTCGCGGCAAGGCCTTACTAAATATATTAACTATCTAAAGGTTGATGGAAATATGATGAAGAGAAATAATATATGTGAATAGAGTGACAATCCACCTCAATATGCTTAGTATGCTCATGATAAACAGGATTAGCAGCAATCTGAATGACACTAGTGTTATCAGCATGAAGCGGAGTAGGAGTAGACTGAGAGAACTAAGCTCAGCTAGAAGACCACGAAGCCAGATAATCTCAGAACAAGCAGTAGACATAGCCACGATATTCGAACTCCGTAGACGATTTAGAAACATGATCTTGCTTCTTGCTCTTCCAAGAAATCAAGGAATTACCAAGAAACATACACCAATCCATGACAGATCGGCGAGTATCAAGACATCCTGCCCAATCAACATCACTATAGGCAATAAGATGAAGAGGAGAACCAGCTAAAAAAAAAAACAATCCACAACAAGGCATCTCACAAAGATATTGAATGATTCGATGAACAACAGCTAAATTTAGGTGACGGGGATTTGTCATGAACTGAACAGCAAAGGAAATGTCTGGTCGAGTAATAGTCAAATAATTCTAGTTGCCCACCAATTGTCAAAATATAATAGGATCAGAAAAAAGATTACCCTCCTCACACTAGTACTTTGTGTTTACCTCAAGTGGAGTAGCCACAGTAGAAGCATTTTGGAGACCAACTAAATGAAGCAAATCTTGTGTGTACTTATGTTGATGTAAAAAAATATTAGAGGAATCAATATAAACTTCCAAACCCAAGAAATACGTAAGAGGACCGAGATCCTTCATATGAAATGAGGCTTGAAGGTCTTGTTTCAAACGAGTAATTAAGACAAAATCGGTCCCAGTGATAACAATATCATCAACATAAAATAGGAATGACAATATCAGTAGATGTCTTGCAAAAAAAAACAAAGATGAAGCATATTGGCTCTGCTTGAATGAAAATTGGAGCAAAGTGGATTTGAATTTATCAAATCATACCCGAAGAACTTGTTTTATTAACCCATATAGATCTCTTCAACTTACAAACATCCAAAGAAGAGGAGGAAGACAAATCCGACAGTGGAACCATGCAAATCTCTTCTTTGAGATCACCATGAAGAAACACATTCTTAACATCCATCTGATGAAGTGGCCAACCTTGTGAAGCAACAATTGAAATAGTCATTCGAACCGTTGACATCTTAGTAACTGGAGCAAAGGTCTCGTCATAATTGATGTCATACTCTTGTTTCTAACCCAAGGCAACCAACCGTGCCTTATAGCAATATAGAGTACCATCTAAACGAAACTTGATAGAGTAGACCCATTTTCAACCAATGACTTTAACATTTGGAGGGCATACCCAGGTGTGATTGTCCATAAGAGCTTGAAGTTCTTCTTCCATTTCCTTGTGCCAACAAGCAAGTTTAGCAGCCTCTGAATAACATGAAGCAATAGGAATAGTGGACAAAGTAGTATGAAGAGATGTATGGGAAAAGTCATACCAATCAGGTGGATGGGTGATTCTGGAAGAGCATCGTGGAATGACATGTGAAAGTTGATCGTATGTGAAAGAAGCAGTTTGAATAGGCGCAAATGTCAAATCAAACTTAGGAAGCTGTAAAGTTGGACGTTGTCATCGTTAATACACAAAGTCAGGCTTGATTCGGTCAAAAGTATTAGGTACCTCATCAAAATTAGGAATGATAGGTGGCTCTGGTGAAGATTCAATATGAGTAGAAATGAAATTTTGATTTTCAAAGAAAACAACATGACGAGAGATACGAAACCTGTTAAAACATGAATCATAGCAAATATAACCTTTGTGTAAAATACTGTAGCCCATAAAAGCACATTTAATAGATTGAGCAGAAAGATTATGACGTTTATGAGGTGGCAAATGAACAAAGCAAACACAACCAAGAGTATGCATGTTAAGATAGTTGGAATGTTTATGAAAAAGACGATAATATGGAGATTCAAAGTTCAAGACACGTGAAGATAAGCTATTAATTAAATAAACTGCTGTAGATAAGGCCTCAACCCAAAATTTAGATGGAATAAAAGATTCAATCAAAAGAGTTTGAACAACATCTAACAAATGTTGGTTCTTATGTTCAGCAACACCATTTTCCTGAGGTGTATAAGGACAAAAGCGTTCGGAAGAAATGTCTTTTTGTTAGAAAAAATCATGAAATTCATGAGACATATATTCGCCACTAGAATTAGACCTTAACACTTTGATTTTTGAAGAAAATTGGGTCTCAATATAGTCTACAAATATTTTAAAGATAGTAAAAACCTTAGATTTAGAAAGAAGAAAATAAATTCAAGTATATTTACTGTAATCATCAATGAATGTGACAAAATATTTGTAATTGGCATGAGATATAACATGAGTAATACCTCACACATCATTATGAATAATATCAAAACAATTTTTTGTACAACTACCATGAAAAGGAAAAGAGAGATGTTAGGACCAAAAGGAGCTAGGGAGGGGGGTGATTAGCTCTAATCATTTCTTGATGATGATTTACAGTGAAATACTTTGAAGCAATGTTAACACCTTCGTTTTACTTAGTATCCACCTCTTTTAGGTGACTAATCTAAGGGTTTGGTTCTCACGATCTCATCCACTATGAAATCACTCATTCTCGAAAATAATCCGGAGGCGGAGAAGACTCATACAAGCTCATAACAAAGAAATACAACAAAAATACAAGAAGCAAATACAAATACAATGAACACCTTGCTCTTGATCTCTTGTTGTTTGGAAAACCTCTTAATCAGTTGGAAATGTACCAACACTTCACCTCTAACCTTGCAAGAACTAGCGTTGAGAGTTTGTGGAGAAAACTCAAAAGAGCTGCTGCTTCAATCCACGTGAAAATCTTTTATCCTGTTGATTTAGGGTTTCTTAATCAATTGACTTTACTTACCAATTGATTATCATGTCAGATTTGCTCGTTCAACGACTCTTTTTCAAAAACCTAATTGATTGGTGAACCAAGCTAATCGATTGGTTAGTCTCTAATTGATTGCCCAATCGATTCAGAAACTTTCTGTTCACTTAAAAAATAGGTTGAATCGATTGCCCAAATCAATTCACAAATCATTTGTTTACTCGACAAATAGCTCCCTCCAATCGATTAGAACTGCCCCAATTGATTCAGCCTGTGGACTTTTGATCATGTGCCAAGTGTTCAGCTCCCAACTAACCCATTTTGGACTTGCCCTAGTTCCCAACTAGATTTGCCTAGTCCAACTAGGACTTTTCTCTTATGCCAAGTGTTTAGCTCTCAGCTAACATACCTTGGACTTAACCTAGTTCCCAACTAGATTTGCCTAGTCCCATTAAGATTTCACTCGTGTCAAGTGTTTAGCTTCCAGCTAACACACCTTAGACTTAAACTAGTTCCCAACTAGGTTTGTTTAGTCTCACTATGACTCACTTGTGCCAAATGTTTAGCTCCCAACTAATATACCTTGGACTTAACCTAGTTCCCAACTAGGTTTGCCTAGTCCCACTAGAACTTTACTTGTGTCAAGTGTTTAACTCTCAACTAACATCACTTGAACTTAACCTAGTTCCCAACTAGGTTTGCCTAGTCTCACTAGGATTTTACTTGTGCCAAGTGTTTAGCTCCCAGCTAACACACCTTGAACTTAACTTAGTTCCCAACTAGGTTTATTTTGTTCTCAACTAGGACTTCCCTTTACCTAGTCTCACTAGGACTTACGGTTGCCTAGTCCCATTAGAGTTTTTTCTTGCCTAATCTCATTAG
Source organism: Hedychium gardnerianum (assembly GCA_038050645.1). Lineage (NCBI taxonomy): Eukaryota > Viridiplantae > Streptophyta > Magnoliopsida > Zingiberales > Zingiberaceae > Hedychium > Hedychium gardnerianum. The sequence continues at coordinate 503,387 of JBBUKS010000017.1, forward strand.
GACTTATATCATTATAAAGTATTCGGTCAACCTTCGATCTATTTGACTTCA
>JBBUKS010000017.1:507471-525103 GCA_038050645.1 Hedychium gardnerianum
AAAAAAAGGGATTTACAGAACGTCTAGGTCACATGTTAAGCCTACTCCTCTCCTCTGCCATGGAAACTAGATTGGGCAACAACTAAGAGTTGGCACACAAAAAGGAAATGACATCTTTGATCTCACAAATATCTGATGCTCAAAAAATTGTTTGCAGAGAGGAAAAAACACTAGTTAAATCTGACTTCCCTCTTCCTATTGGTTGGTTCAGTTTATGTGCCTTCAAGAAGCCTATGGATGACTTGACATCGTCTCCTCGAAGGTGGATGCTCATAGAATTAGCCAGCTTTCATCCTGTTGCCAAAAGAAAATAGTAAAAGGAATTATCAATGAGTACAGTTGGTTGAAGTGTTGTGTTAACATAAATGATTGAAAAATAAGTATGTAGCTGGACAGTAGCTAGAAGAATAAAGTTTGATTGCCTACAACAACCAACTCCTGGAAATTTAACATGGTCTATTAGTGAAGAACAATCATTCTGAGCAAATCAATACAGAAAATTAGAATCATTATTTAGAAGAGATAGGTAGGGAGAACAAAGGAGTATGCCATCCTGGGAGAAGCTCAATCCTAACATTAGTTTGTGTGAGAAAGAGCTAAAGATAGTAAATAGCCATAAGCCTACTGCTCTATCTACAGGGGATTTATTGAAGTCGATACAGGCATCCACACTAGATTTGTTCCAAGTTTGATTGAGTCCAGTTAGGTATAAAATTATTTTCCCTATAATATTTAAATTTCTTGGATTTTTTTTTTGTTAGTCTCTAGAAGGGACCATAATCCCCCAACCATTAATTTAATAATGTTCCTCTCTTCATAAGTGTTGTTCTCAGTCAATGTCAGATTTTTGTCCCTGTGCTACTTCAACTATGATCTTGATTATGATATATATCTGCCCTCTTGTCACTGTTCGGGCTAGCTAGACTAGTCTCCGTGATTTACCTCCTCCGTGTTGGTCCTGGGACGGATTGGCGGGGCCGCTGGGGACGAGCGTTTCGCCTTTTTGCCACAATTGATTATGATATATATCTTATATAGACCTAAGGAATTCTCTTTGTATGCTCATGCTTACTACAATTAAGTAATCTGCCAATACAACACCATAAACAAACAGTATAAAATAAATGGAAAACTGTATACAAATTTGTTATTGTGCTTGAGTTTCTACAGCTGCAAAAGATCCAAAATCAAAAACATGTACAGATATAAAAGGAAAGTCTGCAAAATGCTTACCAGTAGCACTGTTTTAGGACATTTTAAGCTGACAACAAAAGTGTTAATTTCATCAGAATTCATCAGCAGAACACCCAATATGATAAGCAGAAACAGAATCTGGAGCCAATTTCATTTGGCTAGAATTGGATGCAGAAATTTCCCAAAAGGCTCGGTGAACAGGAGGCAAAAGCAAAGCTAGTGACTTGTCCATCCTTAAAAGACGACCACATTTACTGTGCATAAAAAGATATCAGTTAATTTCTGAAACTACTAATACGATATTGGATAGTATAAAAAATATCATTATATTACCTGCATGTTTTTGAAAATAATGTTTGATGGCTGCAGATCCAACGCTGCAAGAAATATAATGCTAAATATGAAAGAACCCATTACACATTAAGTATATGGTCATAACAACAAATCAACCTTGTGAAACTACACAATCCACAATGCATTTGAGATTGATATTACGTTAATATTCAATTAGCTTTGCATTGAGAAGAAAATGATTAATTTAATTTATCTTTGAATTAAGGAAAATCTAAGGATAAATAAAATGAGAAGAAAATATATTTTTTTCTAAAAAAGATTGTTTTAGAAAATGTAAAAGGAGAACTAAAATGGTTCACCCAATATTAAAACTAAAGCAATTGAAATATATATATATATATATATATATATGATGAATCAAAAAATAATCAACAAAATGATAAAAGAGATTAAAAATTTATATAGTAATCTTGATAGATAAAAAATTTACATATCAAACTTTGAAATGTTGCATCAGGAAGAACATTTTGCTTATTGGTCAGTTTATACAATGTGTACCTTTTGCATTTTTCTCATTGATTAGGTGGGACATATCAATTATGCAATCTTTTTGAATTGTTTAAATGGATTTTCTTAATAACAACCTAAACTAGCTTAGTTTTAGGTTTGTTTAGTAAGAACTATATGAAACAGCATAGGCACCCACACCATTCTGTGTATTACGGTAACCTTGTCTTATACCATTTTCATGCAATCCTAAAATCAAGGTTATAATGCATGTGATGTTATCACCGGGAGAATAGTTAAAGGAAGAAAACACATCCATGATGGAGTCCGGATAAGAAAGAGGCAGATCTAGACAGTCTCATAAACAATTAAGGCCTTATCTATTTTCAGTTTGCAGTTTTCAGAAAATAAAATAAAGTGTTTAAAAATTAAAAAATATATTTATCACTTCATTCACCTCTAATAAATTTAAATGTGTTAAGAAAATAACTTTAAAAATATTTATTTTAATTTTAATTTTCTAAAAAGATTTTTTTAAAAACAAACAAGGCTTAAATGTGGCACTATTCTCATACTATGAAAGCTATACCTAGACACCTACTAAGAGTGTTAGACATACCAGAAGTAGAGTAAGTGAATGATTACTTTCTACACTGAGAAAGTACTGCAATGCTCTATCAGCATTCTCCTGCATAGGAACAAAGAAGTTGAATGCATGATGTATCTGTTAACACTTGACAGAACTGAAGGAGTTAAAGTATTTCACTCTGCCAACTGGATTTTAAAGTTAATTAAGCACAAGGAAAAAAATCAATCTATGGAAAACTTACTGTGACATGTCTAAACACATGATGTACTGATACACCCCTTGAATGCATGTAGTTGCCACCCTAGAAAAGCTTAATCACAATTATTACAGTAGAAAAAATGAAAGACAGAGAAGAGATGATTACTGGAAATGTCAATCGCATGCATGTTTGATATGGTTGAATTGATTAGAAACAGGTCTCCTAATAAATATTGATCCACAAGCACTACGTAAATTATGACAATCATTGAACCAAAATTTAATCAATTATAAAGTAGTGAGAGGGCTATCATAGTGATTATGACTGGATTTGGCATAGTGGTTAAGTGTTTGTTAACCTAAATCTCAAAATTTCTTGAAAAAGCAATCTTACAATCTATATTGATTGGTAGAAATATATTTAGAAAACAGTTTTTGCTTTAAAATAAAAAATGACAGTATAACAAAATAATTAAAATAAACATGATCAATTAAAACAAAATAAATTATACATTTACACATAATTTTTATTTTTTATTAATTTGAAATATAAAATAGTATTTTATGTAACATCACCATTTTAACACAAATATTTCTTTGATTGAATTATGATCTTTTTCATTATATTAATTATAATATATTAAATACTAATTTTTTTTGTCCAAATTAGTGTTCACCTATATGTTAAAATGTTTTTACCCAATTATTTATTAAAAATATTCAATCATTAATATAATATTTTAAAATATTGAGGGAGAAAGAGACATATTTAAGATGATACGGACATGTACTCAGACAACCAATAAATACTCCAGGTGATGTGAAACTATGGCAAATACACATATCAAACGAGGAAGACAAAAAAAAGACTTAGTTAGCAACAATAAAATAAGATAAAATTTATTTACGTATAGATTGTAGCAAAAGGTGATTACGCTCACCCCAGGTGTCCCTCACAGCCTGTCGTTTTGTGAAGAGAGATAAATCACAGGGTCAGCTTATAGCGACCGCCAAATGATGTAGAAGAATCCATATAACGGACCCCATCTAGTGGGATAAGGCTTGATTGTTGTTGTGGTGGTAAATTTCCATATAATATTAACTTTTTGTTTATTCAATAGGATAATAATTTTAATATTTGTAATGCTTTATTATCATAATATATTTTAAAGATTAAGCTAATCATAATGATATTACTTAGTTATTTGAATTATTATTTTAACGAGTTATTTTTATAATATTGAATAATAAATAATAACATTTTATTTTATTTATTAAATTATATTTTTAAATGTTTTCTAATTTTATTTTAATATCATTTAATGTATTATTAACATATAAATAATCATTTAAACTTGATTATTTTGTATTATTTAAATAATATTTAAACATTAACTTTTAAATATTAAAAATATTGTGTTACACTATATTTTAAAATTATATTTATAATTTTTTTTTACTATCCAAAAATTGCTTAGGAAAAGAAACATTGGAAAGCAATTTAGAAATGCAGTGCTTTGAGTAAAAACACCTTGAACATGAGTTCACTTCACATCTTAATCAACTCTCAAAATGCTTTTGAAGACCGAAACACTTTGGGAAATCACTCTCTAAACCAAGCCTAAATAAAGATGGTCAGCAATATAATATTCAACTTGGTTAATTTGTCCTATATAGAAAAACCTGAACAAAAATTAAGTACGGAGAAAAGTAAAAATTAACTACAGTTACCAAATGATTTCCAACTAAGGAAACCGTACTTCAAGGGAAATTAGATTGATGAGAAAAAACAGCAGAAAGGCCTCTTGAGGGAAGTCTAAGAGAAGAGAGAAGCAAAAAAACTAAACTTAATTGATAATATTAAACAGCCCGTTAATTGTACCTCATCAGTAGAAAAAAATGCCAGGGAATCAGGGGTTATGGATCCTGCCGGATGCAATGATACCACAGCTCTGAAGATAAAAGGAACCAGCAACTCAATCACAGCTGCTTGATCTACTGCGACAACATTATAGACCCCAGCGCTTGTGTAGCTTGAGTGATTCAAACTCTGATTCTTAAATGAGTCTGAATTTTCACTTACAATAGAGGACAATGAAGAGGCTCTTTTTGACCAATCTAGACGCTGATAAGTGAAGATTCTTATAATTGGGAACTCACACTCCAATTCTTTGAGAACATCAGATAATGACATCTTTTCCCTATGGTCAGCTTTTCGAGTCCTGACAGAACCTTGGGAGTCTAACCATTTTTTGGCATTTCCAGGCTCTCCATCTCCTGATAATTCATCTTCTAGGTGAGGGAAAAATCGCTTTTTCTGATCAGTGAATGCCTTGAGAGCTAATCTGGAAATAATTGATGAATCATAAGATTTCTACTGGCATTCCCATTTTAACTTTTAAAGTAAGGACAATATCAATGGATTTTTTACTCCAAAAAATTTCTAAGAACCCTTACATTAAGAGCAAATTCCAGTTATCATGGATAAAACAGTCTGGATGAAACAGTAGCTTCTTGTTCCATCACATGAATAAGAAGGAAGTTTTGGGACTCTAATCTACCCCTTTTGTCTAACCTGAGTTTCAGGGTGTGAGGATAAACCATGTGGACCAAGAAGGAAAATCAACCTGCATTCCTCATAGTAGCCATAAGAATTATCTGAATTATCACACTTGAAAACCGGCAGCAGGAGCAGCCACAACATTGAGAAACTATGATGAAAACTGGGCAACAAAGGACAGGAAAATGGTACAGAAAGTTTCCATAGGAAGATATTCATTTAAGAGATTGGTCCGAGAAAGCATAACAATGATCCATGCATGGCTTAAAATCTAGTTTCATATTCATATCAACTGAAATAGGTAGTAAAATATTCTGACACGTTGAAACTAGTGTTGAAACAAGAGAGCAGGTTGGATATGGTAAAACTAGTGTTGAGACAAGGACGACCAAATGGAAGCTATTGTAAGGAGGGCATGAGGAAGATCTAGTAAATAGGAAACTCTAGCTATTGTAAGGTGGCAAATTACCTGCTGTTTCCTCCTTCTTCCCTCTTTTGTTCTCCTCTTAATCTTTCTCTTCCTCCTCTCCTTTTTCATTCTCATCTTCATCTTTCTCTCCCTCCCCCCCCCCCCACCTTCTCCACCAAATCAATACTGACAAACACTTCCTGTGCTTAACACTCAATACATCAATTAACACCAAAATGATCTAGTGCCAGCCAACCACCAAACCTGACATTGAAACAGGATATATAACATTGGCAGTTGGGTGCATGTCAGTCTGATTATTCGCCAATATGAACTAAATTGTACTGTTTGAACCGACTATCTACTTGTTCTGTCAGTATTTTCTTCTCACAATTTTTTTTTTCTTTTCACCTCTATCCATCTATTGCTTCTTTATTTGTTTATTTCCCCCTCCCTTATTTCTCTTTGTTAACCATCCTCTCAATCTTAATTGCAGAAATAGTTATCGGCAGAATGGAAAATGGAAATGCAAGTGCTTAGGAATGCAATACGAATAATGAAACTTTTTCATAGCTTCAACAAAGTAGGTAGTATTGGGGTTGCAAGGTTGCAAACACAAAAAAGGCTTAGGCCCAAAGTGGACAATATCATACCATTGTAGAGATATCTAAATTCCTTCAGTCCTACAATTGGTATTAGAACCCGGACTGCCAGAAGGTCTAACCGCCGACTATGCACAACAGCTATGGTCTAATCAAGCCATGTGTGTAGAATATTGACCTCGAACAAAAAAAAGTGGGGGCTCCCGTGTGCTGATCAAGAAGATCAGACACCGGGCAGAAGTCCTGGTGGATAGCCAGGCAGAGAAGCCCTAGTTGCGGCTAGGCAAGGAAGTCCTAATAGGTCGAGGATCGAAAGTCAAACGAATAGACTTTTCGCTTGAGGGGGGCCTGTGGTCCTTCGTTTGAGGGGGGGATTGTTGGGATTGCATTGCAAACCCACATTGAAAACACATGGGAAAGATCATGGCTTATAAGGAAAATATATCTCCATTGGTATGAGGTCTTTTGAATAAAATCCAAAAATAAAACCAAGAAGACTTAGGCCCAAAGTGGATAATATCATACCATTGTGGAGATATCTAAATTCTTTCGGTCCTACAGGTAGGGCTAGGCTATACCATTTGATCTTTTCATCAGAAGTTTCACAATAAGCTATTAGAATTTAAAATGACCAGACAATGTTCAGTCATTTAAATTCATGATCTTTTATATTATATCAACTATGGCCCAGATACAAGCCAATTCAAATGCATTTACCAGGTCAAATATTTTAACAAAATGGGGAACAATACCCTGCCAGAATATCAAGATACTGAAACTCATTCATATATTTTATCTGCAATTTGCTACACTAGAAATATTGTGTATTGGTAAGACATCCTACAACCAATGAAGTATCTTGAAATAGCATGCACCAGAGTAGTACATTGCATTGAAAACCAATAGCAAGACAAGATCTAGGACAACTTTGATGTAACAAGACTAGTATGTCGACAATCATATTTATATCTAGGAACAACAGAAGTAGAGAAAATGACTAACTCTTATATTTTTAAAGTAAAAAACTCCAAATTGTTAATGGTAAAAAATAGTAACCTATATGAAACCAGAAGCTTGAACTTGACAAAGATGAAGAGCCAAAATAAAAGTTAAAACTAAAATTTATGAAAAGAAAATAAATACTAGAATTATTGAGAAAATACTTCATTGTAAACTAACATTGCAATTAAATCCTACCTAGTCCTATCAACAGCAGATGCACCAGCCTGTCCTGCAAGTTGTCGTTTCCATGCATATGCAACAACTGCACCATCTGGGCAAACAAGGGGCATGTGCAATCCCCAAGAATTACCTCGAAGCTTGGTAGACCCATTCAATACCCCAGAAGCTTCCAGTTGGTTTCCTAAGAGAGGAAGACAATACAAATTAATTTATACTGAAAAGTGTTTGAAATAATGGAAATACTTGTTCAGCAATGTTAAAAAAATATAATAAACTTTCTACTTAATATAGTTAGACAAGTTGAAGCGTGGAGTCGAAAGTACATTGAGTGTGAGGAAACAATTGAATTGTAGTTAAGAGATCTCATTATTACCGTGTGTAGTCTTGCACAACATTCAATATAATGATAAAATCTATGTAACTGACCTCAAATAATTGGGACTAATAGAGCTTGATGATGATGCTGACAACAAATATCTTGTAGTTTTCTGTTCTCTTTCTCAGAAGACTGTTTATTTTCAAAACGGTAAATGTAGGACAAGTGGTACTACAAATCAAAATTAAACTAGCAAAATTCTTCACTAATAAGCCAAACCTAGAGTTTGAATCGTGATAGTTTTATTCTCATTACATTCACTCACATAAGAGTGATATAGTACTACTGTTAATAACTCATATACCTGGATAAAGCTTGAATTTTCTTTTGAATGCCAATTTCCTAGACAATATGCTGGATGGTTATAGTACTCTGAGCAGGTGCACAGTGAATTATGTATTTTGTTCCAAACCTATGGACTAGGGATTCAAAAATTAAATCGACAACAATGTGAGTTGATGGATGCTTATATTTTGGGCCAACAACGATCCTTGACAGGTCAACCTACCAAAACCACGAAGCAACATCATAACCAAGAAACAAAAGAAATCAGATGTAAGATTGAAAAAAAAGGACTAGAAAAAAAAAATCAAGAACAAGATTCAAGCCTATGAAAAAAAAAACAGTTTGAATACAACAAAAAAAAGTGACCAGATAAAGATCGATAATAAGATTCAAATCCTAAGAAAAAAAATCAAACAGTTTGAATGCAACAAAAAAGTGACTAGATTAGAATCAAGAACAAGATTCAAACCCTACGGAAGCAAAATTAAGCAATTTGAATTGTACTTGGCAAAATCGCCGCCTTGATCGTATACTCGATCTCAGTAAATCAGTGAGATATAAATCACGAATCTCTATATGGATAATAAACTGGAAAAAAAAAAAGGAGAGAGAGAATGGGGAGGAGAGGAGAGAAGAGAGCACCAAGTCCGCGGAGATCGTTGAAGTGCTGGCGCATCGAGGTGTCCTCCTTGCGGAGAAGCTGGGCGACCCTGCCAATCGACTGCTGAGGATCGTCGGCCGATAATAACAGCGCCTCCAGCAAGCGGTCGGCACCCAGCCGAATGTCGGCTATGATTCGGGCGGCGGAAGCCAGCCGCTCCATGGCCAGAGCCACCTGCTTCGGAGGAGCCTGCGAAGAAACTTCGCCATTCGATTCCATCAGATCCTGAGACTGCGCCGTCGCAACCGCCGTCCCTGTGGTGATCGACTGCTGAAACTGCGCTATCATGTCGCTCCTCCTCCTACCTCGCGTTAACCCTTAATAAGGCAGAGTATTTCGCCGCGGTAAAATTTTCTCAATCGGGACAATAGGGAAAGCGAATATGTTTCCTGTCGCAGACCCGTAAAACATATTTTTAAAAATATTTTATTTTAAAAAAACGTTTTAATAACAGTCGTGCATCATTTTTAAAATGAAAATATATTTATAAAATACATTTGCATATATTTAGCGCGATTGTTTATCCTCTGCGTCACCATAAATTTATTGAAATTAAAACTATGTTTTCCAGCGTTAAGTTAGCTGATATTGTACAGTAGAAAATGTACAGGCATTTCTAAATAGCAAATTCAATCCTCTATCATGTCGATGCAAGAATGATTGCCACAATGTATAATTAGCTAGTGATGTTTTCCATTCTGATGTAGGTAGCAGTTGTTTAAACTGCAGTCTAGTTGTTGTTTCCTCCATTGGCTTCTTCGACAAATTAAGCTGCCTGCTAGTAGGAAGCATGAGGAATGATACTGAGATAAAAATTGATATTCGCATAAAACAGCTAAGGGCATTATCATATAACCAACCTCGAACTGTCCAAACTATACATAACAACACAGTGGAGATTTTCATTTTGGACTGCCAGAGTACCCGACTTTAGCGATATGTCCAGCCATCTAAAATGAAACTCTATACTCTGAAAGAAGAATCCAAGGAATTTGAAAATGAGCTGTGGGTGAGAGTCGATCCAACTTATACACTTGCACTTACAATAACATGACTCAGTTTGCTTTAGCAGCACCAGAGTTGCGGCCAAACTGAATAATGATTGGCTTTCCTTTGAACACGTATCCATTGACTAGATTCTGCACAAAGGTAAAATAAATTAACAATCAAAATCTTACATAAAAGAAGAAACTCCAGGGAGTTATAAGAATTGCAAATTCTGTCACTTCTGAATAGTTCAACTATAGGGTGAAATACTGGGATGAATCACCAGTTTGCAGCTTCATAATTCTTAATCTCACCAGCATGGAAAAATAGAAAATGTACTAAATGATTATCTACAGAAGATGTAAATCCAGGAGGAACACTATGAGAAGAGGCAGATACGTCAGGCTATTGTTCAACACACACCAGCGCATGCTGAGCAAGATCTACAGATGGAAATGTCACGAATGCTTGACCCCTCATGCGGCCTTCCTGAAATACAATGAACATAAGGAACAAAAAAGATTGACGTTATAACAGTGTATTAATGTAAGACACAACAGATACCAAATTGAAAATTACAATTTTATTGCAGCAATTATGTTAGGTGCATATGCTAAAGAATAAAAGTATGTTCATGTAAGATGTCAAATAATTATCTGCTCAACCTGGTTATATGGCCAAACAAATGGCATGAGATTAAGAAAAGTTCAGTAAATATGAATACACCACTGACACTGAAGCAGCACTATATGGCCAAACAAATGGCATGAGATTAAGAAAGGTTCAGTAAATACGAAAACACCACTGACACTGAAGCAGCGCTGAGAAAAACAAAATGTTATGATACCTTAACTATGCCAAACGATAAATCCAAATTGATAGATTTGATGCTATAGTTTTATTTCAGCATTCATACAAGTACGGATGTAAACGTAACCAAGTATTCAGCTCCTTGAAGTTTGAGATAGCAAACAATTAACAGCTCAAGCAAATTATGCAGCCAAACAAGTGAGATGAGATTAATGAAGGCTATCGATATATTAATAGGCCCCTTAATGAGGATATAGGGCCAAGCTTAACTACAAGAGAGTTTCTGCTCCTACAATTAGCACCTAAAACTATACCTTGATTTACCAATTCTAAATAGATTTTTAGCACCCATTAACATTTCACACAGAAACATAAATGATATTTGGGAAATTGCATGGCATACAAGTTAGCATATGTGGCAAGTAGTTGGATCAAATTCACTAAAAAACAAGAATAATACGTACTAGACACTAAATTCAAACAGGGCCATCATTTTTTAGACCACAAGATGAAGCATCAACTTGTTTGTTGCGAACACCAACCATCATTTAGTTTGAGCTGTTAGGAAAGGAATCATTGTTACATTTATATTCTTAACACTCTAACGTGTCAATATTGACATTGACAATTACCACAATTTGAAGGGAAGACCTCTTGGTTTGATTCATGCTGTCATTAGGAAGGCATGTTAGTCCCAACTATCTAGGATAGCCTATATGGAACTATGTCCAAGGTCACAAGACCTACTTTGATATTAAGTGATTGGCTGACTGCCTTTCTCAAAAAGCTCAAATGTGACAGGAAATGGTCCATTCTATGCACATTCTTACCACATTATGTGGTTGGTTACGTTAGAACACTACTATCAGTCAATGAATCAACAAGATCGAAATACACAAAACACAAAAAATAAAAAATAAAAAATAAAGTAGTCGTACAGATCCTCAACAGTTGAAATCAGCAAAGAAAATATCCAAATTTACTCTCATCAAAAGAAGTATGCATGATAATCAGCATAACTCTTACCAGCATCAACTTAATAGTGAGACCAATTCTGGCAGCTTCAATGCTTCCAAAAAGTGACCCTGAGATGTGATTGCCCATACAAGCACAATAAAAAGGATTTACAATGAAAAGTGAGTAGCTAGTTAAATCTGTATGTGTACTTACAGAGTTACAGTTATCAGACTTCAAAAGAAAAGAGAAATATGAGGTGGCCCTCCCAATATTTAACTCATTTTGATTTCTAGAGATCTTACCAAATATGAAGTAGAAGTCATCAACAACCACATCTTTTGCCAAGTTTTTAATGTACAAGACACTTGCAGGGTCTCCAGGAGAATAATTCTGCAAGGTTGAAGCGTTTTTATTCCATCAAACCAAAAAATATATATATACAAACCAAGTATGCATGAATAGTGGTCTGAACATAATGACAAGATACACTGATCCAAACTACCATTAAATGATTTGCAAATGTGAACTTCAGTTTTAAAGAAATGGAATAAAGAAAAAGAGGAAGAACATAGTAATCCAAAAAGAGCGCATTCACATATTAAGCATAAAGATTCAAAATACTGTTTTTACGAGACATAGTAAGCATAAAGAAAAAAGGACGAGAAATCATACAAAGATAATAAATACAAAACAAGTTCTTTGTATCCAAGGGTAATATGCAATAAACTGTGGACAAGGATGAAGTAAACAGATAAATGCAGTATCATAAAGATTCAAAATAGACTGATATGCATTCATTTTTCTTTTCCTTTTCAAAAGTTTGTAAATTTGATACAAGAAGCCTGGTATACAAAAAACAAAGAGGAATGATACCTTGAACATGGGAAGAGACAGTATTTCCTCTGGAGGCAATTTTCCACTTTCAATTTCTTGTGGTGTAGCGATAAGCGAATGCTCAAAATGCTGATTATCTAAAGCTGGTTCTTTTACACTTATATCTTTTTCCATAGTTTCCTTGAGAACTGGTTTAGGAGCAACTTTAATCTAATATCAAAATAAGTTTGCATCATGTCCAGCAAAGTGCAAACACATATAAGAATATTAAGCTTGTGAAAAAAATGAGAACCTGCAACACAGGATTTTTCTTTCTAATAACTGGAATTTCTTTTGGAACCAAGGAAACAGGTTTCAATCCAACATCTTCATGTGCTACACCTTTATCAACTGCAGGACCAACAATTGCTTCTCGCCTCCTACGCTTTCGACGATGACCACTCTCAGCATCTTCCTGCAAAGGTTGATTTCTGGTTAGCATAAAAAAGCTAGTCTTTGAACAAGTTGAATTTTAATACTACAATATAGGAAGAACTATGAGTAAATAAGTACTTCTGATGATTCCATCTCAGACTCTTCACTGGATAAATCATTCAAATTTGACTTCATTGCTGTCGTAGTAGGAGGCCGAGGAGGTGATGGAGGTGGAGCAGCAGGTATTGGGGGTGGTAATGGTGGAGTTGGCAATGCCATGCGAAATGGTGCTGGAATATTCATTTTGTTCATTAAATGCAAAACCTGAAAAGACATTATATTGTTACACATTACAGAAATTCCAAGAGTCTGCCATTCTATGTTAACTTTGATAGAACAGATAACATGGAAAATAACAGTGTTGAAACCAATTCAACCTGTGTATAAAATCGAGGGACAGCAATTAGTGCATTCACAATGTTGGTCAATATATTTCCATCGGGAGGAGGATATGCATACCTATAAAAGAAGTTTACAGTTCAGCAGTATAGTTTGATAAGAACATATACTCTATTAAAAGAAAATTCAACTGCAGAAAATTAGTCTAGCTTCCAGATTCTTGTTAATTTATTTTAAATTGCTAAACAAGTATCCGTCTATGACAGAGAGGTGATTCTATAATATAGAAATACTTTTTAAGAGGAAATATCGTCAAGGACAACCATGCCTCAAATCAACAGGTAACCAATGGGTGGTAGTTATGTATTTCCATGATGTTTAAAAGAAAGGAGATCTCGCTTTCTGACTGATGGCTTTAGTAATTATGTGGAAGCATAATGTAAGTTACTGGATTCAAATATATCTATCATTTGCAATAATGATAAAAAAAATTGTAATCTGAATATACTCTGATCAAGCGAGTAGCAGGACTGGATTTATTCACTGTTGCTGGAAGCCTGAAACTATCTTGGGCCTCTTAGCACAAGCCCAGAAAGAAAAAGTGACTGTTCAAGGAAAATTCAACCTATATTTCAGTCAGCAAATTTAATGCATAGCCAGAATACATCTTTAATATTATTACATAACTGATAAGAATAGGCTGCGCAAGCTGTCAATGAACATAGACATGGTCCACACTAGTTCTCTATATATGTCTAATGAGGTAAGTACTTATAATTTTACCCTCCCAAGCTTATAATTTATGCTCCCACATTCTTCATTAAGTCTTAGAACTCCTGATAAAAAAAAGTAACTACTAAATTTTGAATTGACAAACCAAAAAAAACACATTGATCAACTAATAAATAAGAGAATAATTGTGAAATCATTGTCATGGACAACATACTCGAGATGCGGTGGAAAAGGATAGTCCACACCCAGCCTTGGAGCAATGGGTTCACCAGTCGTCAAGTTCTTTTGGTTTGTAAAAGATTCCTTGAGATGTGATGAATTTGCAGTGGAATCCTTCTTTGATTGAGATTCACTTTTCTGATCTGCAGACTTCAAATTGGGCTTGCCTGCTCTCTCTACTTTTAAGACTTTTCCTAGAAATCTCAACCTAAATCATCCTCCAAAATAAATAAATAAATAAGAGACCATGACAATCTTGAGTTTGATCGCAGACTACAGTGGAAAGCAGGGCATAAATTGTAAAAGGTCTCATTTTGACATGAACTAGTATCATCAGTTAAAAATTAGTTAAATCATCTACCTGTTCAACTGAGTTTGTGCTTGAGTGGCTAGAACTTCATCCTTGAAATCCACAAAGGCACAATTCCTTAGCCTAGAGTAAAGAGAAAGAGTTCATTGACTAGAAAGCAAAATAGTGCTAAAGCAAAGAGGGTTAAATATCATAACAAACAAAAGAAGAGTTTTAGCACAGTTAATAGGACTTGTATTCTTTAACTTTAGTCATCAGCTCATCCAAACTAGCCCAACTGAGAAGATAGTTCAGTTTTAGAGGGAAAGCATGCCTGCTAGCATTCATGTAAAAAAACCTCTTTTAGAAAAAAAAATATTAAAAATAGACTAATTTATTCCCTTATATACTTTTTTTTTTGTTATTCCTCATTCAGAAAATTAATGTATTTCAGGAACCGATACTCTCATTTTCACTCCAGAAATCCTTGTTCAGTGTTAAAAAGATTATAAGGTAGTTATTATTAACCAATTCCCACTGCATGCAAGATATATAATGAGACAACATGAGACCCCGCTGCTGACATCTACTGTAATGCATATTAGCTAGACCATTAAACTCCCTACTTGTTCGGCATTGGTATCTCCAGAGAAAATAGATAATATTATGGACACTAACACTATGTCCTGCGTTGCTCCGAATATACTTATTCACTAAGCCCACAACCTAAACTACTTGGCCTGCAACTATGCTTCCAATGTTCAACAAACTAAACAGTCCACAATCGAAGACCTTTTCAAACAAAATTTACCGAGAGGCTAGCAGAACAAGTGCAAAATCCACAAAGAGAAACTTTCCTGTGCATAGTTCATTGTTGTTACCTAGAATAAACAAAAAGACTCTCCTGTGATGAGAAGACACCATTTCAAACCATCAAAGATAGTTGACAAGCGTAAAGAACAACACGCACGTCATGGACATCAAAGCTACGGAGTAAGCAGATCAAAGACAAGAAACAAACAAAGCGACACGTAGCAGACCTTCCACCGGCGCAGGGCCGGACACCGGAAGCACCATAGTGAGAGAACAGACGAGATAATAGGTCGTCAGGCATCCCTTCCGGCAGATGTCGAACCAGGAGCGTCGCCGCTGCTTCAGCGCCGGAAGATGACTCCTCGAATTCAGACACTAAGTTAGGAGGAGGAGGCGGCCGCGCTGTATCCGGCATCGGAGGTATCGGAGGAGCAGGCGGGAAGAAGCTCGCCATTAGGTTTCCCTTCGCCTCTGCTCAACTACACAGAGAGGCGCAGGAAAAGAGGGACGAAGGTGACATTAACGGGCGGTGTCTGGAGATGGGCCTCATTTGATGGGCCTGGTCCAGAGAGATCGGCCCGAATTAACCTACGAGGAGGAATGATAATGAATTGTATTTGAATCAGATTGTCCTTCGTCCTCATCATCATCTCATTGGATATTCAATTTTCATCCTCGTACTTTTTGAAAGATCGGATATTCATACATATCCAAATATTCTATTACCATTTATAATTTTATTTTTTCAAATTTGAATTATTTTTGATAAAATTGTGGATATTTATCAAATTCTTAAGAAAAACAAATTAAAGATAAAAATTCGTAAACTAAATTTTATAAAAGAAATAATAAAGAGGTGGGATGGTGGTGAGATGAAAGGAAAAAAGTCTATAAAATTCAAATGGAATAGGTGTTCATGGATTTTGAATTTTGTTTGGGATTTGAGAGAAAAAATATATTTTTAATAAATAAATAAGTAAATATGTATTATATATATATATATATATATATATAAAGAGAGATAGCTTATACACCCCTTGGGTGCCTGGCATGGGCAACTCATTGCATGTCAAGCGCCTGGATCATTCTAGGCACTTGGCATATAGTGAATCGCTCATGCCAGACACCCATCGAGGTATGCAGGCTAAAATTATTATATATATGTGTGTGTGATTTTGATATGTTGCGCATCGCATAGTGCACGATATTTGTGCGCGTGCAATATATTAGAATTCGTATTTTTTTTAGGTAAAAAATACTATTTTTTTAAGTTTTGGGTTTAAGGTTTAGTATTTAGAGTATAATATTTAGTGTGTGTAATTTTTTTTAGGGTTTAGAGTTTAAAATTTAGGATATAGAATTTAGAATGCATAATTTATTTATTTTTATTTTTTTAGCTACGGGTTTACGGTTTACTATTTAGGTGTAATGTTTAGGGTGTATAATTTTTTTAATTATTTTTTTGAGTTTAGAGTTTATGATTTATAGTATAATATTTAGCATGTGTAATTATTTTTTAGCATATGGATGAATATTATAATACTCACGTATTAACCACGTTCATTTGTTAATGTATGTACTTTATAAAACACAAATAAAAGAAAATAAATTTTGAATATAAAAATAAAAAAGTGAATAGTAAGATTCATAAATAATAAATATTAATATTAAAATGAATGTAATTATGTGTTAATAAAAAAAAGATATTAATATAATGAGTACTTAATATGTTATTGAAAATGTGATATATATTAATATTTAAATCAATACAAATATTCTATACAATTAGTATATATATTGTTTATTTGATAAAATTGTTTACCATCGTAATCATAGCTTTAAGTTTCCTTCGCTATGATGATTTCCTCATCTTTTAGGTAGATTTTTCAACCTCTTTCTCTTTTTAATTCATCACCTTAATCATTTAAAATAGCTCTCTATCTTTTTCATTTTCTTTTTATTTGTTTTCGTTAAGTCTGAGAAAGAAAAGTAATCCGGAAGGAAGGCGTGGATCAACACCTCTCTCTCTATATCAGTCAAGCAAGCCAACAGTTGCGTATGAATGCGCTCTTTGATCCCGTACGTCATTGTCCTTTGTGGTTCGGCTGTAAATCCCTCGCATGAATGAATGTCCTCTTTCGATGTGCCATTGGCTACCAATACCAATCTTTCTGCACCTCGCGCTGGAGAATTCCATCCCCATTCAACAGCAGTACTTCAAGGTCCATGCACACCCCCTACTCATGTCTCTAGAGCTGTCATTTTCCCTGCAGAAGGTGATTGGATTGGCTGCAGAATTCCTGTGAATTGATCACCGTCCT
>JBBUKS010000017.1:525203-546107 GCA_038050645.1 Hedychium gardnerianum
TGTTAGGAATTTTGATGAACGAGTATTAGATTGAAATAAATGTCACTATAATAGGCTAAATTAGAGGATCCAAAACTTCAGGGTTCAATTGTTTTAAACTTTTATGTGGTAATTTCTGAATTTCCTTTTCCTTTTTGAGCTAATGCATCTGTGCCGGATTACTACTTATTGTTTGGGTTGCTATTTAGTGTCAAAAACTTTTATGCTCTCACTCTTTCACTAACACATGCACTCCAAGAGACACAGATATTTTTGCTCTGTGTTGATAGAGAAGAATACTATCCTCATGTTACAACTCAGTAAACAATATGTCTAGCAACAAATCAACTAATCAAGATATCAATACTTCTGTCATCTGCAGGTGGTTCATTCCTTTTAATATAATTCTATCTACCATATTTGGATCTCTTGTGGGTTTCATTGTTGCTTCCATTGTTCAGCCACCATATCCTTACTTCAAGTTCACCATCATTCACATTGGAATTGGTAAGATGTCCAATCTTAATCAGCATTTCCTGTTAGGGTACAGTTGTTTCCTTTTTTAGGACTTAGTGTATATGTATGCTCAACTTCTAGCTCATCATACTTCAGTTTAATTTTCTTTTAACTGAATCATGTTTCTGATTTTGTATTTATGTGCTTTACTCCCTAATTTTTATCTTAAGTATTTAAAAGGAAGTGGTACCTAACATCCTACCTAATTAAATATCTTGAGACATGTTTTCTACTTTGCCATCACTTATTTAGACTTTGTCAATGTGCAATCTGTTTAGATAGATTGTTGTTGCTACTTGTGCTTACAGTTCTGTAGCAATATCCAAGTTAAAGGTTAGAACTCATTGTTTTTTTCTAAAAAAAAGATTCAAATCCATTTCATCAATGAAATTCAAAGGAACTCATATTATACTGCAGAAATTTTGCAATAAATATTTAAGCAGAGAGAGACTTGTACTTTCTTCCCACCTTAAAGTGATGAGTTCGTCTAGTTGTTTTACAAACTTAACTTTTTTCTATATGCGATGTAGCATAAATGCCTAAATTCTACTAAGAATAGTGGTCTTTATGACCTGCATCGAATTGCTATCATCAGTTTTTTTCTTTTATTTTTCTATTATCTTCTATGACCTTGTGTACAGGAAACATAGGGAATATACCTCTTGTTTTGATTGCTGCTCTATGTCGGGACAAATCAAATCCATTTGGTGATTCTGCCAAATGTAGCCAAGATGGAAATGCATACATATCATTTGGTCAGTGGGTAAGTAGCGTTCCACTTTAAGCTTTAATTCAACAACATTCATTTCATTTATTCAGGGAACTTTTAATCACATTTTAAAGTTATCCATGTGCCTATTTTCTTTGACTACAACATCAACAACAACAAGCCATTAATTCCAACCATTCAGGGCTGTCTTTGTGGAATTTACTTGCTTTTCCCCTTGACTAATGAATGATTTCTAGCAGATTAATTTTAGATATGAGTCTCAAATATTACTATTGTGATAATTGTTTGGGGGGGGGGGGGCGGGGAGATTGGGGAGTAGGAACTGTTGACCTCAATTTTCCTTTGCAGCACATCTAGTTGCTTGGGTTCTAACTCTCATTTAAGCTGCACTTTGCTAATTTTATAAAGAGAGCAGGATTTAGGTATACTACTTGAAACTTGGATATACTTAATGTCATGTGTGTCAGGTAGATAATTGGTCCATTAATTTGTGAAACTAGAATGAAGTTAAAATTAATCTATTTCTATGACATGGGTCAATTGAATTTCAATAATTGAAAAGACGTTTTCTGCTATGTTTATATATGGAAGAATTCATACTTGATGGTGAAGAATTTGAAAGTTGTTTCTTCTTTGAGCCTGAGTTGGGCGAAGTATATTTATTTATAAAAATAAAGCTTCCATCTCCTTTCCATTTTTTTCAAGATTAGATTTGTTTGGTTTATGCTCTGGACATTCCAAGATATGTATTTTGGCACCAGGAGACTCTATGTTCAGAGAGACCTTATAAGCTTTTATTTGCAAATTGACAGGTTGGTGCAATAGTCTTGTATACCTACGTTTTTCAGATGCTTGCACCACCACCAGGTCAAACCTTTGATGGGGCAGAAGAGGCAAAGCTTCCAACTAGCCATCCTTTGGAGAACTCTGAAACTGAGAAAGTTCCATTGCTAACTTCAAGAGAGGCCGAATCTACTAGACTTAAATCTCCAAAACAAGGAAAAGTAAGAAAAATATATCTATATGCTTATTTAAATTAATTTGAACCAAATCATATTGACTTAAAACTTTATGCTACCCTATTTAGTAGCTACTGAATTGTAAGTGTTAAACACTTGGTTTTGCAAGTGATAAATAATGGATATCAATCATATATTTTTAATATTTTAATACTAATTGCATATGTCCCTACAGTTGCACATAAACTATGCAGTCAATCGATTTCATATTGTTCGCATTTTTTTTTTTTTGAAAAATTGCATAACATGCAATATATGACATGTAATACTTGTCAACCAAAAGTTACAATGCATATAACAAAAAATTTACTTCTTGGCCTAAGTAATACATATAACTTGCTTTTTTGTATGTTAATTTGGCAAAATTGGTTTAGTGCAATGAATAATTAACTTGAACATGGCTTTGAATTTAACAAGTCAAGAGCATGTAGCCTCCTTATGTGGCCACAAGGCTTATTTAGTTGCATAAGCAGCTTAAGCAATGACAATCTGTGGTTGTCATTACCTGCTAACTTATGTTAATTGGTAATTGAGTATTAGTTTGAAAAATTAAGGAACCTTGTTTAATGTTCTTGGAGTTCATTTATAAATTCGAACTTCTTATGTGAATATCTGAGCTTAGCTTATCGTATATCTGACTGGGATTGACTGGGATTGGATGGTTATGCAGATAATTGGCACTCTATGCTATCTTGTGGAAAAGCTAAAGCTAAAGCAAGTTTTTCAGCCTCCCATTATTGCTTCAGTGAGTATTTGAAGTTACTAGGATGTTCAATATATGAAACTTAAAGCATTTTCTATAGTTTCTTGTCTCTTGGACATGCGATGTTAATTATTTATTTATTTTGAGAATATAGAAAATGATGTCGGCATGTCTAGTATAATGCACCATTTTTTTTGTTTTAATATAAAAATGAGTATTTGTTTACAGCTTCATATTTGTTTTAACTTCTCTAATGCATGTTTTACTTTAGTTTTACAAACTCAAATCAGTTGAATTTGCAACTTGACTAAAGTATTGTAACAAAACTTTGATGACATTTTGCAAAAGGGGCAGACATTTGGGGAAAAACGTGGAATTTTCTCGAATTTTGGTGGTGGTTATTTGCATTCATTGTAATATTACTTTTTAAAAATGATTTTGTGTTTAAAGTGTTATATAGAAGCAATCATTTTACACGATTACTTTATATGAATCATGTTTTATGTGGCATCAGGTATGACTAATGTTTTAAGTTGCATCAGGCTCTGGCAATTCTCACTGGCACTATACCATTTTTGAAGAACTTCATCCTGACTGATGATGCCCCGCTATTCTTCTTCACTGACAGTTGTCTTATTCTTGGGTATTGATCTGTTCTCTTTGCATCTGCAAATTTTATCTTGTTATTAAATTTAAGAACTTTGCCATTTAGTTACACTTTGTGGTTCAATCAGATCAGGAAACAGAATCTTAAAACAACAACAACAACAAAAATATAGTTACCTTGTTATGGTCAAAATAGCATGAATGGTTTCTATGAATAATAATACTACAAAGAAGTTATACTCGAGCTGACAGTAAAGCTTGTTAGCATGAGTATTGGAACTGTTCGGAAATATCAAGTTGCTGCTGCAATTTTTCTTTAGTAAATTTTAGTTGAAGAATTAAGTTAGCTTATTGGCAATCTGTTTTTGTGTTAATTGAACTATATTGAACTGATGAGATGAGCCTAAAGCTGTTGTCTGGTGGCTGGTTAATGACTTAGTTATTTGCATAGTTGATATTTAAGGACCTCTATTTTTGTTGTTACATTTGAAGCACAAAACCTTTGAGCGTCAGAAATTTTTTCCAGTATGTGGCCATTGGGTGGCTCATATTGATGTACTTTGCTCTGCAGGGAAGCGATGATCCCGTGTATTTTGCTTGCTTTGGGTGGAAATCTTGTGGAGGGTAAGTCATCTGCTATTTCTTAAGTAGCATTTCTTAATGAAACAAATACATATGATATCCTATGTTTCTTAGCCTAAAGTTCTTCCATTCATTTTCACTATACAAGTGACAATCTTTCGTCTAGTCTTCACCCCTCACCAACTAACCTCCCAAATATGTTTGCTCAAGAAGAATTGGCACGTTATTTGACCATAGCAATCACCTTGATCAAATGCCTAGAAATCAGATTTTGAATCTGATACTGGAATGTTATCATGGCTCTTCAAGGTTATTCATTTTTTTACTCAATGGATGGATAGACTGATAAGCTAGCTTCTTTTGCTATGGCAATTTGGTAAATTTCAAGTGATTTTCTGTCTCATAGCCTCGACGTGTAGCGTCATGACCATGCATCTCATTCTCTGGGTTCACAGGAGGTTATGAAACTTTCATGCAGAGGAGAACCCCGATTTTTTTTATAGGTACTTTTTCAAAGAATATTGAATTGCATAGTCATAAAAATAAGCATCTGAAAATATTTAGAAATGTTTGTTGTTAGAATCTAGTGCATTTTTGAATGGTAGAAGCTTAGTGCATTTGATAGGGTATTAGCATTTAGTGATAATGCCAAAAGTGGGAATAAGGTTTAGTTTCATTATAAGTAGTCACATAAGAAAGCAAAACACGGTGTACAACTTGCTCATAAGGTATTAGATACAACTCTGTAGTTACCTACTTTAGTACACAACTAACACAATCTTGATATCTGAAAGGTGACTTCTAAATACTTGATATAATTTTCCTAAAGATGTTTTCCACTAACAATTTACTTTAACTGCAGGTAAGAGTACTAATAATAAATTTGTTTAACATTTTGAGGCCAAGTTGCTATATTTATTCCTTGTTTGGGAGGAGGTGAGGGAAGTGTAAGTAATGGAAGGATAATTTTTACCCTTGTTTGGGAAGGGGTGAGGGAAGGAGGTGAGGGGAAGGGAGGGGAACTTTTCCTCTCACTTACCCCTCAAATGCACTGTTTTCTTACACCCCGATTTGGGGTGTAAGGAAATTACCCCTCCTTCCCCTCCCCTCCCTTCCGATCCCCTTCCATTATTTACCCCTCCCTCACCCCATCCAAACAGAGGGTAAGAGTGATTGCTGCAATAATTAACCTAAACACTAACAATTGGGTTTGCATCTTCCATAATGTTAGAAACTATTGGTTTTAATGACACTTGTTATATACCAGGCCCTGGCGCAGGCAGTAAAAGACTGGGTTTACGAACAACTGCTGCTATCATATTCGGAAGATTGGTTTTGGTTCCTCCTACAGGACTCGGCATCATCACTATTGCAGACAAGCTTGGTCTTTTTCCCAAGGGTGACAAAATGTTCAAATTTGTTCTGCTGCTGCAGCACACTATGCCCACGTCTGTCCTTTCTGGTATTATTTTTCTTTACCCTTTCCGTCCCACTTAACCCTCTATCCAAAGTAAATCTAGTGTAACCTTTTTTTTGCTAATCCTTTCTTTTTTTCGTGCACATTATATTGATCCCATCTTCCACATTCTTCTTTTTCTATCCCTTGAAATAGCTACATTGCTTTAAATTGAAGTTCCAGGCTCCTTTATATTTCATTTTCTAGATCCTATCATCTAATGATTTAATTATTTATTTTAAATTATATTACCAATTATGCAAACAGGTGCAGTTGCTAGTTTAAGAGGCTGCGGGAAGGAAGCAGCTTCTATTCTATTTTGGGTTCACATCTTCGCTGTCTTTTCCATGTCCGGATGGATTGTTCTTTATCTTCATATACTTTTTGGACATCAGACAGTGTCCCTTTGATGTGGTATGCAACTCTTACCTTCAATGCTTCCTTCACAAAATTGGAGAAGAGATGTATTATTCCTTATTTTAATCATAAGGTGACATTCCGGCAAACGATAAACCGACTTTCATGCACACCATCTTTTCTTCTTCTTCTTCAGACTGATGTAAATATTTGACTATCAACTCATCATCTGCAAAAAAAAATGGTCTTTGATGGCATTGCCGCTTCCTTGGAACATACTGCCACTGTATCAAAATGCTTTCTTAGCTGTTTATTCTTCTTCTTTAGCTGATAGTCCCATAATCACTGGGATCTCGCCGCGTCTGGCGAAGAGTCGAAGAGTCAGCCTGCCCCCTCATGACAGTTTCAGATCAAGCACCTCCTCGCCCAGTAACCAATTCCATTTTTCAGTTATACTATGAGCAAAGTCTGTACATCTGTGTTAGTCAAGCATTGTTAATCTTTGTAACAATTAAATTATTTTAGATTAAGTTGGAACAATTTCACTTTCACTCGACTGTTCAATAGTGCAAGTATCTGAAAGTATATATGAAACTCAAAAATCATTATATGTTTATTGTCATTGTTAATTTTATTTTTCACTCTTGTTATGCCATAATGATATCAAATATTCAAGTCTCTGCTGTTGCTGCACAAAATCATTCCAGTAGATTCAAATGACTGTCCTTGTATTGCTTTTGGCGATTTCTACCAGTTAGCTAATGACATTAAACACTGTTTAAACAACTAATTAATCATCGTACTAAGGATTCTCAGCCTAATCTACCACTATAAGTCAAATACTAGACATCAATAAACTTTCTTATTTATTCTGTTAAAATTCCATTTGATCTTTTCTGGTATATTTATGGGGTGTTCATTTGAGTGGGAAAGTGAGTAAATTTTCAGGGAAGAAATAAAGGAATAAGAACCAAAAATTATCTAAAATTAAAGATAAATAAATATTTTCTATATCTCTCCTCTAATAAATTTAAATATTTATTTATTAAAAGATAGTGCGAAAATTTTATATATTTTATTTCTTCTTTTTACGATCTCATATTTTTTCCTCCTTTTCATCTCATTTGTTTACTATTATTTATTTTATTTTTTAAGAATTAATAAAAGATTTTAACAGTTTGTTTGGGATAGTCTAATATATATATATATATATATTTCTTTTTTTATCCAAATAAAGACTTCTTACTTCTCTGTTTATAATCGAATGGCAGCGATGGAAAGGAAATCTTCCATCGCGCAGCCTCTTTAAGCTTTTAGTTTTGGAAGCTGTTCTGGTTAACTATACGCCGACATCTCGATCAATCGATCTTCCTTCCCCTTTCTATCTTATTATTTTCCTCCTCGGTGCTAGGGTTTGCTTCACCTCCATCCTCGGATCGTAGCTCCCTCACTGTCTAAGCTCGGCGTACGGATTCGCCACCTCCGAGCTGCCGGCTGCGACGGCGGTCATGGGAACGGTCTCCAGGCTGTTCCACTGCGACAGGGCGTTGCGCGCCAGTCAATTCGGGCGCTGCCTGCTCCCCGCCCGCGCCCTCGCTGCAACAAGATGGGGCGGTGTTCGCGATGACCGAGTCGAGAAGGATTTGGGATTTCTGACGAGCTCAAATTCTCTTTTTGCTTGTAAATTTCCGCTTGTTGGCGCTGGGAGAGTTGATGCGGCCATCAAAGGCAGTTGCTTTGGTCAATGGAGGTGCTTCTTGTCAGACACTTCTCCGTCTGTTGGCAGCAGACCTTTGAGAGACTCGGTATTGTTTCTCATGCTCCCTTTTGGTCTTGTCTTATTCTCTAGTCTATTCCAGCGCTTGAGAGGTATAGGTTTTTATTTTTTTTTCAGAAGAAATAGGTTTTACTCTTATATAAATTTATTTCAATTTTATTTATTATGCACATCTGCTGGAATCTATTTACCAATCATACGACAGGTAACTGATGAAAATAAGAAGATAAAATATATTTTAATTCACTAATGAAGTTTTTCTAGTATTAAAGCAGTCCAAACAAGTAAGCATGTAGAAATAGTTTTATAAATGGATTTCAATGACTGAGGATCTGGGCTCGTTGAATACATTGAGTGTTGTTATGCATCCAGGTTAATAGTTTTGTTGAATTGAATTTTTAATTATTCTAATTGCCATAGTTAAAAGGAAATGCTTTTCAGAAATCTTGACCCTGCTCTTTACTTGTCAGTTATAAGTCTATTTAGTTGAAGACTGAATTAAAGGATAACTGTATGCTTATTAAATATTATTTATTCTCTCTTCCTAGAGATATTTGCATAAGGGACATGCTTCATTTTCCACGTCTGCTAATGAGATTGCGTCTAAAGTGCCTGTCAATGGATCTGGAACTAAGAAACCAGCAAAATATCCAGCAGATGAGCAAATTGCTGACATGAAAATTCTTCGTACTCTTGCAAAGTATTTATGGCTGAAAGATAACCTTGAGTTCCGTCTCAGGGTGCTTCTATCATTGGGACTTCTGGTTGGTGCAAAGGTATGGATTATGTGAGAATCCACAGGTTTGAAGCTTCACTTTCAATTATCATTTTCCAATTGTTTTATGCCTATCTTTGTACTTGAGCTAAAGATTATTCATAATTCCTTGCATAGGAATATAGGTGTGGTACAAGTATAGTATAATTTCCTTCCCTTTGCGTATAACATATGACTTAAAGGATTTGGCTGTTTGTATATGCAATCGACATGGTTGGGAGAAGAAACATTCAGTATTTCTGATATTTTACGAACTAACAAAATTATTGCTTAATTATATTATTAGAATTTAATAACTATTAGTAAATTAATATATATGTAAAGCAATGTTATTAAATTTATTTATAAATATTTATAGTATTTAAAATATTCTTTTTATTGTTTGACTTTATAAATTCAATAATAATAAAATTTATTTAAAATCTTATGATATTATAAGCATAAATTAATTTACTATTTTTTACATATATAGTAATTTACTAATAATTATTGAGAGCTATAATATTATTTAAATGGCTAATTTTACTATTTTTAATATTATAAAAATGTTTCCCCTATAGATGATATCCTTATTTATTATTGTTACATGCTATAATAAAATAAAATTTATACTAAAAATGATAATTTATGTCTTAAAATATTATTAAATTCTATAATAAAATATCATATATGCTACAGATTGATTGTACTTTGAATATTGTGCTGCCTGTATCAATTATAATAATTGTGCTAAATTTATTATCACAAAATCATGATATATGCTTTATTCAAATAATGTAGTTTGCCTGACCTATCTTCTTGAAATTTACACTAGGTGATCAATGTTCAAGTACCTTTCTTGTTCAAGCTTGCCGTGGATTGGCTTTCTACTGCTACTGGATCTGTTAGTGCATTAGCATCTTTCACTGAGTCTAATGCCACTCTTCTGGCTCTATTTGGCAGTCCTGCAGCTGTGCTACTTGGATATGGAATAGCACGTACTGGGGCCTCAGCTTGCAATGGTATTCTTTGAGGAACATTTTTTCTGATTTTTTTTTGTGATTAATTCTTGGTTATTTCGTTTTTTTCTTTATTTTGTACATTTATGGTGCTGACACTTGGTTTGTTTCTTATGCAATCATATTAATTATCAAATTTGTTCTTGGTTTGTTAAAATCAGAGTTGCGAAATGCTGTATTTTCCAAGGTAGCCCTGAGAACTATCCGTGTTGTTTCCAGGAAGGTAATTCATTTTTCCCTCTTTTTTGTTTTGGTAACCTTAGTATCATTTTGGATTTATCAATCAATATATGATATTTTATGACGTAATCTTGGGTATAATTATGTATGCCTACAAGATCATAGTGTTGTAATGTTGAAAATCTTGGTCTTGTGTGATATCTTACATCAAATGCTATTTATATGTTGGTCGGAAGGATCAACACTATCCGTGCTAGTGCTGTTTGGTTGTAGGTTGGGTTAGCTCCTAACATTTGTCCAACACCAAAAATTATTATTTATAGAATTCTTCCACTGACATTTGATGATAGGAGACAAAATGGCAAGTAAGGAACCATATAAAGCTTTTCTACAAACATATGTAAACTGCATATATGATATGTGGTCACATGTAGCCACTATGTGGTACTCTTCAAAACCTATTCAGGGAGCCACATAAATAGTACAAGCATGGGCATTCTAACACCATGATAAAATCATCGCTTCCCTACTTGTTTCAGTTCTTTGAATAAGCTGTCATCAAATCAAATTTAAGCATTACTCCCCATCACTTGTAATTGGCTATTTGTGTGCATGTGAGTTTGTGGAGTGTGCTTTGTCTAGCATCATACATATGGTAAAGGTGGCGTATGCTATGGACCACTGCTACCATAGTCTACCCCACCCAATGAGTGAACACGTCTGTTAACTTGTTAGGCTTAATCATTGGTCCAAAATGCTTATGATTAATTTAATAGTATTTCACTTGTTTAAGTTTGTATATCTACTATATTAGTTCACAATTCTCAATATGAGACTAAACTAGGGTGTCGTAGTCAAGACCCAAGGTCCAACTCACTTGGAATCATTCTTAGTCAGTGACATGTGAACTACAATTCTGGCTCTCTGTCATCAAGGAGAGAGCAGTTTCCAGAAACCTCACTATTCCTAAGATTGGGTTAGTTACCAAAATAAGAATTTATGTTTAGCAAACAAACATGTAAATCAGCATTAATTCTAAATCACAATTAAAGAGAATTAATAAACTAATATGAGTTTAGATTTAGGAAAAGTCATTTTAGTACCTGTACCAAAGGAATCATGTATCTGCACATATAAGAAGTAGACACATCATATAGTCAGCTGATCCAATACCAACGAGCATTTTTATTTGCCTGATGATAACATGCAAGGTAGACTTCAAAATATCCATGATACCTCATCCAAGTTTTTGGACCATAGTGATTTTTCTTCAACGACTTTACATGCTTGCTTTGGCTCTTCAATTCTTGCTTTAGTATTTGGAGATTATCACCTATATATCAATTAAATACTTGCACGCATTACAGAGTTTATTGATGTTATATAGGAAAAATATTAACAATGAAGCCATATATATAAGAAAGCAAAGACCTTTTCCTGGTTCATAGCCATTTTGGGGCCAAATCACCATAAAGGCAACTCAAAGTACAACATATTTTTTAATGAAAAAGAGAATATTTTCATATGGAAATAATGTCCCTCTAACTAGGCAAGCTTTAGTAGTGCTTTGGTGTTAGGCATATAGTTACCAGATCAAACCGAGCATTGATTTGGTTAAGTTCCAGGTCACTCGTTTACAAGTTGAAGAACATGTCAACTTGCACATTAACCCAGCTAAGCCCATTGGTTAATTATAGATTTAAATAATGCATGAGAAAATTAACACACATTTTTGTATCCTTTGTTATAGGACTTAAATGCCAATGTTATTTATATTAGGGATCAATTTGTAATATTTATATTGGCAAACAACATAAATTGGTTAAGTAAAAGTTGATTTAGAGTTAACGGGAGTCGAGACATGGTGATTAGGATCAAGTAGATTTAAATTGAATTAAATTTATTTTATTTTGATCATTTTAAAATTAAACTAAATTTGCACATGTGAGCGGGTGAAAGAGGATAAGAATTTACTAGTGAAAAAAAACTCTATTCTTAAAAAGTTTTTTTAATCATGTGTTTAAGGAGAAAAGGAATAAGAAAAGAAATTAATAGAAGGGAAGGGAAGGGAAAAAGAATTAAGAGGGAATATAATTAACCGTTTAATTTTTAAAAAAAATAACAATTAAAAAAAATAAAGGAGAAAATATAAATTAAAAAAAATGAAAAAAAAATGTCGCCATGAGGCCTCACACGGCGGCCTTGTGCAGTCATGGGACCCCGTGGTTACCTCGCGCTAGGCCTCGCGCGACTATAGGGCTTCACAACAACCTTGCTTGAGGCCGCAATTTCTCGCGGAGGCCTTGTGTAGGCACGGGGCCTCATAGAAGGATTGCTCATCTGAGGGACCACAAAACATAGCATGGCAAGTCAGGTAGGATATCTACGTAAGCAAAGGCGCGAAGGATGGAGTCGAAGGCTTAAAGCATTGAACATATCTTATGGTAAAAGAACTCCACGGGAGATGTGAGTGGGGTGACTTTATATAAGAGTCGAGGGTAGATGGTAAATTTAGATGGATTCAACCTTAGATGCGGTCGAAGTCAGGGGATCAGCCGATTAGTGTTGGGATATAGTTAACTCGTGGTTGAGAAAACCACATCCCCAATGTATATAAGGGATTTTATAGTTTAATGAGTCAATTGATGGTTTGTATCAATGTCGATCAATCAATACTCAAGTGGTTTGGATTTGCAGTTTGACCCAGTCAACTAGTAAATGATGACCAATCGATTGGTAAATGGGGACGGGTCGACTGGTGGTCTAAATACTCTAAGTTGAGTCTGATTGGAGTATTATGGTTGGATCAATCGACTGGTGGGTAAAGGTTAGTCGACTAATAGTTTAAACTTTGTCAAAATGAATAAAAGGTTTTCTAATCATCTGGCTCAATCGATTGTGGTTCTTTTGAAATGAGTAGAATGTTTCCCAATCGATTGAGTTCTATTGGAAGAGCACTGAGTTCTATTGGAAAAGCATAGA
The DNA here is from genome assembly GCA_038050645.1 of Hedychium gardnerianum. Taxonomy (NCBI): domain Eukaryota; kingdom Viridiplantae; phylum Streptophyta; class Magnoliopsida; order Zingiberales; family Zingiberaceae; genus Hedychium; species Hedychium gardnerianum. The sequence goes on from JBBUKS010000017.1 coordinate 537,864, forward strand.
TGTCTTGGAGTCGATTGGAATCGTTGATTGATTAGTTGATTATTAATGAGTCTAGACGGCTGATGCCACAGTGTATAATTCAAACGCAACAAAAGATAGAAGTTCCAACGACATGATTCAAATAAAAACCAAAGGATTTATCGACCGATGGATGATGATCAATCGATTAATGGTCGCCAAATCAGCAAAATGAGAAATTTGGAATGAAGTCTATAAAAGGGGCTAAAGGGGTTGCGAGAAGAAAAGTACTTCGTGCAAGCAACGCTCACATACTACTTCATTGAAACCTTTATTATTTATACTATTCTTGTAGTTTTCTTTCCTATAATTGTTGCTATAAGAGGTTTCTCCACCTCCAATGCTCAACTGAAGAGGAGAAAATATAGTGGACATCGTATGTATAGGTAGTGAATGTAGCGATTCTGAGGAATCGTGAACCATGTAAAGTTTTATTTCATTTTATATTTGTTTTCTCTAGTTCTATTGCACATATACATATATATTTCTAGAACACTAATTGTGCTTGCAAAAAGTGGTATCCACCCTCCTCTACCACACCGGCACTAATCGTAACATATCGAACTGAGAGAAATATCAAAAGATTAGTTGAAAAAGTATATATGTACCAGTTTCTAAACTTACCAAAGCTTTAATATTTCTTGTTGTTAGCATGGCTAGTTTCTTGAGTCTTTATGCTAGCTATCTAAGATGTCCGTGGGTAATTTTAACTTATGGATGCAATAAACATTAACAACCTAAATACAAATGTCTCAAATAATATAATAGCATGAGATTGCAAACATGTTAATTTCATGAAGAGATGAGTTTATTTCAAATATGTATTAATTAATTTTTCAAACCTTTTTCAAGACTTCTTACCATGTAAACAATTTGAGAAGAGATTTTCGCAAATGATATTTTATTTTAATGTGTTTACAAAAAATTATCCATGACTATTAGTTTGGCTCCTTTTAAAATAATAATTTATTCCTTAAAATGCTAAACAAAAAATATTAAACTTATTACAACAACCACAACAACAATCAAGCCTTATTCTACTATGTGAGGTCGGCTATATGGATCCTTTAAAAAATATTAAACTTATTAAATCATAAAAATCCAAACAAATAGTTAAGGAAATTCTAATTTCACTTGAACAAAAATTTATTTTATTTAATATTTATATCTCAAAAGATAAATTAAAAAATACAATTTTTTAGAGAGATATAAAGAAGGAATGCATAGCATGGCATTGAGAGGATTGGAAAAATGAGGTGAAAGACGATATTCTCAAAAGATCATTCAAAAGGGGCATAGGGAGTGTTTTGATAAAAGATATAAGGTATTTTGGTAAATCAACAAAAATAAGGTGAATATTCGGCCAATGAGATTGTTTGATATTTATCATCATTTAATTCATTCAAAGATTCTGGTTGTTCTTTTGGTCAGTAACAAATGAAAGTGATTCATGAACTACAAGATTAAGTTCTTTCAAACCAGGAATATGTTGAGAAGTGATCAAAGGGAATAGCAGATAGGCATTCCTATTAAGCAAATCATACAGTAACAACAAACAATACAGAAAAGCAACTGACCTTTGTTTATTCCATTTGCGATATCCTCTTCTTGATGTTTTCTCCTGTAATCTTGTTCAAATTTATCCAAGGCATGGAACTCATGGTATAATTCCTGCATAAACATTAGTTGGATAAGAAAGAAAATCTTCCAAAAATTGAGTAGATAGACAATTAAAAAAGAACCGAATTCACCAGAAAAAGAAGGGAATGAACAGTTAAGAACATCGTGGTACGAATTGAAAACATAAAGTTTTAACTAAATTTGGTTCAATTGAAAGTTGGATCTTATTCGTCAGTGGCTTAGTGCAACTAGGAAAGGTATTTTTTGCAGATATTTTAGACAAACAACACCAACAAGAAACCATAATTCTGACTATTTAAGTTTTATTATATGATCTTATCCTCTCATAAAACCCTATCAAGCTATATCATTAGCACTAATTAGATCCACAAAATTTATTTTCTCTAACACCTTCTAATCTAATTAATTCAACTTGTTTAACTATAAAATCTATTGGATGCTTTAAAATTGTTATATATCATATCTTATCTCGTTTAATTTTCTATCGTCATTTAATTTTTGAATTTTAACTATCAATTAAGATAAACTGAATTTAGCTTTGGTGGTCCAATTAAGGTCTAGTAAGGGTTGGTTGGGTCAATTAGGTGGGAGTTGCGGTTTGGGTCAATTAGGTAGGAGTTGCGGTTTGGGTCAAGTAATTTGAACTATATAGGTTTGGTTATATGATCTTATCCTCTCATAAAGCCCTATCAAACTAGCGATAATTAGATCCTCAAAAAAAAATAAAAAATCCTATAGCACTTTCAAATTGATTTAACTTATTTAATTGGGTGCTTAAAAATGTTGTATATTATATCTTATCTTCATTTAATTTTCTAATCATCATCGTCATTTATTTTTGAATTTTAACAATCAATTAAACTAAACTCATTTTAACTTTGGTGGTCCAATTGAGATCTAATTAGGGTTGGTTGGGTTCATTAAGTAACTGTTGTGGTTTGGGTCAAGTAGATTCAAAGGACTCAATTTGGACTCATTCTAATGGTTAAGGATGAACCAAGGTTGTGTTTAGTTGGGCCACTTTAATTGTCTTTCTTGCTTGGTTTAGTGGAGCCTTTTAAGTTTTGAGTTTCTTTATATTGGTCCCACTTCTCCTCATAACCATAACCAACCATGGCCCCTCTCCTCTTCTTCCTTCTATTCCATGCAAAGCTATCCAGGTCACAATGCAAAGAGTGTGATTTAAGCCGTCGACAAGCGGTGGCACTTCTACTTCCTCTAGTGGCCAGAAGATATCCCTCTCCCAATCCCTCTTATCTCATCTCTCACATTCTATTCGTCCCCATGGTGACACACAAGACCTCAATTGTGAACCACACCATCATTCTATTGGTGAATGGCACTGCTTTTCTCCACTCTGCTAGCCTAAGTACACCCTATATTCTCTTTCTTTATCTCTCGATATCTGTTCTTTCTCTACTCATAGTGACATCACCTCCTAAAGTCATGATCGATGGCAATTGGCTATCAAATGATCTATTTATATTTCATTTCATATCTATGATATTACCATTATGGGCTATCATGTAAGATAATACCTAGCAAAAAAAATATAGCATGATACTTTGGTTATTCGTGTATTGATTCTTATATTTTAAACTACTTCACCTTTTATGCTTGATATCCTTTTAATTTGATGTTTCATGCTTCTTATATGCTATAACTTAGACTTTAAAATCCATCTTTAACACAATTTTAAAATAGCACAACATTTACTAAATAGACACATAAGTTAGTACCTCATGATTGTCCATACCTTAAATGTAAAAATTGCTATATAATGTGTAAACACGAATTGGAATACCACTTAAAAATGAAAAACCTAAAGTGAATAAATGTCTTGAAACAAATATTAAAAAGTGAAAACAATAAGCCTAGTCATATTGTCAAGGCTTCTCCCTCATCCCTAGACATATTAACTCTATGTTTTTCTTGACCTCCAATTTTACAGGTTAATATTTAAGGTTTTAATCGGTAGCAACAAGAATAAAGTCTCTCATAGATACCCAAATGTTCTAAAAATTAAGTTTATCAAATAATGATTTTGCTCATTTACATTTCTAGTAGCATTTTTTCTTAATATAATTTTGATTGCAAAAGTAATACTTATTGCATTTTCATTTATTATGGGGGTTGTTCTTGCTTTCACTTTGAAACTTGTTTTGTTATCTTAAAAATGAATAAAATGCATGTTTACTTTATCGTCTTAGTATATCTATCTACTTTATATTGTTCCTTATTGTCATGGAATGTTGCTTTTTAAATAAATTGTCACTAGCAAGGATATTTCCTCATACATGGAAGAGTACCATGGATTATGATTGAAAATATTTGTGCTCTCTTATTATCTTCTATCACCTAATTACATTTTGATACTAGATTTTTTATTTCATTTTAGTAATTTCATAAGTTCTTCTTAGTATTCTCATTTTTGTTAGACTAACATTTCATGAATTTTTTCCTAACTACCAAGACACTAACCCATAAAATATTACTAGTGCCCTAATCTTACAATTTTTTTCTTTAGCCTAAGAGACAAAAAAAATAACAGCTCCTCTCCATTTCAACCATCATTCTTTAATCTATACACATAATGATTTAAATATTAATTTAAACAAAGAACAATATGGTTTTTAAAGAATATCTTGATGGTTTTTTATGCTGGAAGGTCAAATCCAAAAAAATTGTAATAACATGCACTGAGACTAGCTTGATGGCTATCGTGTTTAATTTCCTAAAATAAACCAGTTCAGATAAATTGATTCAAAATTGTGAGAAAATAGCAACATGACAAACATGTGAATGGAAATTTAGTACAACCATAAACATTTATCATCTCTACCTGAAAAATGCCAATACTTTAATTTGTATATATCATGACATAAAAACCACCAAATTATGATAATTAAAAAGGAAATGAATATGTACAGAGAAGAATCAATGAGATAACAGATACTGACAGCTGTATAGTGAGCCAATGTCATTAGTTGCTCCATTGCTCTTTCAGCTACTTCTTTCAGCTGATTTTGGTGGCTTCTTTCTGATTTTAATCTAGTATTAACAAGAAATAAACTGTTGAAATCCATAAAACTAATTAGGTTAACGGTTAATTATTTATACTGATTATTGGAAAGTTACCTGTCAAAATAGCGCTCCAAGTTATGCCACTGAGGATCTTTACAACAATTTCCAAACCGCACAACCTCATTCGAGAATAGTTTCAGTTCTTCACTGTTGCAATGGCAAAAAAAAAGAGCATAGTACACTTGATGAATGTTCAAAAACCCTCCAATGGAACAAGGTTGCATCAAAATACCAAAACTGGAAAATTCTCAATTTAAAAATTGGCTAACTAAATCTGTGAGGAAGTTCAAGAGTATAAAACCTTTTGTCAGTAGCAGCAATCCTTAACAAGTCACCCATGTCTTTAGATATCAAATACTGTACACCTTCAGATAGAAGCACCACTTCCTTCAAATGCTTTATATTATCCTTGGAAAGAGATTGCATAACATTGTAGCCTTTAACTATTGTATTGGCAATTTCAAAAGACAAAATAGATATTTTATTTCCTTTTATTGACACCCCGGATACAAAACTACCGCTGAGATGCAAATTTGTCATGCTACTCCCAAGAGTATCTAATACTTCCACTGCTTTGCCGAGCCCAACACTACCTGCCTTGCCCAAAACTGAGCTCACTTCAGAAACCTGCTATAATGAAGTAGGAACAATTCATTCCATGAGCATGGTAAATTGTATAAAAGAGATAATTTTCTTAAGACTTTTATTATAGCAATCAAGGCAACAATTGGTAAGTGAACTTAGTTCAGAAAGAGTGGATAGAGAAAAGTAACAAATTGGATTATAAAAATTGTAAATTTGAACAAAGTGCAATTATGACGAGAAACCAGCAATATAAATAGGGAAGTTTATTAGCCAAGTATAAAAAAAGGGTTTGATTCCATGCACAATATTTTATTTGATAAAAATAAAGTTGAGCTTCCTATGAATCTATATTTTTAGTGTTGGTGTACCATGAATCTATATTTTCAGTGTTGGTGCACCATGCCCCATCGTGTTTGACCCGGATTTATTAATGTGTTGGGCAAACATTTTAAGTTAGGTTTGTCTATATTGCCGACTTGTATGCATCAAGTTTACAACGATTTGACAGGTTGCACATAGATGATTGGCTCAAACGTCTGGTGCAAGGTAAACTTGAAACTTCATCAGCAATTCCCACACTAGTCCCTTGTACCTTGCCTTATCATTATTTTCCAAATACATCCTTAAATATTTGGTTACTTATAAATAGGTTGTCAATTATATACAAATCTTCACAAAATGCAACATAGGATCAGATTGAAGACAGTGTCATCTCCAGTTGGTGCCTCTAAACAATCATGCCCGCTGTAAAACGACAACAATATAAAAGCATGCATGATCCTAATAAGTGTGCATGATTGCAGCTAGTAACCCATTGCCACTAGCATCAAAATAATGGGCTATCATTCCTTCACTCTATTGAGCCTAATTTCTTTGTTGTATTAACATGCTCCAATGTTACACTAAAAAAACAATTTATGTTAGTTCCAGGCTATATAAGTATCAATGTTGTTGGTAATGATCATGAAAGGTTATGTTTTTTACCTCTGGACATCTATGGTGTAAATTGATATTTTGCATTACTAGTTTAAACTTTTGTGCAATTATATAATAATTTACAAATCAATAGCTGGCCACATAGCATGTGATAAGCATCACAAGAAACAGAAAAATTCAGTGATGAGCAACTCCTTAACATTCATGACTTGCTTGGAAGGATATTATCTTTTCCTAACCATCTCATAGCTGCAGGCGTAAAACTTGTAGCCTCATCTTCAATTCATAAAGGAAGATTAAATTTAAACCTTTTCATCCTCCAATTGGCCATGATATTATCTTTTAAAAATAATAATTCTAAATAAATAAAATATTTTTTAAAAAAAAAAGACAGTACAAGGACAATAAACTATTCTTCATCCTAATAGCACTCCATAGTCCTAAACTAGGGACACTAAATTATTAGGAGATGAACTTGCCTTGGCAGTCCTTGAGGGTTTGGGTTTAGTTGACCCGAAATTGTATGAAAGAGTCCGAAAGAACTTCGGCTCTTTGCTTTCTGCAATGTTTCCAGCTTCCTGTTCTTGTAACCGTTTCCCCGTAGCTTCTCCTCCGGTTGAATTAACCGAATCACAATCCATCTTATCAAAGGATTGATTTGGTCCCTCCTGATCCTTGAGTCCATTGGGATCGAGAGTAGTCTCACTAGGCGACTTATCTACAGCGGATCGTTTTGAGCAAAGTCCGCCCATCGTGCTGGATTTTTAACAATCTCAGTTTTCCTTTGCACTTCCCTTGCAACAAATTATATGCAAAATTTGCCACGAAAATAACGATCCTTCCAGGAGAAAGATCTCAAAGAGCGGAAATTCCATGACCCCTCCTGCAAATCCCAAGTAGATCAAGAATTAAGCCTCGGAAGGACAATCGAGCAGTGAAGAATCTAGAATGAAAGTGACGCGATCTACATTCGGAATCCAAAGCAAAATCTGAGCCCAAGACAATCAAAACTACGTATCAGAATACCGGATTAAGAAAATATAATAATAATAATAATAATAACAATGATAAGAAAAAAGAACAGGAAAAAAAAGGAAAAGAGAGAGAGAAAAAACTGCGTAAGCAATCGATTACTTACCGATTACTACAGCTCGACAAATCAATCGTGATTAAAAGAGAGAGAGAGAGAGAGAAGGAAAAGGGAAAATACCCTTCTCGCGGCATAGATATTCCGGTCGATCGAGATCCAACCTTCAAACTTTCAGCGGCATCGACGGGCTGGAAAAGGAGCAGAGCGGGAGAGAAGACCGGCGTGGAGGCGGTGGCATTGCAGGGGCAGCAGGCGAAGTTTGAGAAGCAAGAGGAGCGAGGCGGACCAAAAAGGAGTGAAGTGGAAATGGTCAAACCCATGGCACCTCCCTAGACTTCATTCAATTTACTCCTCCCAAGTCTTCTGCTTTGCTTGCCAAGGGACACTTCCTCTTGTTTGTATAATTTATTTGACTCCGTCTCTCTCCGTTCCCTCGTATGGAATTGGTCGTTGGAGTTGGTGAATTGAAAACATGCAATGGTAAACACCATTTTTAGTCATCGTTTAAAATAATTTTATAAATTTTTTTCCCCTTTTCCTTTTTTATTTTGTTGACTTTAAAGTATTTTCTTATATCAAGCCAATTGAGAGACCCAAGTTATATTTTGATTCTTCCTTTACCGGGATATGCTTAAAATTTCTTTCATGCAGCAGTTCTTTGTTGAAAGGTTATAAGCATGACACTTTTCTAAGGTAAGAATGACTTTTTTACGAAGTTCTTCCTCACTTTGTCTTGTGTTAAGTTTTTCATCCAATTATAATTATGGTGTATATATATATATATATATATATAGTTTTGTTAGTATGTACATTTTACCCTGCATAATCATGAGCACCTGCTGAGGTGACCACCTGCACATCATTGATCAAAATATGTGTGATATGATCAG
>JBBUKS010000017.1:548200-595301 GCA_038050645.1 Hedychium gardnerianum
TTTTTGCTTTTCCTTTTAACCTTTGAAATGGTGAGAGCTGGGCTCCATTGATCCTTGAGTATGTCCAGGCAAATATTTATGACAGTCGAGAGTGACTTGTACCTTAGGATTCAGGTAGATTTTTACTTAGGCATAGACTTTACTCAATCAATTATTCGTGATCCAGTCAATTGGTGTTTGATCTCAGTTAACAGGTGTGCTAAGTTGACTTAGGTTGGACTGTCTGTGAACAGTTCTGTTTAGAGTTAAGCTAACTAGATAATCAAGTGTTAGAGATTGAGTTGACTGGGCAGTGAGATCAAGCTAACATGCAGGCTGATTGTTTGTCAGTCTCAGTAGAAGGCATTCAAAGGATGTGTTGAAAAGAACATAGTTTTCTGATTTGGGCAGCTATTGGAACCTGTCTTAGTTCAGGGTTTAGGCTTTTAAGTATTGGTTGCACCATCATCTAAATTGTTAACCCACTTGAGCTAGTGATTTTGATTCGTATCGGCCTACTTTCAACCCTTAACTTTGTCCTGACCTTTAAAAAAGTTGCAATATAGGAGGGGAATATCGAGATTACTTACTCTATGTTGCTGGTTTGTATTTAGATTCTTCACTTGTGAAATGCAGGTAAATGGGTGGGCCATCTAAGTTGGTATTTCAGAGTGGTTTGGGTCATTCCCAGGCTTGAACATCGTCCAAGTTGCATCATAGTTCTTTCATGGAACTTTCCTTGTAAACTAAACAGAAATAAATTCTAAATAACATTTCCAAATATACAGTCTCATGCTCTATCATTATTGCATGAGTACCAGAAAAAGTGAATATGCCACTATGAATCGAACAACTTTGTGCCACCATGTTGTTATTTTGATTTCAATCCATATATAATTGTGAGTTGTGCAAATATTAGTATCTAATTGCCAAATTTAGCAGTTTATCTATGCTGCATATCAATATGTCTCAAGTGTTTATTTGAAAATCTACACTTGATAAAGGTGAAAAAAGTCAATGATTTGTCAAACAATGTGTCTGTTTGTCATATCTTTATCCAACGTTGAGACGGTAATATATACTAGGTACCCTAAACATGTATGTAAGACTCCTTACTTGCAGCACATTACTGTGGATGATGGCAAACTCACACTGCATCTTTGATTCGAGAGGCATCATTTTCTGTAATGTAAGTAGTCGTGCCATATTTAATGAAAAAGCAGTCCTTCAAAGTTCTTAACAAAAAGTTAAACATTATTTAATATTAAGACATCTCTGCAGACTATTTGCAGATCAAATTCCATTGGCATGGGTAGTTTTGGTTGGTCATATGTTGTGTCTACTAGTGGCATGACTATGTCTGGCTGCACAAGAACTAAAAGAAAAAATATGAGAAAAGAAGGGAACACAATAACTAAAACTGTTGGAGCAACAAATATACCTGCTTAACCTCTCTAGTTGTTCAAGCACTCATTCTGCAAAAGGAGGCAGTTTTTGTTCTTACATTATCAGAACTATTTCTTGTCTTCATTAATCAACCCATGAAGGTTTAAATAAAAGATTTTAAATGATGATTGATTTTGACTTTTGGCTGGTCAAGACAAAAAGGGGTTGAAGCTTTCTGGTTTATAACTTCTAGTTTGGCCACTTGTTCCTTATAACATGTGCTTGGCCTGGTTTAATATGAGTGGCTTAGATATTCCCTCTTTTGTGTGTGTGTGTGTGTTGAGGAATTATAGATATACCAAAAGTTATTGATGTTTGGGACTGCAACAGGGCAATTCATTGCAAATTTGCTATAAGAAAGGTAGAAGAAAGACACGAAAAAGATGAAAAACAAAGGAACACACAATAAGAAAAGAGATAAATAAACACTGGGATAACATTTACAGAAGAATGATTATTTACTAGCCAGAGTAGATTCTGTTAGAAACATTGGCTCACTATTAATTTTAATGATACACTGCCACATTCTCAAGATCTTTATGCTGTAATTTTCTAAAATATCTTGTTTGTAGCTGTTAGAAATGCATTAAATTTGATAATTGGATTGGTATTTGTCATCCTTTTTTCACCTTCAGTCTTTTTTTATGGGTTTTAAATTTGGTTAGCCTTCTTAATTTATTCAAACTGTTATTACTTCTTTTTTGCAGGTATTTTCACATTTGCACGAGCTTGATCTTCGCTATCATCTCAAGTACTGTTCACAATCAGAAATTATTGTTTATCTAGAAAAAAATAATTAACACCTGACATTTCTGTCCTTAGCTTAATTTGCTTCTACATTTCAATCAAGATACAGCAAGTTGAGTTCCATCATTCATGCTCTGACACCCTAATTTAATCCCTCATGGTGAAATGTTGTCTAATACAGAAACTTTAGCTTAGATAAGGTATCTATTATTAACTTGTGATTAATAGTTTGGGGCGATGATTGTGTCTGACAAATTAATAGGTCAGTTATCTCATCTAAGTGGGCTGTAATAATTGGTATTAGGGTGGTCCTAATCCTAGGATTGCCTGTGTTATGGTGTAGCCAACATTGGGTCTCACATGCTTCTGATTAGGACAGATTTTTAGCTCTAAGTTGAGAATTTGGGTCTTGATGGGAATGTCAAGCCTTAGTGTGGAATATTAACACCCAATTTAGTCTCCCTTCCATAATATCAGATTTTCTTTATCAATAATATATTAATTTCTAATATTAATTATATTAAAATATTAATATAATTAAATCTTGTTATTCATTAAATTAAATTGTTATTGTAACTAGATCATATTCTTAATATAATTAAATCAGACTATTAATATTAAATAGTATAGTATATATATGTTATTAACTTTATAATTAATAATATAATTTTATTTAATTTTAAATAATATGTAATATATATTTTTTACTTAAACATAATTGTTTTTTGAATTAATAATATCAAGAAACTATCAATATCTGTCTAAGTCTCTAATTATGTAAAATTCTGCTCTATTTAGCTATTATATTTATTATGAAATAAATTTTGAAGACCTTGTAGAAAATATCATTATTGAATTTAGAATAACATTGTAGTTACTAAATTCATTGTTGATTTAACCCTAGTTAATTCCTTGTCAAGAATGGGCTTATTGGATATCCATTGTGTTCCAAGGGTATTGGACCCTCATTAGATACCCCTTTGACTTTACTCTTTTGTTGTCTAAAAAAATAAACTTAGTAATACAATCTTTTTCTTCTGAAGCTTGTAAGTTAATGCTAGGCTGCTAATCTTTTGATTTTTACAATTTATGTTGTTTTCCAGCCGGCAAACTGGCGCTTTGAGTCGTATAATTGATAGAGGTAGCCGTGCTATTAACTTTATTCTCTCTTCAATGGTGTTCAATGTTGCACCAACGATACTAGAGGTATGAATTAGGTATTGTTTAGATTCGATCTATTTCATTTTATTATGATAATTTCAACGTTGAAGGAAGCTTGATTCTGAGGTTTTTCTCTTTGTCTCAGCTGATTTATATTGTCTTAAATAATCAAACTGCTAAGAAAAGCCTAGTTTTATAGCTGCACTTTCTGCTTAAGCATCCTGTGCTTGTTGACTAAACAATTTGACTGCTTATTACTTTCCAGATTGCGATGGTGTCTGGTATTCTTGCATACAAATTTGGAGCTACATTTGCTTGGATCACTTCTGTTTCTGTGGCTGCATATGTTGCTTTTACTCTGATTGTGACACAGGTATTCAGCTTCAACATATGATACTTTTGTTGAACCCCACCCCACCCTCCCCTCCCATTATGGAAATCTGTTATGTTTATTTTGTATTTGAAGCTATTTGTCTCAACTGTCACGTTTGGAGAAATTGTAACTTTTTGTTTGAATGAAACTCTTTTTTTTGTCTTCAGTGGCGAACAAAGTTTAGACAAGCTATGAATAAAGCTGATAATGATGCAAGTACACGAGCAATTGACTCATTGTTGAATTATGAGGTAATCCTTTAGTTTGTTTTTTTTATCATGTATTTAATGTTATCCTTTTTTTTGGTACTAAAATGTTTGTTTTTTTTTACTTTACAGACTGTCAAGTATTTCACCAACGAACCATATGAAGTGGCAAAATATGATACTTATTTAAAGAGTGAGTTTAATTCTTCATTTTTATACAGAGCATATTGATGAGGATACATTGTTCTTGGTCCTATAATTAGGTTTTGTGGCTTGTCATTTTAAAAATAATAGTGCGTGTACAATTTCATTCATATTTGTTCATATGATTAAGAATGTTGGAATTTGCATGGGGACAGAGAATGCGAATATCCTGGCAAAATATTTATCTTCGCTTTGCAGTAATTTGTTTCTTTGTTTACTTATTTTTTATTTTCTTTAACAAAAATTGAATGTGTGGTATGGATTGAGGCAGTGAATTTGTTGGCGTAACTGAGACAGATAGGTTAGTGGTCTGTGAATCAGGCACATAAGCCATTATGATAATTATTAAGCCCTCTAGACAAGTAAAAATAAATGGGTGCTTTTATACAAAGCCAATTTGATTTTTGCCTTTATTAGCATTTAAACTTTTTTAATGATTTGAATCAATTAGCCATGTTGGTGGATACATTGAATGAATAAGATCTGCCGGTGGCAAGTCATAATTTAGTTGAAGCTTTCAAACTGTTCATTGTGGTTTCTGATTCTCTTTATGGTGCTTAATAGACACCTTAGCAAGGTAAACTAATTCATCAAGTTCACTGTTATTTTCCTAATGATACAGATGATGTTTTCTGAATAGTAGAAATTTGCATATTGTTGTTGGTGGTGAATGGTGATGCAGATGACTGTTCTGTTCTAGTTTATGCGAGTCTATTAACTAGCTTTCTGCCACATGAACTACCCAACATGATCAGACGAGCCAAAGTCGAAGCTATGTTTTTTTTCCAATTATTTTCTCTCCTCTCTCTGTGTTTTGATTTGTTTCTCTTAATCTTATGTTTCTCCCTATTCTCTTTCTTCTTGTCTTTTCTTTTCTTCTACATTCTCTTTAATTATTATTCCTCCTCTGCCATTGTCCTCTATTCTTAACTTCATGCAGGGCCTACTCTCCTCTCTTTGGTTCAGTTCCTTGCCAACTTATACAGTACATCTATTTATTAATTTCTGGTGGTATATGACAAATCTGATGACTATCCAACATGAGGAGGTACTCATAAATTGTGGGTCTGTGTTTAAGCATTTGCAAGCGTATATCTGAATGGTATCCTTGAGTATGTTTTCCAGTTGCTTTTAGAATCTGGTGAAATTATTTTATCTTTGACCATCCTTATATAATTTACCATCAACAAGAAGGATACTCCTTACTGTCAGCTGAAATATGAAGGGTTTCCTTCCAAATTGTTTAAGCATAAGTGGGAACAATCATGTAACCTGGTAGTTGATTTATCTTATTAGCAACTGACAACTATTTTGAATTATGAATTTTTGTTTGTTTTCTTTTAGGTGTGGCGTGTTTGTCAATCTAATTGTGCTAATCATATGGTGCATTTTGAAAAGCAATCAAAGTATAATGTCTTTGATATTGATGTGATCTGCATGCAAATCAGTAGAAATTTTGTCAGTTAAGGAAAATATCCTTCTACAGTCATACAATTGTCTGGATTAACTATTATTTTGTTCACGATTGACATTTGAAAATGCTGTATTTCCTGTCATTGTAGTTTTTTTTTTCCTACAGCCTAATCCTTCAATTTTCACAATCTTTTAATTTATAATCTTCTGTACCTTTTTAATTTGATTTATATGGAAGCTAATTTGTTTGATATATGCGCTCTACAGGATATGAGGATGCTGCATTAAAAACACAATCTAGCCTAGCTTTTTTGAACTTTGGCCAAAATATCATATTTAGCACAGCTTTATCAGCAGCAATGATCTTATCTTCATATGGGATTATGAGTGGTGCAATGACTGTTGGTGACCTGGTAATTAGTTTCTTTGTTACCACTGTACTAAACTCTTCTGTCAGTTTTATCTCACAAATCAAACAAAAACATTAACTTACTTCTAAAGTTAATATACTCTTCTCTATTTGATAAGGTCGCTACTTGCTATAATAGACAAATTCATGTCAGAAATTGCCCTCTGATTTCTTAGAATTAGCTAATTGGTTTTTTGCATTTAGTCATTTATTTATTTGGAATTTAAGACTACTTCCTATGACGGTATAATTCATTTCACTTTCATGTGTTCTCAATTTAGAAATTTTATTTTGACTTTTTCTGTTACTTTTCAGGTTATGGTAAATGGACTTCTCTTCCAGCTTTCTTTGCCTCTTAATTTCCTCGGTAGTGTGTACCGAGAGACAAGGCAGAGTCTTATTGACATGAAGTCAATGTTTCAGTTGCTTGAGGTACATTTTCTTTTTATCTGAAGTGCGGATTTGAAATTCAGTTACTGGTTTCTTTGTAAACTGGTTGTTGACTAAATAAGTTTTCTACTTTTATTGAGAGTACAATTTATAGGCTGAATGCAAATTGTTCCTTTGGTCTATGTTTTACATCAATTCTTGGAGAACATAATTGATGAATGAATGAGAATAGTGATCAAGTTGTTTGCTTATGTGTGTTGAGCAATATATCTATAGAATGACTGCATATATATCCTGGGTAGCAGGAGCAATATTTTTGTACATTTACTGTGGTGCTTATTATGATTATAGGATGATGTTTGTGCCATGAAAGATACATAATTTTAGGCTTAAGGAGCTACTGCATTCTTGATATCTCAGTAGTGCATGTTCTTTCATTCTAATATCATGTAGAAACCTGCATTTGTCATGCAGGATGAATTCTTGTTATTGATCTCGCTTTCTATATGAATTTTGCAGGAGGAACCTGAAATTAAAGATGCACCCAATGCAAAATCCTTACATTTCAAAGGAGGAACTATCGAGTTCAAAAATGTGCACTTCGGGTAAAGTTTGACCTGTTAACAAGTTATATATTCAAATAAAACTTCAGAATCCTTATTTGTTTTTTCTTCTTCTAGCTATAATATCTGGTCATAAATAATGACATCCTTTGTAGCTAATATTGATTCCCAAATTGTCACAAATTCTGGTATTGATGAATCTTGTACTCACAAACACACAATAATCAATTAATTAATGCAACATAAGTGTTAAGATTGTTGAAGAACAGTTGGATTTTTTTTCCTAATGGCTGTTATCCAATCAACTTGACATGATATAAAGTTCTGTGTTTGATTCATGCAAGCGTTAGTAAATATTGTGTGCACGTGATCAGGTCTCACTAGATGGTGTCAATGCACTATATGGGTGCACATACAATCTATTAAAAATTTCTCAACACTAATTTACTTGTAACATCATATTCTAAATATTTTAACGGCTTGAACAAAATAAGTAGTTCATAATAATAATCCTACCTACATATAATGAATAACATGCTTAAGTTAAGCTTGCACCTATAGTGAAACATAATTGTCATTATATCCATAGTAATGGACCAATTATGATTCATTAGTTTTATTGCTAAATATAAAGGAATCTGATTGTTATATGCTGGGGAGAGGGTTCATAGGGTCCAAACCTTTGCAACTAAATTGGTTTCTTTGCTCACTTTCTTGATTCTTTCCATTTGTATTAAATTCAACAAATTAGATTTGTAGTATGAATGTATGATTTCCATCTATTTGGCTAATTCGGTCAGTCTAATTTAAGATTATAATAATATGCTCATGAAATTTAACTTAGGGGTCATCTTCAAGATGAACTTCTTTAGTGTCTGATATTTGTAGATGAGATCTATTAATTAATCAAAGTATAATTCTATCAAACATGAAGGCAGAATCGTAGAGAAATTTTAGCAACTAATGGTTTAAGCATAGTTATCAAGATCCATCTGATCACCCGAGTTGGATTGGAATTCAGAAATGTTTGGTCTGATCTTTACTTAGGAATCAGTTATCTAAAAAGATTGTGGGAGAAGTTTAAAAATACAAGATTCGAAGAGACTACGTATAAGTAAAGCTAGATTCCACTAGAAAATAGATGGAAATGATGAAAATTTGCCAAATCAAGAGACAAAATAGATGAGATCGGGTGGAATTTGGCTAAAATAGGTTTAGTAAGAAACTTAGGGATTTAGCAATTATGTTGCAGATCCATCTTGATACTAGTAAAAGCACACACAAAAAGGCAAGAGACTCTTCTTCGATATATGCTATCTTGAATTTCAACTTAAATTTAACAATCTCACCATCACATGAGATTGTCACTAGATTGATAGTCCAACCTTGCTAAACCATCCACTAAACCAAATGTCTAGTTTATATCTCATAGAATCAATTGACAGAAATTAGTGTAGAGTTAGGTCCACTAAGCCCCTATAATATGAAATATTATATAAGAAACTAATTTTATCAAGTAGTAATAATATTATTCAATTTTATAGAATACATTTTTGTATTATTTATTATAATGCAATTTTGTTATTTATTGCTTCCATGCTACTAGATATAAAAGGGTAATCCGGTGTACAAAGTTCCCGCCAATTCGAGGTCCTGAGGAAGGATCGGAGCACATTGGGTCTATTATACGCAGTCTCACCCTACATTGCTACTAGATATGATTTATTAT
The DNA here is from genome assembly GCA_038050645.1 of Hedychium gardnerianum. Taxonomy (NCBI): domain Eukaryota; kingdom Viridiplantae; phylum Streptophyta; class Magnoliopsida; order Zingiberales; family Zingiberaceae; genus Hedychium; species Hedychium gardnerianum. The sequence goes on from JBBUKS010000017.1 coordinate 556,821, forward strand.
TTACTAATGATACTACTAACTTAATGGCATATCTAAGATAGATGAACATGAAATTTTGAAAGAGCTTTAGGTATCTTGGTTCTATTGTTTAACAAGGGAATATTGATGAAGATATAATTAATTGAATAAAGAATGAGTGGTCAAAATAAGAAGTTTTTTTTAGAGTTTTGTGTGATTGTCATGCCTCTTCGATTGAAAGGGAAATTTTATGAGCATGTGATATGATCAGTCATATTTTATGAATTAGAGAGTTGAACTTTTAGAAACCAACATGTATAAAAGTTTAATATGATCGAGTTGGGAATGCTAAGATGGATGTCTAATAAAATAAAAAGAATAGATTAAAAAATTGCTAATATTCAAGAGAAATTAGGTGTGATTTTTATAGATTATAAAAATGATAGAGAATACGTTGAGTTGGTTTGAGTATGTTCTTAGGCATCAATGGATTTTATAGTTGGAAGAGTTGAATTTAGAGTGGAAGGTGTAAGGGGGTGGTGGGAGTAAAAAAACATTAATCAATATAATTTTATAATTTAATTAATTTGAACAATATTATTTTGCATAGAGTTGTACAGTCGATAAGCTTCATCTAGCTAATTTTAAATCGGCTGGACAAACACAACTTTATAATGATGAGTAATATGCTCTTGAACATGCATGTATAGTTGCTAGTTAGATGCAATGTGTTGATGCTTGCATTGGCATACATTCTTAAGCTGCTCTTTAAAGTTATAATTCTATGACATTGAAAACTTGGACGAGCCAAGGGGTGATTAGCAAACCCAGACATAGGGATTTTATTGCATAATAAGATGATGAATACTGTTACTCCTGATTTCAGAAGATTTCTTCCTTTCTGTAATCCTGCTAATCTTAGTTCTATTGGTATTGTATTGACATTTTTTGTTACTTTCATTTTTGTTTCAGATATCTGTCAGAGCGAAAGATTCTTGATGGAGTATCCTTTGTTGTACCTGCTGGAACAAGCACAGCTATTGTTGGTACCAGTGGTAGCGGTAAGCTTCACCAATGTGCTTTGAATTTACAAGTTATGTTGGCTTATGAATGTAAATATTTGTCAAGCAGAAGAGTTTGTTAAATATACATAGCTTTATGTAATTTATTTTTTCTGTTTGCAATGTGAAAACTAGAAATGAACAAAATGCTAGCAGACAAATTAAAAGTTAAGCTGAGAAAGTACTTGTCCTAACTTCTGTACCTTTACTTTGTAGAATGTTTCCATGCTTTAACTAATTAGTCACAATACCTCACCTTGTGTTGTACTATAATTTAAGAGGAAAGAGATCAATTGAGTTAAGCCTCCCCACCCACCTACCCACCTGCCACCCTTCCTCCCTCCCTTCTCCTCCAATTAATTATAACTGTTGTTTTACTCCCTTATCCCATTTTTTAAAGTTCATATTGGAGGCAGAACTATCTAGTTGGCTCGTGTCAGTTAATAGTATTATATAGTCTATATATGAAGGGTTTAGGATCATGGCTTTGATCTCAGGATTTAAAACTACAAAGGTCCTTGCCAATTGAGCTAGCTGGCACATTGGCAAGTGGTTTTGTTGGGGCATGGCAACATTCTTGAGTATAAAATAAATCAATTCAATCTTTTCTTTTACAGTTGCGAGTGAATTTTTTTGGCACTGCTAGTTTGGCACATAATTGAGTTTCCTAATTTCTATTTGATTTTATGAATCACATGTCAATTGAAATAGTGAAACCTGAGATTCCAAAGTTCGCCAATACTATCCTACGAATACAAAATCTAGCCTGGGTGATGGTGAAGGATAGGGGTGTATCCTTCCGGTTTGGAAAAATCTTCTAGGATGATCTATTGGTAAGAGAACCTAGCTAATTCATTATGATTTTCTATTTTACTCCCTTACAAGTTATAGAAGACATCATGACGTCTTCTCCCACGCTCTCAAGCAAAGCACCTGCATACATTCTCTGTCAATTTAGTGGTTCCCCTCCAATTTTTATTCTTGCATTTGAAAAACAACTATTGCAATCAAATCTTGTTGGCTAGGAGTAAGAGAAGCTTGTTATGTCAATGCTCCCATCATGCTGTATTTTGTCTCAACTATTTAAGGTTGGTGATATGGATCTTAACTCTTAATTGAGTCCAATATCATATTTAAATCAGTCAAATCATTGTATAACTGTTAACCAAAGTTTTTTTCACATCTCTTTCCACCCTTCTAGTTGATTCAACTCTTTGAACTACTGCACCTATAAATTGCCTTTGAACATAAATTCATATCATCCCAATCTTTTTTTTTAATCTTATTTTATGATCTACCAAAGCTACTCCAAGTTGCTCTTAAATATTAATATTTTTTTATTTTATTCCAGTGACTCCATCCATCCATTTTTTTGCACTTTTCATATTTACTATATTAATATTTTATACATGTTTCCTAATAGTCCAATACTGTTGGTGCAATTTGCACTACAAATCAAACCCGATCCTACAAGTACTGTAAGTGTTGCTAGCATTTTCCTTACATGAAATCACATAAGATTCTAAAAGCTCCTCTCCATTTTAGCAAATTTATTAAGCATTCTTAGAGTTTGTCTGGTCAATAACTTTGTTTTGAAATTTTGACTATTTATTTGTTACGATGCTTGTGCAGGTAAATCCACAATACTCAGAATGCTATACAGGTTTTTTGACTCAGATTCTGGATCAGTAAGACTTCTTATCCTTCTTTCTCTATATTTGTCTTTTTCTCTTTATCATAGTTTTCCTTGTCAGTTGTTGTAATTTTGTATGTTCAGGGAGAATTGCATTGTAAGCATGGTTAGTGGGCCCCAACATTATTGAATTTGATTACTTAAAGAGTGTACCAACTTTCATGGATAATTATAGAAGCATTACTCCTGATCTCCAGAAAATGCATGTCTAATTTGTGGTAGGAAGAGTTGGTCTCTCGTAGTCCTTGTAAATCCGTATCTCATCATTTTTGTTTATTAAAGTTGTCTTTAGCATGAACATTTCTCTTTTTTGCTTTCTCCAACTCTCAGTTGCCTTGCATGTGCTAATCAATCATTTTGTAATATGGAAGGACACTTTTACAACCCCAGGACATAACCTTAATTATTTAGTGAAAGGGCCTATTAAAAAAAAAATCTTGAGATTGATTAACTTCTAAATTCCATTAACTATGATTATGCTGTGATCATAAGGTGTTGAATTGCGGGCAATTTTAAGTATTCTTAAATACATTTGTAAAGATTGTTGTTTGTGCCTTGTAGTTGAAATAGACCATTGTGGACTAAATTTGCAACCGTGTATACCAAGTATTGTGGGGTGTTTGTAATTTTTATTGTGTCTGTCAGTTATTTAACCTCAATAAAACATTTACAGATATTTGTAGATGGTCAAGACATACGAGAAGTCACGTTAGAAAGTCTTCGTAAGCGCATAGGGGTAGTGCCGCAAGACACGGTAAGTGTTATCAAGTAATATTTCTTCTGTTTCAGACTTCTTGTTTGTCTTGTGAATTAAACGTAATCTTTTCTGGCTGTAAAAATATGTATTCGAATATGAATTAAAAATTATCTTAGAAATTTGGATCCATAGATTCATAATCAATACCATTTTCTTTAAGTTTTGAGAATATTATTCACTGATATTGAGAAATTTCTCAATTGACATATTGCTCAGTATATCACTTCTATACTAGACTGATATGCCATATTGGACTGAGATAAAAAAACAATGGTTTAAATTGCTTGCTTGCTGTTCCTCGTTCCAGGTTTGCTATATGGCTGTAATAGGTCATCGGTCAAACTGTTATCTTGCTTTGTTTCATATCATTGGTGCACTTTAAAGTTTAAGCTAATGCATGCCTGTCCTTATGCATTGTATTTTCTATTTCTTTTTTAAAACTTATTTTGCTATATCTCATAGCTGCATCTAATCATCAGGATAGCTATGCATATGCTATATCAGTGCTAGTAGTGTGTAGGTTTTTATTTTACACTTAATAGTAAGGGAAAGGAAGTGAAAGGTAGGAGGGGAAGTGGAATAAAATCCTCAATTTGGGGAATTAAGTATGCAGTGTGCCCATGGTGGACGGAAGGGAAGTAAGGAACATTGAGGACAAGGTCTTATTTCCCTAAACCACTAAAACCAGTTTGGACTGGCTAAATGGGTCAGGTGGGCCGACTGGAAAAGGGGGAGGGAGTAGTCGGGTTGGGTGGGTTGGTCAAATCGAGTGGGCTAGTTAGACTAGTTGGGCTTGTTGAGAAGGTCGTGCAAGTTAGACGAATCGAATAAATTATCACTTGTGTATTCCTTATATCGCTACCAACCAAACATAAAAGGAATTAATCTATGTCTATTCCATTCCGTGAACTAACTAATGAATACTTATTCCTTGTGTATACTTTGTCTATTCTAATTTTTCTATTTCTTGTTGATTCCATTCCTTGAGCCACATGCATCATAAACGACTAATTCAGCCATATTCTAATTTTCTAACACAATTTGCAACATGTTATATGCCAGCTTTTTTTTCCATTTAGTCATTAGAAGGACAGATAACATTTTTTAGTGTGAAGATCTCACTTACCTCAACATTGCTATTAATGGAAGTAATTTAGATGGCCCTTGATATTAAAACACTGGCTTTCATAAGGTTTCAGAATTATGAAAAGATTCCAATCATATGATATGAGTTATATACAGGTCATGATATTACATAAAAGTACGTGGTTATGCAATTTCATATTTTCACAAGCTCTTCTAGTTCTTCTTTGGTAGCTTAGTGTATCATGATAATGCTGGTAAGTGTTCACAATCAGAATTGTTTAAAGAGTGAAGTTTAGGTACTCAGATTTCATCTTTTCAGGTACTATTCAATGATACTATATTTCACAATATACATTATGGTCGGTTGTCTGCAACAGAGGAGGAGGTCGGTTCTTGCTGACTACCAAAGTAACTACCATCAAAGTGGAAATATTAGAGATTCATCCCTTATTCTTTCAGGTTTATGATGCTGCTCGGCATGCCGCAATTCACGAGACAATCTTAAATTTTCCTGAGAAGTATTCAACCATTGTTGGCGAGCGAGGCTTAAAGGTGAGAAATCAGAGTTCTCTGTTTTGAATAGTCAGTTTGTTCAACTGTGAATAAACAATATGATTTCTGCTAGAAAGCAGAGTTTTTTTAATGTTTTTACTTGGTACCTTATCCAGTAAATTACTTGGTTCTTGGGCACTGGGCATTAAACTATAAACATGACATGATACAAGCAACATTTTCAAAGGATAATTCTTCTCGTTGCTGTTTCAATTTCTCTTACTATTTTAATTTCTTGTTGCCACCTAATCAACTAATCCTAATTATTCCAGGAGTAATCACTTGCTCTTGCAATCCATGAATGACTAAAATACCATATGTGGGTTCTGCTTTCCTGTAGCTTTTGTATATACATAATCAACGACTCCTAGGCATCATGCCCTTACCTGTTGATTTTCAATTGAATAGATTACGGGAATACTTCGTGTTTATGTTTTTCTTAATATTTAACATTTGACCTAGTGACTCTCATTCCAATCACAGTTGAGTGGTGGGGAAAAGCAGAGGGTATCACTTGCTCGTGCATTCTTGAAGGCGCCTTCAATTCTGTAGGTTTATCAGCTTTATTTTCACCTTTTCTACTTTTTCTTGAAAGTAGTTCTGTCTGAATCAATGTCTGTTATAGAATTATAATTTTTTTGCTAATTACTTCTCTTATATTTAACTTATTGACAATTCAGAAGGACTCCTTTTTCTTTTTAAGGCCAATAGATATATGTCATCTTATAAGGCAGATTATTAAATGCATCTGTAGAGCCAAAGTGTAGCTTGCAGCAATGAACCAAGTACCTAACCATGCCTGTTCGTCTGTTCCAGTGACGGATAGAACTAGTACAACATCGATATTGACATTGAAGAACACAGAAGGGATGGAAAATAGTCAATGAGTTTCTATTATATATAGTTTAATGAGTTCTCTGGAAGCTAATACACCAAATTATCATCATTTTTCACCTACTGTTCATTTAGTTGTACAAGAAAGAACTCACCTCCATAGCTAGTAGCTACTGATAAGACTAAAATCGCTAAACACTTGTTATATCAGTGAATTACGTCATTTAATTATGTGATTACCTCACCAATTATGTTGTGATTCAAGATTGTGCGACGAAGCTACAAGTTCCCTTGATAGCACTACTGAAGCTGAAATATTGAGTGCGCTAAAGAATCTATCGAGTAATCGCACATCAATCTTCATTGCTCATCGACTAACAACTGCTATGCAATGCAATGAGGTTTGATCTATCATCCGTAAGACTACTAAGTGTACGTTTCCTTGTTACCATTTACATTTGCAATTTCAGATTATCGTTCTCGAAAATGGCAAAGTGGCGGAACAAGGACCGCATGACGTTTTGCTGTCGAGGGCTGGAAGATACGCGCAGCTTTGGGCCCAGCAGAACAACAACGATGCTTCGGATGCTGCGGTGAAGGTAGAAGCCTGAACTACTACTTGAGCAGTGACTAGTGACTGGCCAATCGAACCGGATTCTCCTTGGGAGCCAAAATTATTTGTAGTATGCTCTTGTATCTGCCATTTCGATTAGTTTAAGTTATGTTGTAGAAAAAGCATTGATTTTACTGGTTGAATTCTGGTGTGCGGCCACAGGAAAGCATACAATGTCTCTCATTCCTTCTTTATCGAATGCTCTTGTAAATTGAGATGTATAACAATAAAAATGTTCATCCTATTAATGCAGGAATTTATATTTCCTCGCCATCCACATTTTGCCAGGATTTATTTCTTTCCTCTGATTATAAAACATTGGGCAAGTTGATTTATAATTTTTTCCCCTATATTTTAAATGTTGATTTGTGATATCTTTTTTAATGTGTAAAATTAAAATGTTATTGACTCTTTAACGACGTCAAAAGAAATTTAAGTATTTTTATTTTTTAAAAATATATATATAATAAATTGATTTGTAAAAAAAAATGATAGTGAAGCATGATTTCGTTAAAATTAAACATTAGTAAAAAAATTATTAGAGATCCGTAAAATGCCACTAAAATAGTGTTTGTTTATGTTTTTTTAACTCGAAGTCGATGGGATTCTGGATCTTCTCCAACTATTATAAGAATAGTAAATTACAACTCCCATCGCTAGATCTGATCTACCAAAGTGTAGACTGATCTACATAATTTGGCTAACACGCGATCTGCGGCCGCGGGCGATCGGCGAACGCGATGGCGTACCGGAGAAAGAAGCCGGCGGCCGTGGTCTCGGTACGCCATCGCGATGGTCGACAGATCCTTTACCTTGCTTATGCGGCAACGAAATCATCCGCGAATATAAGTAACCGTAGATCAGTCTACACTTTAGTAGATCAGATCTAGCGATGGGAGCGGAAACTTATCGGGAATTTACTAAAGGGTGCGTGTAGATTTAGAAAATTCGATCTTTTCCTTCTACTCCTTCCGTCAAAATTGACGTATTAGAGCATCCACTTTATAAAATTTAAATAAATACTTTTTACTATACACTATATCAATTATTTTAAAAAATAATTTTTCTATCTTTATTTTTTTTTCTATTTTATTATTATTATATTTATAATAATGAAAAAATTAGGAAGAAAAAAAAATTAAAAAAAATAAATTAATATTTAGAGATTGGATTTTATTTTCTAAATTTAAAGAAGTATGATTAATAAAATCTAAATTTAGGACGTAATATTTTTTTTTAATGTAAAATATAAAAATTTTATTTAGAAAATTTAATATGAATGTTTTTAGTCTCTTTCCTTTCAACTTTATATATAACTTTTCTTTCTGTTTTTTTTCAAATTATTTTTTTTTCTCGCTCGTCCCATATAATTATTTTCAAATTATATGAAACGCTCGTCCCATATAATAAAGTTGAAAATTATTTTTTTCAAATTATATGTAATTTTTTTTCAAATTATTTTTTTTTCTCGCCTTGTATTTTTTTTTCTCAAATTATTATATGGGACGAGCGTTTCATTTTTTTATCACCATATAATAATCACTATGATATTAATTTTAAAAAATTAGTACCATAACTTAATTATATTAGCACCACAATGATGTTAATTTTTAAAAACTAATACCGTGGTGATAGAGAGACTAGAGCCAAGTTGGTCCTAGTCTACTCTCAAATCAAGCCCAATGTGGTCTTGGTATTTAGGAGACCAGATTCAAGTATTTTAACTGAAAGTTAGTATAATACTGTAGCATCTCTGGGGAGTTTGAAATAAATAACGGAGGACATCTTTGGATTCCTTATAATTTTAGAAATTCATAGGACTTGAAATAAGTATAATCACTCTTTAGGTTGATCAATGATTTTGATCGAAAACTATTGATAAACTTATATTATTTAAATTTTTGTAAATTTAAACTCATCCGATAGAATTGAACGAGAGAAAAATAAATATAATGTAAAAATTTGATTCTAATCAAGAAATACCGTAAGTCTAGTATGAGAATATTAGGTTCAACATAGTCTTAGTCTTTTTATACCAAGCTTACATTGATTATTGTATGTATGCATGCATGAGAGAGGAAAAAAAAATTAGAAGAAAGTTGTATGTGAAGAAGAGATAAAAGAGATTCAAAAGTCAATTTTGATGAGAGACATAAAACGGAAATGTCATCTAAATTAATGCCACATTTGATCATTTCTTGAGGTGTGATTTGAGAATTTCCCAAATCCGGTAAATTTTCGATATTTTAAACATTAAACTGTAGCATCTTTTCTCACTTCCAATATATTTTGAAAATTTTAGGTGCCCTACTTGTCCAATAGACGCATATATATATATTTACTATATAAAGTAGAAAAATAAACATAACAATTTACGCCAAATCACTCTTCCTAAAAAAACAAAAATAATGATTGAAGTCCTTGCCCATGAATCTAGACACCCTCTAAATGGATTTGTTTATTTAGGATGGCTTTTTTCTTGCTAAAAGTCAACTTGGTGCTTTCGGTTGATGCCTTTCAATTGTGGCAAAAGGCGAAACGTTCGTCCTCAACGTTCTCGCCAGTCAAGATTCTATAGATGCCTGTTAAGATTCTATGGACGGATCATGACAAAAGTTCAGCTTTCATATATTTTTAGATATGCCGAAGAAACCTACATGTAGATTAATTGGAAAAATGTTTTATTCACACAGGAATGGTGCCTTGTGTTCACGGACTATATTAGTGCCCTATTAATTTTCTTTTCTTACTTTACTTTTTTTGCTGTAGGGAATAGCACTAATGCTGTGTAGAGATCTCTAAGCTCTCTTGTATTTTTTCTTTGATTCCATGATAATTTTACAATATTAATGCAGGATATTGCTTCCTATGAATACACATCAATGAAAAGTTTAAATGAATCCAAGTATGGATTTTGGAGGACATTGGCTAGGAAAGCTAAATCAATAATAGATAATGAAGTGACCAACTTTCAGACATTTGAAAGAAGTTCACATCAGACAGCTGCGAGACCAGACGATTATCAGGTAAAATTAATATAGACCTTGAACACGTGAGTTTATCATTGGAAGTCGAGTTTCTGTAATTTTTTGTTTGGATATTAACTTCTTAAGTTTCTTGAGAGAGCTTCATTCAGTGATTTGTGAAGCCAAAACTTTTCATTTATGAATTTTGAGAAGTAGCATTATTTTCCCATGTATAATTGTTTTTGTCAAATCTTGTCACATTATATATTGCATAAATGGAAACAAACACTAGAAGCTTTCGTTTGAAATCAATTTGAACTTACAAGTATGGGAGGTTTATGATAATTTAATTATATATATATATATATATATATGATATCCTAGAGTTGAATATGACATTTGCATGATTTAAGATTAAAATCATCATTTGATTTCATTTCCTAATTTTCAATTAATGAATGACTTATAATTTTTCTTTTCAATAAATTCAGAATCCTCGTGATTATTGTCTTATTGTGATGGTCTTTTATTTTACAGTAATGAGGTCCTTGATTCTCACTTCAGATTGTTATTTATTCAAATCTTGTGATATTGTCTATTCCATTTAAACTTAAGTTGCTAAGTTTCGAAAAATAAAAGTATTCATTGCTGTATTTATACCGAGATTTAAACCATCCATCTTTTGTATTTAACTCATTTAAATTTAAAATATTGTCTCACTTGTTATCCACCTTTTTATAACACAATAAGGAAATTATAAATTTTGATCCTTATGTTAATTTCGCTATTAGTCAATTATATATTTTATAATTTTTTCAAAAGAGTCTACGGTGGAGAGTAAGTCAACTGACATTATTCATAAAACTCGAAAACTCAATATTAGAACAAAGGAAATGTTGTCAGTAGAGATGATAAATATTAAAAATTCGGTATATCATATATCAATATATATCGTTCATTATGAAAATTTCAGTATGTCAAAAATTTCAGTACAGTATTATACTGTACCAAAATTTTCGGTATTGATATGAAATCTATAATTTTTCGATATTTCGGTATGTCAAAAAATACGAAAAGAAGGATTGAAAAATGTGATCTAGATTATCGTATGAGATTTACTTTTTTAGTATTTTGATATTTTTCGGTATACCGAAATTTTTGATATAAATGATATGAAATTTATATTATGTCGAAAACCCAATATACCAAATTTTTAATATGATACCGGTATAAAAAATATTTTCAGTACAGTGTACGATTTCATACCAATTTTTCTATATAATGTACTGAATCAATCCTAACTGCTAGTGTGAAAGCTCATGCTGCAGAAAATATGGGTCAACAACGTATCTCAAGATTCAAATAAATTATAAAGTTCAGTTAATTTTTAATAACTTATTTTTGCACGACATTTCAATTAATTTGTCAAAATGATTTCCTATTCACTGCAATTTGTAATAAAGGAAATCACATTAACCTTTTTGTTTGTGCTCTATAAGCTAGAAACTAAATTTGCATATGTATATTATTCACTTGTGCTAAACTGACTCAAAATCTTTAATTATAGTATCTCAAATATTATTGGATGTGATAGTTAAATTTATAAAATGTCAAATAACAAAAAGATGTCAAAAAATTTATGTTTTTTTTTGTTTTATGTTCAAGTTCAAAATAGATATGTATATATTATTTTTGACGAAGATTACTTTTTTTCGTCGTCTTTTTGAGAAAAAAAAATGGAAGTAATTTTTTTTGTTTTATTAATAAGTTTTAAATGTAAAAACACAAAAAAATTTAAGTTGTTATTTAATTTTCTAATACCTGATCTTTTTTCCGAAAAAAGAAAATAAGATGATAAAAATAATCAACTTACTTTTTCTCTGTTTTTTACAATTTATGTAAAAAATCAAATATTTTCTAAAACTAAATTATTTTTATTCCAAATGAAATAAAAACAATATATTATGTCAAAATATAATATATATTTTTAATTTTAATGAATAATTTTTAATTTTTTTTTATTTTGAATTTTGAATTTTTTTCCTTTTCTTCCTCGGTATAAAATTGTGTTAAGTTAGCCCGTGATATCATTCATCGCAACAGGTTCGAAGGAAAAAATAGAGAATAATAAGTCTAATAAAAATTTGAGAAATAAAATGAAAGAGCAAATATAACTCACTTCTGTTTGCATGTCTACATGTTTAAGAGTTTCACCACAGCTCAGCACAAGAGGCAAGTCCTTTCTCTCTCAAACCTGAAAAGATTACTGATTAACCAGCTTAAAGGCAATCAATTGATTACTCAGCAAAGGCTGTGAAGATGGCCACGACTGACATTATTTATAAAACTCGAAAGCTCAATATTAGAAGAAAGGGAAATGCTGCAAGTAGAAGTGAAAAATATTAAAAAATTTAATATATCGCATATATCATATATCAATATATACCGTTCATTCCGAAAACTTCAATATGTCAAAAATTTCGGTACGAAAATTTTGATACGGTATTATACTGTACCAAAATTTTTAATATCGATATAAAATTTATAATTTTTCGATATTTTGATATATCAAAAAATATCAAAATACCAAAAGAAGTATTGAAAAACGTAATCTAGATTATCGATATGAGATTTTTTTTTTAATATTTTGGTATTTTTTGATATACTGAAATTTTTTATACAAATGGTATGAAATTTACACTATATCAAAAATTCAGTATATCGAATTTTCGGTATGATATCAGTATAAAAAATATTTTCAATACAGTGTACGATTTCATACAAATTTTTTGATATATTATACTGAACCAAAACCAATCCTAATAGTTAGTGAAAATTCAGACTACAGAAAATATGAGTCAACAAAATATCTCGAGACTAAAATAGATTATGAAGTTCAGTTGAAGGGCGTCACATGACGTAAGGTGGCAAATGTGTAATACAAAAGTTGGTTATGCTATATGGTTTTACACTCTATTGAATTATGCAAATTGCAAACTTTGTAATCTTGACAAGTTAATTGATCTTGCTCCGAGGTTTTACTATTTTGCTTGGTTATCTTTATCATGCTAACACTAGAACAAACTTGTAGTTCTAAATAAAAGTCTGATAACACTTTTTATTTTTTGTTAACATGTCATAGTAGTGGATAATTTTTCATTTCTTTTACAAAACTCTGTATTTTGCTTCGACCGTTAGGTAAGCTATAATAGAACTTCCACACTACATTTAAAATTCATTTTCTTTAAAAAGAAATTGTATGTTTATTCACAATGCACAAGATTTTATGAAGTTTCAACTTCTTCATTCCTCTGGTTGGATGAAATGACTATTTGTTAGTCGCAAATGCAATGACAGCAAAGATCAAATTTCTTCTTAGGGAATTGAAAACAAAACAGATTTTGTTTTTGCAAATGAACGTTGCACTCAACTAGAAGAAGAGAACAGTATACTCAAGGAAAACTATGAGAAAGGAGATGAGCCTGAAGAGAATGATTTGATATTCTTTGCTTAATGATTATTTATGTGTCCCTAGATTCAACTCAGTTAAGCTGATACCTGGAAGTTGAAAGATTTTAAGCTCAGGATACTCTTAGTTAAGTTAATTTTTAAAATATGCTCCATGAATCTCTTCAACAATATTTTATGTCATTATCTCTGACAATAGTGCTTTGCTAACAAATTCTCCAACTAATAATTTTTTCTCACATTTAAATTGCATATTAGTGATGTTGTCATCCCGCAAATATAATAGACTTGACCTCGTAACGAAATTAAGTTAGATGTCCTTCAACTTTGCTATTGGATGAGCTCCTCTCTCTTTTTTTCTTGTGCATCAGGCGTCAAATTCTTACAATTTAGTTTAAGTTCTACATTTCTTTTATAAATTTATTTGAAATGTAATGTCTAGTCCCAAGACTCATAGGCAACACATATTCAAGTTGTTTTCCATTAAAAGGAAAAGTTCATTATGGGCAAATTCATGATACGTGTGCTATTAGTCCCCTATTGAGTATATTACCTTCATAATTAATTTAATAGCCGAATAGATATTTCTTAAATCAGTTGGTTGCTCTCTACTTTTTGAGCTATTCTAGTTATTCTGGTAATATATCTCATTTGATTATTGGATGATTGTCATTTTTCAAGTTTCTTTAAAGAAAAGAATTGTCTACCTAAGTTCGGTTAATCACTCTTTTTTTTTTACTTTATCATAAAAATATCAAAGTTTTTCATCAATTGAGTAACTGATTCAAAATTAGATCAATTTCGAAGTAAAAAATTCTTTTACTTAAGTGATTCTGTAAAAATATTGAAGTAGTTGATCATATATAATTTCATATGTTACATTAATTGACGAGAAATAAATTATTTATATAATTTTACAGTTTTTATATTATAGCGAAGTAAATATATTTTTTTAACTACGTTAGTATTTAAATTTTCAAACTCTTTTATATTGTATTACTCTATTATTTATTTATAGTATAAAAGTAATTGATCATATTTTAATGCAACACAATTTTAATTAAATAAAATATTTTTTACCATCAAAATTAAACAAATATATCACAAATATCTACCAAATACAACCTAAAAGTATATTCACAAAAGACATATTTCATCAACTTCATCCAAAAGTGTCCATAAATATCTAAATATAACTCAAAAATTTATATCACAACGTACATGACCCTTAGACACCCACATAGGAGTAGACGAATTCACTTAATTCACTTCTCACTTCATCATACTAAGATTGATTGTAATATTGATTCTTGATTGATGCTGCAAACTGAAATATTAATAGAAGTTTGAGGCTCAATATAAAATGATTCAATATTTCATATAAAAAAATTCATTTCTTCTCCACTAATGTCTTTTTATCTAAAACTATCTATTTCATATACCGCATTACATAATATTCATATTTCACATCACCATTTTATTTTATCTTACTTTAATAAAATCAAAAAAAATAATATAGTTAATTCTAATCCAAATAATTAGTCTCATCAAGTAGAAGGTACCACCATTAACTATGGTTCAAAACCCCCAACTTAAATACATATTATAATGCATATAAGCACTTTTATTAAGAAAATCACGTGATAAAGTGTTCACAGTTTATAAATGCTCAACGTAAATGCACATTTATTTGACTAAGTATTTGCCCCCCGGGTCCTCCGATCCTATGTTAAATTCACTATCTGTGTTTCTACTAGAGATAGTAGAGTATCATCAACTCACAATACATGATGTTATATGTGTCGGAATGAACAGTTAATTAGTATATAAAATATTATCATCATAAAATTTAAAATTTAATTTTTGATTATTAATCAAATTTTTATCTTTTTCATATATTAATTATTACTCAAACTAATAAATATTTATGACCTATTTTTTTATATATAATTTAAGGATGGATTATTATAATTGTGTTGTTGTATATGTCGATGAAGGAATTGAAGTGATCTCTGAAGTTTACACAATTTCAAATATTCCGTACACTCCAGCTGTTGCCTCTGACGTAAACACTATTTTCTTATCAACACCGCTCCTATTATTCATTTGTATTTTTATATTTGTTATGCTACACTATATATGATTAATAAAATGTTTGAAATCATCTTGAATATTTTGATTTTTGATGGCTTATTTTTGCATGACATTTCATTTAATTTGCCAAAATAATTTCATATTCACTGTAATTTATAATAGAGGAAATCACATTAGCCTCTTTGTTTGTGCTCTATAAACTAGAAATTAAATTTGTATATGTACATTATTCGTTTATGTTAAACTAACTCAAAATTTTTAATTATAATATCTCAAATATTATTGGATGTGACATTTAAACTTATGAAATGTCAAATAACAAAAAATGCCCAATAGATTTACATTTTTTTGTTTTATGTTCAAGTTCAAACTAAAATATATATATATTATTTTTGACAAAAATTACTTTTTTCATCATTTTTTTGAGAAAAGAAAATGGAA
This sequence comes from Hedychium gardnerianum, assembly GCA_038050645.1. NCBI lineage: Eukaryota > Viridiplantae > Streptophyta > Magnoliopsida > Zingiberales > Zingiberaceae > Hedychium > Hedychium gardnerianum. The sequence continues at coordinate 572,344 of JBBUKS010000017.1, forward strand.
ACAATTTTTTTTATTTTATTAATTAAGTTTTAAATGTAAAAATACATAAAATTTAAGTTGTAATTTTATTTTCTAATACAGTATCTTTTCTTGAAAAAAGAAAATAAGATAATAAAAATAATCAACTTATTTTTCGTCTGTTTCTTTACAATTGATGTAAAAAATTAAATATTTTTTAAAACTAGATTATTTTTATTCCAAATAGATAAAAATAATATATTATGTCAAAACATAATTAAAAAATCTTTAAATTTTAATGAATAATTTTTTAAAAAAATATTATTTTGAATTTTATTTAAAAAATTATTTTGAATTTTTTTAAAAAAAATTATTTTGAATTTTTTTTCCTTTTCTTCCTTGGTATAAAATTGTGTTAAGTTAGCCCGTGATATCATTCATCGCAACAGGTTCGAATAAAAAAAAATAGAGAATAATAAATCTAATAGAAACTTGAGAAATAAAATGCAAAGAGCAACCATCCAATATAACTCACTTCTATTTGCATGTCTACATGCTTAAGAGCTTCACATGGATATCAAGAGGGAAATATTTTCTTTTGAAAAAAAAAAAGAAATAAATTACGATTGTAGGTTGACAATGTTAATACATGTAAAATCCGCCGAAGGATCTCCAGCAACTAATGACCGGAAATTTAATATGCAGTAACTACAAGTTGAAGTTTTCAAGTGCTAATTATTTAATTCTTTTGGTGGGCGAAATTTTCTATATAATGCATAAATGAGATACGAGGATACAGTCACAATATAAGCCACTGTTTATCTGTGCCACTCCAAGAGAAGATGGGGCAAGTTTCGAAACCATTGGCGACTGAACGATGATGCAAATGTAAGAAGCCCACGCAGCTACTTTCGACCAAAATTTTGGCATCTAATTTTTGTACAACGAATCAGAAGAACTGAAAAAATAAGCTGGTGGAACCATCTGCAAATGATCTAATGTCTGCCGGTTTCACCACAGCTCGGCACAAGGGGCAGGTCCTTTCTCTCTCAAACCTGAAAAGATTAATGATTAACCAGCTTAAAGGAAATCAATTGATTACTCTGCAAAGGGTGTGAAGATAGCCTGGATTTGAACGCGCAAGACAAGTGAAGCATTGCTCATGTGGCACCCAGAGTGCCAGTATGAATCTAATGAAATTAAGATAAGAAATGATGTTTTGCATGCCTAACCCTACCTCACCATAATGGTAATCTCCATCCATATCTATGTTCATCCCTATGCAACCCGTGGCTTTCCAATGGATTCAATTGGATCAGATAATCTGGTGTCCATGAGGCAGACAACCTAGACTGATTCCAGATGTAGACGCTAAGGATATACTTTAACTATCCCCAACTTGGTCCTCCAAATTGAGCCACTAAAGTAGGATATTAATAGGGAAAATCCTAGTAAAAATGTAGTTAAAAGGGTATAATAATTGTTTATTTTACTTAACTAACTTTGTTATTACTTGTAAGTTTATAACAATTAGAAATGTCGTAGGAAATGTTAGCAAATCTTTAGCGACACTTCTGCTAGCGCAAAGGTAATTCCAAGAGTAAATGAGGCTCTATAGTGAAAGACACTTATAGTCAAATAGAGGCCAGAAATGCTTCTATAAGGGTAACTTTTCTACATTGTAGGCGTCAATTAACAACTATCGTTGAACCATAACCATGTCACTATCCCAACCAAACTCACTAACCTCTGGTACTAAAGTTTTAGTGATTTCAGTGTGAAGTTCAGTGCAAGGTGATGCTACTTGAAGCATGGCTTTGATATTTTTTACTTCAGCATTTTGATTGAGCAGATAATGGGACAATTATAGAGAGAGGTGAGATTAATAATGTATCCCTGCAGATGCTGATGAATAGAAGAGTATTGTTCGTGGAATTTAAATATTATCATGTTCCGAAGACACCTTGTTAAAGGTGAGAAAATGGAAAAGCCATGATAATGATGTAGGCGAAAATAGTTCGAGTGTTTCCTTATGAAAGTTGGCACGGATAGACTTAATAAAGTATGAAAGGTGAATGGAAGATAGAGTATACATTCATGTACTAAAGAAATTATTATAACAATGCGGGCAGGAAATTCTACAACATGTAAACTTATGAGTGAAGGAAAAAGGAAGTAGATCAAAGAGACATTACCATTCAGAGACACAATCTTCACAGAAGATGTGATTACAGCTGAGTAGGATTGGAATATGCAACTTCTCCTGGCAAATAGTGCATAGGTCACCAGCATCAACCACCTGCATCAGTTCACACACTAAGGTACTGCAGTATCCTTGCAAACCTTCATAAGGATTTTTTGCTTAACAGAATCTGGTGATAGCCATATAGTAATTATTGAAGAAAAAGCACTAGAATTCTGTTTGCAGATAGATCAATCTGGCAATGGCCTATTCAGATTAAGTTGGCAGAATGACGGTATTGATGTTCAACAGTTCAAATGTCACTGATTACAACTCCTATTTCATACTTACTCTCAAAATGACAAAGCATGATAGACATAAGAATTGTTTAAAAAAGTTGATATCATTTACATCAATAATGAGATATCATGGTTTAAACGGGATCAACAATGTTGTCTATCCACATACAATCAATCTTGTGTTTACTTCAGTGCCTACAGTTAATTGTGATAGTCCATGGCATGGTTTTTTTTAGCACTTGTGACAAAAATTACTTTGCATATGCTCCACCAGGAGTATATGAGAAGACCATAAGTCAAACTAAAATTCTAGCAACTGAATTCCTTATCTTTGACTTTAAATTGACTGGGCTAACCATGGATATCTGGAACCTTAATGTGCATTGTCATGGTGTTGAATCTGTTAAATAGATGATGATAACTAGTGTTCATTTTGGAGAAGAGCACAGAATATTCAGTAAAACATAGAAAAAAATGGTTGGGTTATGACTTTCTTGTCCATTCTTTCTTCCAATGCATACCAATTTAATGGTTACAATAGGTTCACATCTCAAGTATATAGTTCTAGTGTCTAATCTGGTAACACCTGAAGACACAACATCAGACTACTACAAGCTAGACTCACTACCCTCAATCACCCATAACATACCATAACGCACCATATTACTCCCTGCCACACAACACAAACTCCACACAACTACAATTGCATAACCACTCCATACATCACACTCCGCATATATGCAAATGGAGCAACCCGCAACCAAGGTTCAAAATCTCAAGCTGTGTTTGCATTTCTGAGTTTCAATGGAACCATACTGTTTCAGTACTGGTATTTCAATGTATATTACCAGTGGGGAATTGGAGGAGAAAGGAGGAAGATAAAAAGAAGAGAACCTAACTTCGGACTTTATGTCTCATTTAGAATGTTACAATTTTGACAATGTATTATACATAAAAATTACAAAAATAAAAAATAAATATTATTTCATTTCATCTTGAAGTGTTTTATAGTATGTCAAGGGGTGTTGTGACATGATAGTCATTAATATGATTGACATAACAACTTACGATCAATTTACATGTGTTGAATAGTATTAAATTTTGGAAATTTATCAAAATGATACATTTCGACCATGCCACTCGGCATGGTGCGAAATTTCAAACTGTGCCTGCAACATCCTCCCTACCTCAAAGTCTTTGTCCTCAAGCATATCATATCCTCGGGAAAAAAGAGGATTGAAGTATGCCTGAGCCATGTGACGATGAGAAGCATAACAAGGCTCCAAATTGTTCCATGGCATTATCAAAGGTGCATGATCCTCTTCTGTCTAGCTCTTCTCCTCCTTATTGGATTTTCTCCTGTCACCCACGATCCCTCCCTGCTAGCGTTCATGCTCAGCACAGTCACTGACACCAACTCATCTCATTCTGATTGAGGGTCAAAAGTACTAAACCAAGATATGAATAGGTGGTCATGAATGGAAAATTTAGTCCAAGAGCAAAATAAAATAAAAATAGTAAACAGCTAAAATTCTCCATCTTTTACTACCACTTGGTAGTGAAACAGATTTTATCAGTTTGCCTCACGACCATACTGCATCAGTACTTGAGAGTGAAATCTTCTCCCCTTATGCACTAGTCACTGTTCGGGCTGGTTAGACTAGCCCCCGTGATTTACCTCCTCCGTGTTGGTCCTGGGACGGACTGGCGGGGGCGCTGGGGGCGAGCGTGTTTCGCCTTTTGCCATAATGTAGTTAATACAAGTAATAGCATGGTTGCAAGAAGGAATAACAAATAATTTCCAGCGCCTACATGAATATGTCTTTTTGTTGTTGTTATTGTTATCAAATTCAATGCAAACCTATCATTTCCTATCATTTTTTTTTCATTAACCTCAAAGTTTATATACCATGCAATTCTAACTTGACAAAATCCACACACCAAACTTTTGCCTCTCAAGCTTCTTTCTAATGCCACGATAAAGATTTTCACACAAGTTCATAAAATTTATCTTCACATTTTTCCTTTCCATTGATGAACTCTTGATATCTTCAATCATGTCAACCTTCAAGATATATCGATCGAAAGTTTCACTTATATTATTATCTATTAAATCATAGTTGATGCAGAATTTAAAAAACTTATTCACTCCAATTTGAGGAAATGATCATGGGCATCCTTAAAAGTATATTTCATTACCTTCATAACCTCTTGAAATTTAAACATCGTAGTACTTCTATGGACTTTTTTAACAACACATCTTTAAAATATACCCATTGTGTCCTTTTTGTAGGATCGAACTTGACGCTAAAGGGAGGGAGTGAATAACGTTACGAATTTTATGAGCTGATGATTCTAAAAATAAACATAGTAAAAGTAGCATATCAGAAATAAATAAACTTAGAAGAATATTAGACATGTGCAGTAATAACAAAATATGATTTTTATTTCTAAATTTCTCTTAGGTGGAGAAACCTTACAGAAAAAGAATCTAAAAATTAAGCACAATATCAAAAAGAGGCAACAACAATAAATATAAACATTACTCTAGATGTTGTCGATCAGAAATGAAGCACAGGTTGTAGCGTGTCATTGTCGCATCACATAGATCGCGAGAGCACAGAGAAGGATTCAGAAAGAATGAGTGATTTGAAAGCTCTATCAGGCCCTTCTATAGCTCCTCTCTGTTGTTGACATCACACTTCTCGATTGACTGGAGCCTCCTCGGTCGTTTGAATCATGCTGATGTGACTACAATGTCTATCTAGTAGATAATGTCGTCAACATTCTCCGGTTGCCTAGACCCTCTCCGGTGTCCTAGCTAGGGTCAAACTTCACTTTGACTGCACTGCTCAGATTGCTGAACTTCATCCTCTACCAGTCATCTAGAAGCAACTCCGGTCGCCCGTACACTTCGGTCTCCCTGACCTTGAAATGATCACCTGGTCCCTCCGACTTCACTCGTCGCGAGTTAACACTAGCTAGTCACCCCAGACTCCCTCCGGTAGTCTAGAACCGTCAAACTTTGCTTTCCTACAATGGTTACACGTAATGAGTATGATATAAAATTTAAAGTTACTTGCACTTAATTGACTAGATGCCTAGCTTCTAGCTGACCCATCTAGTTTGAGTTGTCAAGCCATAGCTCCCAGCTGCTTTCACTTGGACTTTGTTTGCCAAGTAAACAACTCCCAACTGACTCCACTTGGACTTATCAGCCAAACCTTTAGCTCCCAACTTACTCCACTTGGACTTATTTGTCTGACTTCACTCACTAGGACTTTTTTACTGCCTAGATTCACTCGCTAGGACTTTTTCACTTGTCAAGAAACTTGCTCCTACACACTTGACAACAATCTGTTAGATCTCAATAAACCTAACTTTAACTTATAGTCATACATCAAAATCTTTGGTTAAATGTTGTGCTCCCAACACCAACACTTTTCTAGTTTGCATATAGATGTCTTGCACAATTTCTATGCTCAACTAGAGAAATCAATTGCCTAATTCCATGATCTAGCCTAAAAAATCCCAAATGAGAATCAAAATCAAAATATTTATTTTAAAAGGTATCAAATTTAAACAACAAATATACCTTTTATTGGTCACTAATACATCTACACCTACAATGCCCTCCAATGCTTAATTGATCTAATAATCTTTGAAGAAATCATATCCAAGATTTATAATTCTCTCCGTAAATAACTACCCAAACAATGTGGAACATTTGGATTTTTCATGATCTCAAAAAAATTTCTTAATAAGGGCTCCATCCAATCATATAATAGGTTTTATCCTTGCAAAAAGCCTTAAATAACTAAATCCAACATATAACCTTTTGAATATAGATGGTAAGGAAGAATTATTTCAATCCATCATGGTGTAGAATAAACTACTATTAACCCATCTTAAGTGGATAATCTATGATCCCAAAAATTATAATGCTCCTCACTTATTAGTTGCAAAGATTTTCATTTGGCTTTATAACACTTCATCTAAGGAATCATAAAATTGAATAGTTTCTTACAAATCTTGTTCCATGTTCAGAAACTACCCAATTAGGATTCCTCCATAACCCCTCCAAATATAGTTTAACAATCCACCTTGATAGGGGCAGCACCTGATTAGGCTTAAAGCCAACCTTCAATCCAATCTATTCTTATTACATGGCTGGTTCGATGTTGATAAAATTTAATATACATATTGATGTTAATGTTGACTTAGTTATGGAGTTAGTGGGATAATGTTTGGAGTTAGTGGATTAATATTTATATTATGGAGTTTAGTTAGTGGATAAGAAGTTAATGGAGGTAATATTTGTATTATGGAGTTAGTGGTTAATGGATGAGGAGTTAGTGGTTTGTGGATGAGGAGTTGTGGGTTATAATTGAGGAGTTAGTGGCTTAATGTTTTGTTTGAAGTTATGTAGTAACTTATAAATAGGCTATTTGTTATATTGATGTTATGCATTGAGAAAATATTTATGTCCTCTATCCTTGACCTTCTACTATTGTTGAACATTTTTGCAAAACTCTTTTATTATTTTTTATAGTGGTATCAAAGCCAAGCTTTGAGGAGAGTCATGATTTCCAAAAGTTTTATTCAACTAGTCATCCCTCACTTTGGTGGTCACTATGACTATTAGAGCATGTTCATGGAGAATTTCTTAAAGTCCAAAGAATGTTGGATGGTTGTGATTTCTAAAATAGCAGAACCAGTACACTATAAAAAAAACCCGCCATCAGTAATCAAAATTTTAGTGGCTAATCGGTTGCTAAATGGATATAGCGATCAAAATTTTCGATCACAATTTTTTGGGTTGCTGACGTCATTTAGAGACGGATTTAAATTTCCATCGCTAAATTTAGCTACGGATATTTTGATTTTTTTTTGCTAATTTAGCGATGAAAATTGATTTTCGTTGCTAAATTAATCATGGGTACTTTATTTTTCGTCGCTAGTTATTGCTAAATTAGCGACAAAAAATAAATATTTGTTGCTCATTTAGCCAAAATTTTGGCAGCAGCCCCCCATTTCGCTATTTAAATCCTATTTACATCATTCACAAAAAAAATTGCATAAACATCATTCACAATCTAACATTACACATCTACGATATAATACAACATTACACATTCAATTCTCAATATTCACAAACCATCCACGATACATTAAACCAACATTCACAAACAATGATACATCATTCACAATCATCACATACCAACTCACTCATTCATTTATCTCATCACATAAAACATCATACAAACCAACAATACAATATTCACAAACCAACTCATTCATTTATCAACAGAAAGCATCGTACATGATCAAAAATAATTCCATCACTTAAACAATTCCATTAATAGTTCAAATCCAACACATCCTATCATACTAAAAAACTAGTTCATTCATCATCATCCCATCCTGCAGTAAGTAAAATATGATAGATTATTATAAAAATAAGGGCAAAACTATTCATATATGAAAAATAGATAAACACAAGACCAAAACTACTTATTAGAAAAATTCATAAATTGATAAACACAAATTTTACATGTTTTAAAAAAATTTAACTTAATGAGAGTTTGGATATCTGCTGATGGTGATAGAATATACCATTAACATTGTTTATGAAAAGGTGTAATACAATTAGAGATATATATAATATCAAAATTAATAGAATGATTTTGCATGTTTTATGAGTGATAAACAAAAAGGCTACGTTAAAGGTCGACACACCTCATATGAGCTACTTATCAGTAGCGTTCAGGTCCTAAGTCTTTTGGGAGTCAAAATCATATGACATTAGAAAAGCATGACTCATTAATGGAATACGAGAGAAGAATTCTTGCATATGTCGCTTTACTGCCGTCTTGACCCGATGATCAATCGACTGCTCTACTGCCATAACTCGATCCTTCAATTCTTGAATTTTTTTTTATTAAGGCTTCCACTTGAGTTGATGAAGAACTTGGATGACCTCTAAGCTTAGGAGCCATCACACGATCATATACAACTTTTGTTTGGGAGCCAAGGTCGTAGAGGGAGTTCTTTTTCCTTCCACTGACAATTTCATAATAAATCTCAGTTACAACATCAGTGGATAGAGTCTGAAACTCATCTCCCTCTGTAGCAGGCTAAGACGCCTATGCAACTCAATTAGTCATTTCATCCTATATAAAACCATTAAATTATTAATATCTAATATACAATTAATAAAGCTAGTCATTGTTAATTGTGAATGATAATAAAGTTTATATTCTTAAATCTATAGCCTTTGATCGAGGATTGACAAATGTGTCATCCTTTTTTTGTGTGTTTGGAAAATACCTCCCAATATGTGAGAGATCTCTGTAAAGTATCTGCTTGCATACACAAAATATTTTATAAATTAAAATAAGTTCATTAATAATTAAAAAATTATAGTTTAAACTTTATTGTAAACTCACCAAGTCTATTGCATGCTCTACAATAGATCATAATCCAGTTGTATGCTTTGTGGATCTGGTGCTTGGGCCAACGAGCTTAGTATTTCTATTGTTTCAAGAAGTTGTTGAATTTTGCTACCATTTTTCTGTGGCCCAATTGCTTCTCCATGCATCCCAAATATCATCTAATACATGGGATGACCTTATTCCTTTCCTTCTTCACTTGTATATCAAGTTCTTATATAATTTTGCATAATAATTATTTCATGTTTCTTTAAATGCTGCCTTGTGTCCTAGCTCTCAGGTATATTTTTTCTACAATAATATTGAGAAAATTAGTATAAAAGGATATTATATTATACAATATCAATAATATTTAAATTACTTACTAAAAATTATTGATAATAAAAATCTTTCAGATCTTGGTCTACGTGTCTCCATGTAGAACCAGAAGCACACACTTGTTCTTTAATTTTTTTTTAGTGATGTACGCAGATACATGATGACCATCGAGAGTAAAACTGCATGAAAAAACTTTCATTTTTTGAAAAAATAAATAAAAGATTAGATGAATTTGAATTACTAATAAGATCAATACTTATCAATCCTTGACAATCTGGCCGCCATGCACTACTGTAGTATCCGACATGACTATATTTGCAAAACAACATTATAACACATACACATGACAAATAATATTCAAATCAGAATAATAATGTCTTACATGGTAGAACTAGTGAGATTTAGATCTAAAAAGCATTAACATTTACATTAATGGCTTACATGGTAGAACTAGTGAGATTTAATAATCTAAATCATTAACATTAATAGTTTGTAAGTTATCATCACTAAACTCTATTAGTACATCAAGCTCCTCACTGTTGGATATCTCTTTATCATCTATTTCCTCATAAGTGATATTAATATCTACAAGTAATTGAGATATAGATTGAATTTGTGAATCAACTGAATGTATCTTCACTTCCTCATTTTGAAATGCATCATGGTTTTGGATCATGATAGAGTTCGACATTTCAATGGTCGAGCAAGGCTTTATTCGACAAACTACTAACCATTCACTAGATCTTCTTCTCTTCGTCAGATATTCAAGATAGAAAACTTGACTAGCTTGTATCGCAAAAATGAAGGTTCAAACTTGTTGAATCTTTTATTTCCATTAACCTCAACTAAATTATAGTTTGAATGTATTCCGGTACTTATTCTTGGAGTCGAATCATACCATGAACATTTGAATAACACACATCTTTTTATGGGTAAAGTAGGATATTCAATCTCCATGATTTCGTCAAGTCTACCATAGTAATCAAATTCAGTATTACTGTTGTTGATAGATCATTTTACACAAACACCTGAATTCTATGTTAGTGTGTGTGAATCACGTTGTGCCACATGAAATTTGAAGTCATTAGTAACCAGAGTAGACTCTTATGTTACGGAGAGGTCCTAATGCAAGATTCTTTATCCTTTCATCTTGCACATTTGATATTCTATGGTCCTTCACCTAAAAAAGTAATTATGATATAAATTATCGATTATATAATACACTTGCACGAAAAATAATTTAGTCCCTAACTTACATAGATTTGAAACCAGAATGCAAATTCCATCTCTAATTTTATCTCTACCTCACTTGCACATATTTATGGATTTTGTAATTTTAGTTATTGTTCGTACAAGCTATCAATGAAGGTAATTTTAAGACATACAAGATAAAAAATAAATACATCTATTTGTACTGCACAAGACCATCTAATCGTGCCTTGTAAGGCAAATGAACTAGTAGATGTTCTATTGATTCAAAAACGTTGGGTGGAAATATGCGCTCAAGTGTACATAGTATCAGAGGTATTTTTGTTTCTAGACGAAGCCTTTTCGTTGTCATAATAACCTTCGATGTCAAATTTATGAAAAACAGACTTAATTCTATGGGTTCTTGCCAAACATTATTAGGAAGTATGTCATATAAAGCTATTAGAATGAGTCTTTACATGAACATGTGATAGTCATGACTCTTCATTCAAAATATTTTTAATTTGTTCATATACGCATTGAGCCATATTCGAGGCATACCCATCAGGGAATTTGATTTCTTTTAACTAATAACATAAAGCTTGTTTACCTTCTTTCTCCAATGTATAACAAGCCTTTAAAATTTATTGATTGTTCTATTCTGATGTAACTCAGGTCTACTAATTAATTCTTTCAATTCCTCACATGATTTTGTTGTGTTTTTAATTTTTCCAGGAACATTCATCACAGTATTGAAGATATTATCAATTTTTTTCTCAACATGTATCATATCTAAATTATGTCGAATGAGTAGATACTTACAATATAACATCTCCCAAAATATATTTCTTTTCTTCCAATCACACTTGTACACCCTAACAATCTATTTATTTAAATCATCAAAACCCATCTAAGTTACTTGTATATGTCATGCCCCGAGGTATACTTGTCCGACGATATGGACGGTACCTTCTTGTGACAAATGATAGATACTACACTGATGCAAGCCCACATAACTTATGCAAGCAAAAACCACGCAAAACAACAATATCCAAATGACAAGATTAAAGATATAACAAAAGTATCCAAATGCAAATAGCAAAATGTGCATGCCAGTACGGCTTAACATAGCAAACAAACCATCCAAGATAAAACACCAAAAGGAAACCAAAATCTACACAAGTGCTCACTTATTACAATATAAGTGTAGAAAACCAAAAGTGCAATGAAATGCAAAAGAAAGTAATGCAGAAACCCTCAATGTGACATGAAATAGGCGGATAGGATCTCCAGGTGACACATATATCCTTTATCTGATACTTGAGGAAGTAAACACAAATAGGGGTAGTAAGTCCAAATGACTCTGCGGGTATAAGAAAAATAGTGCATGATATCTAAACAGTATGGAGATCAAAGGTACATGCAGTCTCACAAGAAACTCTATCAAGACTAGATCAAGGTACAAAAATATAATAGAATCTACTACAGTACTACTCATAATCACCAAGTAGCATATACATACTAATAACAAGTCTGACATAATCTAACTAATGTCACAACCCTATCTCCAACATATGTACTATATCACAGACATATGCAAAGTATATGTATATATAAATACATCCAACAAGTGCAACACACATCATATGCAGGTGCAACACACATCTCATATGCATATGCAACACACAACAAATGCATAAGCATGGTTGTTACGATCCTGCAAGTGCACAGTTATGTCGTCAATAATATAAAAGTTTTTGTATTCACAGGGACTATTGATTAAGCACTAGTAATTTTGCAAAGTAAGTTATCTAGACGATCGAAGGCAAGTTGGAACGCTTGAGAACTAGAAAGAGAAGAGAGAGAGAGGGAGAGAAAGAGTTGAGAGTCTTGAGAGGGGAGATGAGAGGGAAGGTTGAGAGAATTGAGAAGGTTTGTAAGAAGAATGGTTCTAGGATTTCAGTTTCATTATGATGCTAGTTAATGTCCCTAATGTATATTCATCTCCTTATTTTTCATGCTTACATTCTTATAGGGATTCTAACAGATTTCCAAAATAGAATATCATAAGAATGTCCTAGCAAGAAATAACCCCTATGTCAAGGTATTTTTGACTATAGGAAGTGGGTAAGTATCGATACCCTTTGTCACTAAGAGTATGTAAGTCCGATTGAATGAGTATCCTCTATCACTAAGAATCTCCCAGTTATCCAGCCTAGTAGCAACCTCAAAATAAAGGCAAATCACTTACTTCTACATCCATTACTCACATACACACATTTTGTCAAACATGTAATAGGCACAATACACATAGAACAAGGCACAAACACTTCATTAAACAAGAAAATAATATATACATAGTTCATACATCAATCACACATCATAATTATTTCCTACATCCTAGAAATGGAAGAATCTACTCCATTGCAAGGGAATACAACCAATAGACAAAAAAATAGTAATCTACAACTCAATACATGAAAATAGAGAGAAGAGAAAACTTATCCATGAAGTCTGATGTCGTTGGAGGTGTTCCCTTACTCTGTAGGTGGACAGATCGTCAAAGAGGAGGAGATGGAAGCTCTAGGTTTCTCCATAGGGGGAGAACCCTTCCCCAAGGAGAGCGGATGAACGTTAAACCCCAAATTCTCAAAAAGGGATCAAAAATCCCCTTTTATAGTGTTAGGGCACGGGCCCTACTTTTTGCCACACGATCATGCCTGAAAGGCATGACCTAAGTTTGAGGATGATGTAAGTACCCCAGGATAGTTTTGTTGTGATCAACCAAGTTAGGTTAGATTCTGTAGTATTTGATCCTTGTGTCTAAGTGTGCAGGAACTTAGGAACACAAGAAGTCGAGCGGAAGACGCAGCGGATGAGAAGGATGGCAGGGGAAGCGAGTTGACGGGCTCAGTGCATCCGAGGGACGAGAAGCTGTGAAAGAGTACACCGGTGAAGCGAAAAAGACGCGGTCCGAGGGAAGAGAAGCCGGGTAGGAAGCATGCTCCAAGAGAAGGCCTGAGTTGGGTTCGGGTGACCTCAACTTTGGACGGTTGTACAATCACCCAAGGCGATCGGAGAAGACTCGAGGCGCCTCTATGTCTTGGAGGCGCCTCGAAAAAAGAGGCGTGTGAGGTGCCTCGATATGATGGAGGCACCTCAAGCACCCAGACGATGGAGGCGCCCCCAAGGCTCGGAGGTGCCTCACCCCCCATTTTGATGGTGGCGCCCCGGACTCTCAGAGGTGCCTCACCCACCTGAAGAACAGAGGCGCCCTTGTTGCTTGGAGGTGCCTCAACCATCTGCTGAAGACTCATTGCAGCGGATGAGATCTGGAAGCTAAGTCAGACCAACCGAGGCACCCCCAACTCTTGGAGGCGCCCCCCAGCGCTGCCAGATCACCAATGGATCAGTTTTGATCCATTGGAGGCGCCCCTAATCAATGGAGCTGCCCCCGTGACTGTCACATCAGCAAAATGGTCACCTCGACCATTTTGCTATAAATAGAGGTTGAGTCCTCTCGTTTAGATATCACACTTAGTTTTCAACTTTCAATCTTCTGTAAAGTTAAGTATGCGCTTTCAAAGTCTGTAAGAGGCTACTCCACCTTCAATGAAGGAGATTCTTAGTGTGTTATACTATTTTGGATTAACAACCACTCTAGTTGTAACCAAGTAAATCTGTGAGCCTCTTTCTTTCTTTTATGTTGTTTATTTTATTTAATTAAAGTGTGTATCCTTGCTTAGTAAAAAGCAAGAGAAATAGTTATGTTTCTTTTCAGGGCTATTCACCCCCCCCCCCTCTATCCTGTCCAACATGCATCAACAATTGGTACCAGAGCAAGGTTCGCTCGGAAGGACTAACCGCCGACCCAACAACAAAATTAAGAAGAACGGTCGGATCAAGCATCTACCCGCCAAAGTTCGAGGGGGAGTTCTCAATATGGAAGCGCCGAATGGAAGTATTTTTCAAAACCGATTTTGATATATTACTAACAATTAAATATGGTTTTGAAGCTCCTAAAGATGAGAACGGAGAAGAAAAGGAAGAATATCTTTGGAGCAAGAAGCAGCAAATCAATTTTGAGGCCAACGGAAAAGCAGAGTTTCATCTGCTAAGTGTACTTCCACCTCAACAAGTCAACCGGATTGACATTTACAAATCGACAAAGAAACTCTGGGAAAAGTTCTTGGAGATCCATAAAGGGACCTCAAAAGACAAATTAGCAAGACGAGACCTAATCTGGAATCAACTAATGAACCTTCGGATGGAAAATGGGAAAATATGGCTCAAGTACAAGCAAAGATCAAGGATTTGATCACCGTATCAAACCAGGATTCGCTAAGGTATGCTTTAAACGCATTCCCGAGAACTCAAGATTAGGCATCCATCATCGACTCCTACTACGTCTCCAAGAACCTAGAGGTATGTACCCTTGAAGAATTATTCTCTACTTTGGAATTACACGAGTCTCGATGTGCAGGTCGAAAAGAGAATGAAAATTTGAACCAGAACCTAGCACTAAAAGCCAAGAAGGACCAATCAGACTCAGATTCTTCAACTAACGAAGAAGAAGCTTATATGGTAAGGAAGTTCAATAAAAATTTTAAGACTAACAATTTTAACAAATCACAGGCCAAGAAGCTTCTAAAGGAAAAAGAAGAGTAAGATGCTACAATTGCGATGAAGAAGGACACATCAAGGACAACTGCCCCAAGTTGAAGAAGAAAGAAAAGGAGAAAGGTCTAAGTAAAACCAAGCATCGAAACCTCAGAGTTACGTGGGACGACTCCACTTCATAAGAGTCCAAAATCGAAGAATATGCTGGACTAGCCCTAACTGTGAACTACTAAGAAGAAATCATTGATGGAGGAGGAGCTACTTCAGAAGAAAGCAGCAATGAAGGGAGAGCGTCTAACTTTGAGTCCGACACAGTAAGTGAGGTATGTCTTCTATCTCCTGACCAGTTATATAATGATATAAAATTAATGTCTAGATCCATGTACAAATTAAGGACCAAATATGTGGCTTTGAAAAAGGATAATATTAAATTTAAATTGAATTTGGTAAATGCATGTCCATTAGTAAAATTTGATAGAATTTAAAATGAAAATATAAAATTAAAAGAAGAAATTGAAAAATTAAAAAAAAATCCTGCATGTTTAAATTCAAATAGTCTTCGTTTTCCAAATTTCAAAAATTATGGAGGACTTAATTGGTATATCAGAAAACATAGGGGCCAAATTAGAAAATTTTCAACTTTTGATATTTCTAGAAAATATTTGATAAATCCAGTAGGTAGAAATTTGTATTGGGTTCCGAAATCTATTCCGAATAATTAAGACTAACTTTTTATATACATGCTAGAAAATAAATATTTGATTTATTTTGAGTAATTTTTCAAGTTTTTTTAGTATTTTTTCCTATATTTTTTGATGTGATCAAAGGGGGAGAATAGGGAATTAATATTGCAAATTTTTTAGGGAATTAATATTGTCATTTTTTTTGTAATTATTTTTATTTACTATAATTTCTTTTATGTTTACCCTAACTTGAACTCGGGTTGATGCACATCAAAAAGGGGGAGATTGTAAGTACCTTGGGATATTTTTGATGTGATCAACCGAGTTAGGTTAGGTCCTGTGTTATTCTGATCCTTATGTCTAAGTGTGCAGGAACTTAGGAATACGAGAAGTCGAGTGAAAGATGTAGCGAACGAGAATGATGGCACGGGAAGAGAGTCGACGGGCTCGGTGCATTCGAGGGACGAGAAGCTACAAAAGAGTACACCGGTGGAGCCAGAAGGACGCGGTCCGAGGGACGCGAGGTTAGAAGGACGCGGTCCAAGGAACGAGAAGCCTACTCGAGGAGAAGGCCTGAGTTGGGTTCGGATGAGCTCAACTCTGGACGGGTAGACAATCACCCAAGGCGACCAGTGAAGACCCGAGGCACCTCTGTGTCTTGGAGGCGCCTTGGAAGAAGAGGAGTGTGAGGCGCCTCGATACGATGGAGGCACCTCAAGTTCCCAGACAATGGAGGCGCCCCCAACGCTTGGAGGCGCCTCACCCGCCATTTGGATGGAGGCGCCTCCCATCATCGTTGAAGACCTGCCACAGCGGATTAGATTTGGAAGCTGAGTCAACTCAACCGAGGCGTCCCCAACGCTTGGAGGCACCCCCAACGCTTGGAGGTGCCCCCAGCGCTGCCAGATCACCAATGGATCAGTTTCGATCCATTGGAGGTGTCCCCAATCAATGGAGGTGCCCCCGTGACTGCCACGTTAGCAAAATGGTCACCTCGACCGGATTGCTATAAATAGAGGTTGTGTCCTCTCATTTTAGTATCACACTTTGTTTTCAACTTCCAATCTTCTATAAATTCAAGTCTGCGCTTTCAAAGTCTATAAGAGGCTACTCCGCCTTCAACGAAGGAAATTCTTAGTGTCTTTTACTGTCTTGGATTAACAACCACTCCGATTGTAACCAAGTAAATCTTTGAGCCTCTTCCTTTCTTTTATGTTGTTTATTTTAGTTAATTAAATTGTGTATCCCTTCGTGGTAAGAAGCAAGAGAAATAGTTCTTTTTCTTTTCAGGGCTATTAACCCCCCTCTAGCCGGTCCAATTCATTTCTAACACATATCTCATATGGTGTCTTTGTAACTGCCTTAGATGGAACACGATTAATTATAAAAGCAGCATCCTCCAGATCATGTCCCCAAAAAGAAGAAGAAAGATCTACATGACTCATCATTGATCGTACCATGTCTAACAAAGTATGATTCCTCCTTTCTAATATACCATTCCATTGTGGCGTTCCAAGTGGAGTGAGTTGGGAGATGATCCCAAACTCAATTAGATGATCATGGAATTCTTGGCTTAGGTATTCACCACCTCCATCTGATCGAAGTATCTTAATACCTTTTCCAAGTTGATTTTGCAATTCACACTTGAACTTTTTTGAACTTTTCAAAGCATTCTGACTTGTGTTTCATCAAATACACATAGTCATATCTACTGAAATCATCAGTGAAAGTTATGAAATACTGGTAGCCTCCTCTAGCTGTTGTATTGAAAGGGCCACATACATCTGTTGGGTAGCCCGATGTGGGTGTGTGCTAAAATATGTTTTGTAAACATGCAGCGAAAGCAAAAATAAACAAACATAATAACCTAATTATTACATCACACACACCACACACATATAGGATATATTCATGCAAACATAATCACAATATAAAATTTTGTGAAAATTAATTTTATTCTAGTTAAACCTGATGAGTCACGTGGAGAGGGAATGACATCAACCAAGCGATGCTAAGAAGCCTTGCCTCTATTCGTATCCACGCCAAACTATCATCGAGACGGCTTCAGAAGCCACGAGTTGTATCTCCATCTTCGATACTAGCTGACGATCAAAAACAAAATGATCTGAGAGAGATCGCACCAGTGGTTTGGTATCCGATGGCATATGCAACTCGAAAACACCAAACATAAAGGTGATAAACTCACTTTAATGTCCGGCGACGTACGCAACCCGACGGCACAAAGCAAGAGAGAAAGCAACCAAGAAGCAGGTTGCTGTTCGGTTGAAGAACCCAGTATGAACAACCCTTTCCGAAGCTCTCCAGCGTCCGTAAGATCGCTGCCGACAAGGGATAAAGTAGCCTAAGGTGTTGGGGTTCTGGTAGCAATGTTTTCTCACTGGAATGGAGGTTGGAGGTGTAGGATCGAGTGCACGTGAGAGGGGGCTGAATCACCTGTTTAAAATTTTCTTTTCCGATTTTTAAAAATCGTTCGGGAATTCGAGTGCGCAGCGAAAATCATAATAACAAACAAGCAAAAACTTAGTCAGTTTTACTTGGTTCGGAGCCTTCGTCGACTCCTACTCCAAGGTCTACAACCCTTCGGATCGTATCGTTGGGCAATCCACTAAAATTCTTTTCCGGGAAACCTTCGAAAAAGCAATCGAGTATAATATGAGGGAAGTGTAACAACCCTACACTTCCCTGTGCAATTACTGAAATGAATTACAATAATAATAAACGTTACCAACACGAAAGATGAGTCATGAGTTCGTGTGTTGGTGAAGATTCTGCTATAGTAGATGGTTCTAGCGTCAATTCGATGCAACAGGATTGTAGTACAATAGTTTTGAAGCTCCAGGGCAGCAACATGAGGTCAAAACAATGTTTGGAAGAGTTGTTCTGAGTTGCTGGTTGAGATGCTCTAATATAGCCCGTTGAGGGCGCCTCCAATGCTCCGGGGCACCTCCATTGAGGCTGGTCGGATT
This sequence comes from Hedychium gardnerianum, assembly GCA_038050645.1. Classification (NCBI taxonomy): domain Eukaryota; kingdom Viridiplantae; phylum Streptophyta; class Magnoliopsida; order Zingiberales; family Zingiberaceae; genus Hedychium; species Hedychium gardnerianum. The sequence goes on from JBBUKS010000017.1 coordinate 591,031, forward strand.
CGATAAATCCGCTGCTTATTCACTTCGAGGCACCTCCAAACACTCCAGGGCGCCTCTAGTGGCTCAGTGCGTCAACAGCGCTTATCCAGGCGTTGAGGCGCCTCCAGCCATCCGAGACTCCTCTAGTGCATCGAGCACCTCCAGCGCTGAGGCGCCTTCAGCATTCCGAGGCACCTCCAGTGCCTCTGTGTTGAGCGCCTCCATCACACCGAAGCTTAAACTCCTGCAAAACACATTAGTACAAAATACCTACAACAAAGGAATTAACATATAAAATAAATGCATGATAAATATGACTTAAACCTAGTCTAGGTCTAGTCTGATCTAAGCTTAGACTTCCAAATTGGATCTAAGCTGGATCAACGCCTAAGTTCCAACTGGAACTCGTCATCACTGGATCTCTCTCCTCTAATGCTTACATTACTTACCATTTGCCAAGTAACCTCCTCGACGTCTGATCTTTGACCCACTAGGTCTTCCTGCCGAAATCGCACATCCGGACTTCAGCCAATCGTCTGGTCCTCCCTAACCCGACTAGACTTCCTACCAACTGTCTGGTCCTCTTTGACCTAGCTGGACTTCGTGCCAGAATCGCCCATCTGGACTTCAGCCTGGTGTTTGGCCCTCTCGATCTGTTAAGTTAGTTAACCCTACACACTTAGCTCAACTTTGTTAAACAACAACAGTCTAACTTTAACCTGTTGTCATACATCAAAACCTTAGGTTAGACTATTAGTGCAAATTGCACCAACAATGTCATGCCCCGGGAGGATATTTATCCGACGAAAATCGGACAGCACCTCCCCTGTATGGCTGAAAATATCCTGAATATATAATACATAAAAAAAACACATACATACCCCACATGGGTATACACATTCATTAAGTGTAATAAATAGTAAAAATACCCTATCTGGGTATGCACAACCACGTAGTGTATAATATGACATAACTAAACAGTATAAAACAACAAGAATGGTCTAGACGACCAGAAAACCAAAATATATCATTTGAGAGTCGGCCCGACTTTGACACCAAGTACACTATCAGAAACACATCCGAAAACCAGATGCAAATTAATAAATATAGTACACGGGTAATAAACAAACGCGGAAGCTAAAACAAATCGAAAATATCGAAGATAAATGCGAGGCTCGATGTGATAGGGACGGTGCGGGCAGATATCCTCCAAGCGACCCAATCAATAACCTGCTAACAAGCACACAACAAAAGAAAGCAGGGATGATGAGTACAAAAGAAATATTCAGCGGGTAAGACAGATAGTGAATGAACAATAGCAAAAATAATAGCTCAAGAATGTACATGAACAAAAAGGTATACAGTCTCACAGAAAGAATTGACTCACCATCGTATGCTAATAATACCCGTATGTCACTACTCTTCATGCACCCTACTCAAACTGTAAATAGTATCAAGAGTAGTGTCAATAATACAGAATATGGGTACAACATCTCACATGCATGCACCCTCAATAATCAAAATAAGTACAATGTCTCATATGCATGTACCGTCAATAATCAGCATAAATACAACATCTCATATGCGTATATCGATACAAGTAACATTAATTGAGGTCTCGTATGTTGGAGCAACGCTCCACCACAGGGTATAAAAATGACCAAGACACCCATCTCGTCAGCTGTGGACTGCGGGACATACACTCTACCACATTACAAGTGGGTAGTCCGTAAATGTCAGGGTCTCTGTCTGCGGGAGAACGCTCTACCACGAATGACCTCGTGGGCAGACAGGAGGTCGCTATCTAGCTACGGGCTGCGGGAGAAACACTCTACCATGTATGACCTCGTAGGCAGCAGGGTGTAATAACCCAAATAGTAGCATGTCTACGACTAGCTTGTACCCGAAGGGAGAACTGATCGCTGGCCCATTTATCTCTGTGATGCTATGACTAGCTTGTACCCGAAGGGAGTACTGGTCACTAGCATACATGCATCATCAATGCTACGACTAGCTCATACCCAAAGGGAGCACTGATCGCTAGCATACATGCATCAATAAGATGAGTAGAATACAATTAATCCTACCATCGTGCATGTCTATCTATGCAATGTACATCATCACATTAATCAAGACGGATTAACTATAATCTATGTCACACACACATGATTATAACAACTCAATTAGAAATAAGCTAGCATGTTATATCTCCTAGAGTACATGTCACACATGTTCATATCTACAATCATGACATTTCACACATGCTACATGATCAATGGTACATGCCATGCTTGTGTCAACCACATCTATAACTACATGAAATAAATGAAATAAGAGCTAACAACTAAATATAACTGCATGTCACACGCGTGTCTAACAACAACATGATCATAACATGATTCAAGGGAATACAATCACCCACATGTATAACACTACATGATATAGACAATGTGAACTACATGTAAGCAAACACACGCCACACGCGTGTTAAACAATTATATGATTACCCAATTATAAGCATGATCCTATTGTGCACACCATATACGTGTACACACCATAAAATAAAAAAATAAATGAGACTGCATGAATAAAAATAGATAAACTCCAGGTATAAGCAACATGTATCAAACTCAAGAAACATGTGAATAGAATCAAGGTAAATATAACTTCTATTCAATGTAACAAATCATTCACTAGGGTAAATAAGCTATCAAAAACAAGGTCAGAAGTACCCACCTCCAAATCATGGATCGCGTCGAAGAGTCCTTAATTCCAAGTACTTGTCCTGAATCCATGTCCTGTATAAAGGAACACAAATTACAATCGAGTTCCACTATGGATCCAAGAACTAAACCAAAACCTAAACCGTTTAGGGAAACCCTAATTGGATCAACCCAAATCCTTACACACATAATCTTGTTATTACTCCACTTAACAAAAACCCATACATAAGGTATCCTTCAACCCTAATATCAACTCAACTAAACTGAATGATTCTAACAATTAAATTACAAAGCTCATTAACAAAAGAGCTCTTTATTCTTCACATCTCAACCAAAATTGGTATCCATATATCCCAATAGATCTTCCATAAAGCTCCCAATCACCTACACATTTAATAAATTCAATTCCATAGTTCAACCCAAGATCCATAAAATATTTCTAGATAAAACTCAACCAGTTTCACAAATCTTAAATCCAATTACATCAATTCTACCACTATCCATTCCAAAATACCATGATAACCATAAATCCTATTTATTAAGGGTTAAAAAATTATAATTTAAACATTCATTTCATTTCTTGATTCAACACATACCAAATATCTAAAACAATTGTTCAATTCATGTGTCACAATATGACTAAGCAATTCCAAGAATCTAACTCAATTCATATCATCTTCACATAAGGCAAACCCTTCCATCACTAACCCTTCACATTAGCATGATTCTTAATTCAAAGATAAAATTATCCAAGAACCACACATCTTCTTCAATCCGAATCCACCACCACTTTAATCAATCCAATAGTTCAAGCCAAAACTTCAAGATGTAACTAAACAAGAACAAATTAACTACATGAAACCCTAAAAGTTAGGTCCATACATAACAACTTCATTTAGATATTAATTCTCCAAACCCAACACAACCAAAACCCGCTATCCGCAAATTACTGAACTTAAAGCATCATAAGGTAAAGAAACTTGTTACCTACATGATTCCTCCCCGGAAATGGTTGCCAGCGGATCTAAGATGACCAGAATAGTATCAAGCAGCCCTGGTTGGTCCATCTTGGCCGGAGAAAATGGCTGAAATAGATTGTACCAAAATGTATCAAACTCGATCATCAAACGATACAAGGCTACTACAACCTAAATCAAACCAAACAGCCCTTACCCTTATTGATGGTGGCTGCCAGCGGTGGAGGAGATGACCGAAACAATACCAATTAGACCAAAAATCAGTTGGAACAGTACCCAAATCGTGGCTCTGGCCAAATCTGTGACTAGCCGATAGCATTAGATGCTTGGAACATTACCCACATTGGGGTTGTGCTGGCAGTTGCTCTCTCCTTCATGAACTGTCACGCCCCGGGAGGGTATTTATCCGACAAAAATCGGATAGCACCTCCCCTGTACGGCGGACAATTTTCTAGATACATAATACAACTAAACACAAATACCCAACATGGGTATGTATATCACACATAATACAAAAATAAAAATAAAATACCCCACTCGGGTATTGCACAACCACGCAGTTTAATCACATCCTACTGAACAAAAATAGGAA
>JBBUKS010000017.1:595401-610313 GCA_038050645.1 Hedychium gardnerianum
CCGTATCATCTCAAATGTATTTTTCGAAATTTGCTCTCAATAGATGTTATTCCGACTTTCTCTCTAATACTCTTATTTTTCATTTTGTCCATCCACACATCCACCTTAACATTTTTAACTCCGCCCATAGCGAATTAGTCATGACCGATCCTAAGCCCGAATGATAAAAAAAAAATATATTAGATTGTTCGTTAACATTAAATTATAATAAATTTTAATGAATGAATTCATTAATTATGATTAATTATAAAATTAATTTCCTTCAATAAAATAATAATCTTAGAATGAATGTTGATGAAATAATGAATCGTTTGTATTTTAAATTTATTTTGATAATCGATTAAAAAAAAAAACTTATGCGAGACTGAATTAGTCCCACCAGATTTAATACCTGAATAAAACAATGGATGCTTTTAAAGTTACAAAACTCTTTTGCGCCTCCTAAAGTATTTTTAAAAGAATTTTAAAATTATTAATATTAAAAGTATTTTTATTTTATTATTATTAAAATGTCTCTATAATTACACCACGACTCGTTTTCCGAGTTGAATGCCACAACGTTGCAGCGTCTGTATATAATCCATCCACCTTGTTGTTCGTCGGAGTAGGCTAAGTTAACTAGAGATGATCTCCGGCGGAGCTGGCGGTGGCTCCTCGCTCCTCCAAATCAAGGAGGACGACAAGTTCTGCGCCAGGTTGCTCTCCAAGGAAACCTCCCTCGCCAACTCCTCCTTCCGAGTGTACTACGGCGTGGCCGCGGCCGGATCCGTGCCTTTCCGGTGGGAATCCCGGCCGGGGACGCCCAAGCACACCTCCGCCGCCGCCGTCCTCCCTCCCCTCACTCCTCCCCCTTGCTACCACTTCTCCAGCCCCAGGAGCAGGACCAAGTCGACCAAGAAGCCGGCGGGCTATAAATCCAGCTTCTTGTCCCTCCCCAGGCTCCTCACTCTCAAGAAGGCCACCGTCGGCGGCGGCGGCGGCCCGGCACCCACCATGTCCCCTTCCTCCTCCCTGTCGCAGTCCTCCCTCTCATCCTCATCCTCATACCCGCCGCGCTCCGACCACCACCGACTGCCCTCCGACGACGACGACGAGGCAGAGTTCTCCGGCGGCGGGTCCCTCGCCTCGACCCTCTGCTTCGGGATGCGAATTTTCCTGGTGAAGAAGAACGCACTGGTGCAATCCACCGGCTGATCAAATCATCATACACCTCATCAGCGTCGATCTCGCCTAAGTGATTGATCAATGATCTCATGGCGCGCGATCAGTATCGTAAAGCATGAACGAAAGGGCTCTTCATAGTTGCATTTGTAAGAGAAAAATACTTAATTACTCTCAAATCCAACTGCCAATTACTTTATATGAATGAAGAGCTTCTTCTTCCCATATTTCTCCACATAATGCATGTCCGATTCACAGTGTTCATATACAGAGTACTGTACACGTCTCTTGCTCCGTGATCAGCCATTAGAACTGTTTTACGGATGCAATTTCCAGGATGAGAAATGAATCTGGATCTCTGTCGTCTCACATCATCATTGCATGTGAATCAATGCATGAGGTGCCGGGACCAGAACGAGACCAATGGCGTCGATGAAGGAGAAAAAGAAAAGTGAAGGCCCTTCACTACAGATTTCATAACAGCCCTCTTTGGATACCAATCAAGTCCGTGACATTATTTTTCTAAATGACAGGAAACTGTCAAAGAAGAATCTGTCATAAAAACACCAAGAGAGATAGATAGTGATAGAGAAGTGAGTGGTGAGATCATTAATTGGTGCAGTTGGGAAGAGATAGGTGGGTCTGAGCACACTTCTTTGACATAAATGGATTCAACTACCAACAATCTGCAAACGGGTGTCTCTCTATCAGGATTGTGTTCATGGATATCATTAATTGCACTTTGTTTGTAGAGGCTTTACGGTAGGCTTTCCTGGAGGTTCATGGGCTTCAGCTGGGAGGGTTTTGCAAGTGCTTGCTGGGTTTCATGATGAGTCTTCTTGAAACAACACATTGCTAGAGTGGAGGAGTCCTTGGTGTTTTCACTCTGCTCGAAGACTAATTGATGAGTGCTGTGGCTCGCAATTTTAACTGCAAATATGACATTTTTGTTTGAAGGATGTAAAAGCCGGCGAGTAGTTTTGGGATGACAAAAAATGATAATATTCATCCCAAATGTTTTTCACACTCTATCCTCAGATTATACGAAGAGAGATAAATCACGAGTGACTATTAATCCGAATAATGATTAATGTATGAGGAAAAATAAAAACTTAACTACTAATAAGGAATTGACTCTCAAATCTCAAAGTGACAACATTTCATATATTAGCCAACTGTCCGTCCTGAGAGACAACAAACTCAAAATATCATCATAAACATAAATTATTTCATAATTTGGAACTCTTGATTCCTATTATAAATTTTATGATCATTAGGTAGCGCTCAGAATCTAGCTATTTTCCTTCTTTTCAAAACTTTTTCGAAAGCAAAGAAATAGGGAAAGTTGGGGACTTGAACTTATAAAGAGGTAGGGCTTTGGGTATGAAATGAGTTAAATTTAATGGGTTAGATAAAAAAAATTAATAATATTTTTTTTTTGTTTTTTGACTGGGCCAGAGCCCAAGCAACCCTAACTTAAGGGTCCGTTTCTCTACATAGAAATCTTTTACAATTTCTGTCAATCACAACAATAACAAATGCAAAGTAACGAACAATTTCAAAAAATGAAGTTTTTCTCTTATTTATTTGTTACTTGCTTTGCTTTGATTGCTTTTTCATGCTTTGGAATCTTAATCAACTAAGGTCTTATCAAGTTATTGCTGCTGAGTGAAGCAAACCACAATTGACTAATGTCTTGTCAAGTGATTGATCAGTTTGACTAAATTTGAATGAAAGCTCGATGATATCAAACTAAGCTCAAATAAATCCTAAATCGTTCTTAAAAAAATTAAGCTCAAACTTTAAAAAAAAAATCAAGATATTTTAGGGGCTTGAATCATTTTAAACTTACTTTCTAGACAAGTTTAAAAACAATACAATACAATTTTTTTTTGTATTTGATTTCACTTAAGATCTACTTTAAGAAACGGTTAGGCAATAGCTGCAGTTGAGGTAGTGGATGTAGATGCAATAACATACAGATCAATCTTTTCTCCTTCCACTGATCTTATTCAATGGATCTGACAACATTGTCTAAGCCATACAGTAATTGCTCAAATTTGACATCCCAAATCACCATTTATTGGTCGAAAGCTTTATTGTGCCAAAAGGTGAAACGCTTGTCTTCAGCGCTCCCGTCAATTCATTCAAGGATCAATACGGAGAAGATAAATCACGGGGACTAGTCTAGCTAGTCTGAACAATGTCCAGTGCATGAGAGAGGATAGAAACCTGACTACTAATTCGAATTTAAATCTCAAACTTTATTATAACAATACCTCATGTACTAGTCATCAGTCCATCTCATAGAGATAACTGATCAGCTTTATTACAAACGGGAGAGGAGGATGTGGGACAAGAGCAATATTATAAAAGATGGATGGATGGTAAATCACTCTGCACAGTTTGAATTATTAGTCATCCACACTTTCGTTTCAGACTCTATTTGCATTGATTGATCAATGATTAAACTTAATTTTCTCTATTTAGATTTAAAAACCATGAAAGAGACTTAAAGAAATAATAGCGTTCGTCCTCGAGTAAAATCTGCATCGTTTAATACGTAATTTGTGTAATCGCACGCCGGAAATCCAACAAAACGGAGGAGTTCGATCGAGCTCGATCACTATCTTGTATTGTATCGATTGACTCGTTCCACTGAAAAAAACGATGCGTATACTTGGTAATTTTGTATTAATTGTTTGCCAAATTGATTCGCCGATCGCCGGAGCCGGCCACCGCCGCCGAAGCTTTTCCCTCCGGCGGCGCCACCTCCAATACTACCTCCCGCTTGTACTCGTACTTCGCCGCCACTGACACGAAGGCCATCAGGTTTAGCGCCGACAGGGCCATCAGGAAGGCGTAGTAGTAGTCGAGGTGCGAGCTGTTGAGGTCGTTCCCGATCCAGCTCCGGCCTCCCCTGCGCCTCGTCACACGGTCGACCACGGTCACGAGTAGGCTGTTGAGGAAGTTCCCGGCACCGATGCCGCTGGTGAAGAAGGTGGTGCCTAGGCTCTGCATCCCCTCCGGCGACTGGTCGTAGAAGAACTCCAGCATCCCGATGGCGTTGAACACGTCGCCGATCCCCAGGAGCATGTATTGCGGCAGAAGCCAGAGAATGGACATCGGCACCACCTGCCCAGGGGACACCAAGCCGCGGCGGCGGACGACGTCCAGGCGGCGCAGCTCGACGGCGTAGGCCACGAGCGTGACGAGCACGTGGGAGGCGAAGCCGACGCCGACGCGCTGCAGCAGGGAGATGCCCCGGGGGTTGCCGGTTCGCCGGCGCATGAAGGGGACGAAGTAGCGGTCGTAGAGCGGGACGGCGACGAGCATGGAGACGACGATGAAGCTGCCGAGGGAGGCGGCGGGGAGGCGGAATCCGCGGCCGCCGAGGCGACGGTCCATGGTGATGCCCTGCTTCACGAACAGAGTGTTGACCTGCGCGAAGATGGTGCAGGGGACGAGGGTGGTGAGCCACACCAGCGCCATGCCCAGGACGAGCTTCGTCTCTTGAACTTGCGTCACCGTGCACGGATTCGGCCCTTCTTTAATGGCGGCTCGGTCAAGAAACCTGAAGGAAGGGCTATGACACAGCCTTCGTTTCCCGGCGATCAAGTAATGCTGCGGGTCCAACTCGTGCAGCTCCGCCGGGTCGCCGGGTAGCTTGAGCTGGCGGTTCGCGAAGGCCGTCGCCAAAACCCTCCTCAATTCCCTAGTCGGGCTGGCGTCCTTCACGGCCTTGTGCCGGTAATTGGGCGTGCCCAGGTAGAAGATGAGAAGCGAGACGACGATGCCGATGGTCGGAATGCCGTACCCAACGCCCCACCCGACGTTCTCCTGCACGTAGACGAGGCCGAGCGTGGCCATGAGGCCGCCGAGGAAGGAGCTGAACATCCACCAGTTGAAGAAGGACGCCTTGAGCTTCTTCTCGCGGGGATCAAAGTCATCAAACTGATCGGCGCCGAACGTCGAGATGTTGGGCTTGGTGCCCCCGGCGCCGATGGCCATGACGTAGAGCGCGACGTAGAAGTAGGCGATCTGGGTCGCTGACGCCTTCTCGCACACCTCGCCGCTGCAGGTTGGCCGGAGAGACTTGATGGAGACTGCCATGGTCAGCAGAACCATCCCCTGCATCACAAAGAAAAATCCACCAGCATCATCCTCGAGCCATTTTCATCCAAAACTACTCGAAATCAAATAAAATCAACAAATTAGAGAATGGATACTGTCAAAAGGAATAAATTTTCCACCTTATTTTTTATTCTCACGTATCCAATTGAACATCCATAAAATATACAATTCCTCATCGAAATACTTTGCCATTTTATATTAAAAAGATTCTTCCTCTGTTTCTTCTCTCAGAAAAATGGTCTAATCATCCACATAAAAGAAAACAAACAGTAGATCAAGAAGCAGTGAAACCAATGATTGAGGAGGCGATCTCGATCGCCAATTACCAGGACATAGACGAGGGAGGAGACGGTGAAGGTCCAGAAGCGGCCGAAGTAGGTGTCGGCGATGTAAGCTCCGAGGATCGGCGTGAGCCAAACCGACCCCGACCAGTTGTTGACGTTCCTCACGGACGACACAGTGTCCTCGCGCAGCTGCGTGGTGAGGTACACCACCAGGTTGGCGGCCACGCCGTAGAAGGCCATCCTCTCGAACGCCTCGTATCCTGCTCGATTTTCCGACAGTACACCAATCCAGTCAAAGTAGATTAACGAAGGCCGGCCGGCCGGAATTCAGACGCGTATCTAACAAAAATTACCTACGAGGAAGGCGCAGGCTCTCCACCTTCCAGTCCGAGATGCGAGCGCAGGGCGGCCATGGAGGTCCACGGACCCATCCTTCGTGTAGCCCTTGCCATCCATCGATGGCGAGTGAGAGAATATCGATGGAGCACCAGACGACCGGAGATTGCCGCTTTAAATAAGCTATCGATCGATCAAAGTATTGGTCGTTTGAAATGTATCCACGCACTAACTTTCGTGGTGGTTTTTATCTCAAGTGGCTGCTTACTAATTACTATAGAGATTTAAATTAATCAAATAATTTGTGGATTTCGAGCTGTTTAACATATTTCTGAGTGAAGTTTCTTGGCGATCTTGATCAAATAATTTGCCATTTACTTTAGCAACAGAACAGAACAGATGCGATATTCTCATCTTGAACTCCATTTCTTTTTTGCAAACACACGTGCTGTGCTGTGCTGTGCTGTGCTGTGCTGTGCTGTGTTGGATCAGATCAGTATTATTGCTCTTCGCACAACACTTAAATGGCAAAGCACACACTTGCTTCTTCAGTAGCTCTCTGGCAGCAGGTCCATGGCGTATTTCTTTCCTTCCTTTTGGAGATTATGTTCTTCAAAAAGATGGGAGGCCACCATTTTCTTGATGGAGGACCATGATACCCTAACCCCTACAAGGCTACAACACCATTTTGACTCTCTCCACTTGCTCACTTACTTCGCATTCCATGCTGTTCACACATCACTGAACCCTTGGCAAAGACTGTGTCAACCACTCAGCCACACAGAAAAGCTGATGGGCAAACAGTATCGCCACTTAAATGCAAGTCATGCATGCTGCATTAGCTGCAGGACAAGGCCTGGCTTTTCAATGTATTGTATAATTCTGCCAATGTGTTAACCCTGCTTTGATATACTGATTGATTGGTTCACAGGAATGTGTTTCCAGAAGATGTGGTTTGGCCATGATTTAGCATATGGAGGAGGCAGGCTTCCATGTCAATTCATGGAAGTTGACTTGGACTTGTGACATCCTTTGTGTCTACTTTTTTTTATATTGGAGTTCTCTGTTAAGCTCTAAGCTTCCTGTCAACTCACGTTCTCATCCTTTTAGGAAGTAGGAACCCTCTTTCTTCTGCTTTTCACAATTCATTATTTATTTATGTCTACTTACTGAAATGAGGAAAAGCTTGTTTGTGCTTGTGACAAAGATTCTCCCATTGAGGTTTCATTGTCTGACTCCATGTTTTAAAGAAAGAAAGGTGGAGGAAGTAGTGAAAGCTATGGATTTGTTAAACATCTGGAACGAATATGAAATCTACACAAAGTATGGTTTGATCTCATTTGGCAGCGGCAGCACGAGAAGAATGTTTGATTATAACAACATTGAAGGTTTGATTATTACTAAGACAAAAAAAATAAATTTAGATATTTTTATAATAGTATGATATTATAGGTTTATATTTTCATAATTTTATTTTTGGCTCTACTTAAAACGTCTCATAACTCTTGTGCACAGTCGACAGTTAAATCTTCTAGCAGTCCAGGCTCTGATACCAATTGTTAGGATCGAAAGAATTTAAATATCTTCATAATGGTATGATATTATTCATTTTGGATCTAGGCCCTCGTGATTTTACTCTTGAGCTCTACCTAAAAAGTTTCATACCAATGAAGATATTTTTTCTTAATAAATTCATGATCTTTTTTATATGTTTTCAACGTGAAAATTTGTTTGAAACTTGCAACCCCAATAATAACTGAAGTATATGAACAAAAGAAGATGATAGTGATAAAACTAAAAATTTTAAAATGGATGTGAGGATATATCAAGATGAATATGATAAAAAAATAAAAAAATTTAAAAAAAGGGTCAAATTTACTTTTATTGAAGAAAAATTCTAGAAGACACATTTAAGATTATATAAATATCTACTGACATAATCAATAAATATTCCAGTTTGGTAAAATGAAACTATGATAAATATACACATCAAATCAAATGAGGAAAAGAAAAATAAAAAATTTGATTAACAAACATAAAATAAAATAAATTTATTTAAATATAAATGATCATATAATAGGAGATAGAGTTCAATGATGTAGAAAAATTCATATAGTCGATCTCATTTAATACGATAAAGCGTGATCATTGTTGTAATCATACTTAAACACTAACAAAAAACGAGCACAAGAGTCCCAAAACAAATAACCCAACAAAGCCTTTATTGTGTATGAATCTTGTCCAAAAAGTTTATGCCGTTCCTTACAAAGAACCAAAAAAAACCAAACAAACTAAAAAAAATTTGGCACAACTGCACACACCAATTACCAAGTTGATCTAAACCTACAAGAAAGAAACAATCAAAAAGAAGAAACTCCCTTTTTTTAATCAAGATGTTTGAATTTTGCCCGATTAATTTTAAAATAGATGATCATTTTTTATTTATCTATTAGATAAATCTAAAATACAATATATACCTATTTAAAAATTAACTTCTAAAATATTTATCTACTTATCTACTTATTTCTCTCTTAGCCTTTTGCCTAATTGGAGTGGAACATGCAAAGGCTTGCATATCTTTTGTGTTTGACCAAAAGGCAATATCTTTTGTTACGAGCAAGTCTAGATCACTTTCGGAGACTGATAGGGATGGCCATAACCAAACACGGAATAGAGAAAGGTGAGCTTAATTTATTTGGTGAGAGATCTCAGTCAAGAACAAACTTTATACGTCATAGTGGGCAGAGATTTTGTTTCGTGGGTACTTATCCCAAACCTTTTTTTAATTCATTTAGGTGAGTGCCAACTTTAAGGTATTTAGTGAGCGAGTTATTTTATATTTTTGAATTGTTAGGTGAGTGGGCTATTTGATTTGATTTTTTCTTAAAGACATGGAAGATTATATTTAAATGCTTGATTTTCTACTCTAATATTACATTAAAGTTGAGTAATTAACATTACATTCTCAATTATAATTTATGTTATTTTTAAAAAAACTTTGTTCGTTTTAGATTTTTTTACTTTTTTTACAATGAATGGTATTCACTTAAGAGAAGTGGCACAAGGATATGCTCTTGATTTGGGAATAGAGATTACAATTTCTTTTAAATCTGATGTAAGATCCGATATTCAATCTAAATAAAGGAAGTAGGAGGGTATGGATTTTTTTTTTGAAACTAATTAAATAATCAAATAATTAAGTATAGATATTTGAATAATCAGGTATGAAGATGGGTCTAGTAGAATTCTATCTATATCAGTCTTGAATACCTGATTAAATAATATATTAAAGATTTTTTTTAAACTCACTAATTATTTTTTTTGTATTTAATATATTTTTATTGAATATGACTATAAATGTTTATTTTGTTTTTATTGAATTATGTTTTTTTTGGATATGATGTTAATTTTAATATATTTTTATTGAATGATGATAATTTGATGAAACGAAGAAAATTATTAGTATAAAGAATATTTGATTCTTTGATGGGTGTGGATATGAGAATGAATATTTGATCTATGATGGATATGAAGATGAAATGAAAGTTGAAAATTTGATAGGGAGGAGGATGAAAATGAATATAATAAATCGAGATGAAAACGAAGAATATGAAATCTAACCCAAACATGAATTATTGTCATCTCTATTTGGGAAAGCATTAGGAGGAAAGATTTCCAAAAAATAACTAAATATAATTTTGGAACGTTTTTATATATTTTTTATTATTAAAAATGCATTTTAAATATTTATTTTTTAAAAAATTAATATCACATTGAGATAATTTTTATAGTCAAATTAGGTAAACAACCTTTTTTTCGTTGACTTTGTATGGGGAGTTTACCGAAATGAAGTAATGTAATTAAGTGCCTTTTTAATAATAAATTAAAAAAAAAAACATTTCAGAATGATTTTAAAAACAAAAGGTGTTCTAATTTTCTCAAAAATCTTACATTACCTTGGCCATGGAGATACACTAACTTGCTAGATTTAACAGCTTAGAAAATAGTCAAAATTTTCATCTAGTTCGAATCAATCAACTCAAATAGAAGCTCGATCTCCTAGCTCGAAAAAGTTTCATCATATCAAGTGATATCTTTTGTGTGTAATTACTTAGTTGAATTGGCAAAGTAAGATCAGGATAAGCACGTACAAAGTTACTTAAACACCAATTAGTGGACAAATTAATGCTACCTCATCATCTATGTCCCACATAATTATTAACTTGTTAATCTTTAACTTGCTTCCATTCACACAGCATCTAGATTTTGTGGTGTATATTCATAATTGAGGCACAAGAGGCAAAAACTCATTGATCAGTAATTAAGATATTCATAAGAGAGATAGGTCCATTGTTCTATCTATCCGAAAGCCACTGATGAGGATTGCATGTGGTTCTCCTTGCTTAGCCGGCCAAAACATGGAAATTGTCTCAACCTTTTCATGCCTTGAAAACTGATGGCACTGCATGATGGACAATGAATCACACCACGTTTGTTTTGTTTTGTAGAGATTTTCATTGATTTGTTAGGCATTTGATTGCTACATGTCTCGAAGATTCAAAGTGAGTCATTTGCAGGTGGCAGTGGTGGTCTTGCAGTGAGTTTCTCAGCAAATGGGAATTAGTCATTGATTATGCATTATCTTTTCAGATGTATTCTTTTGCTTTTCATTGATTATGCTGATGAACGAAGGACTGGGGATGTCACTCTTCTTTTTTTAGTTCTTCGAATTCCAGTGATTTTTTTTTTCTTTCCTTTTTTTTAGTTCTTCAGCATCAACACTTATCGTTTGTTCTTATCATCCAAAGAATCTCAATTAGTTCCTTTGTTTTCAAACTGGCTCGAACTTAAAATTTTCTTAAATATGTAAAATTTATTTAAATATAAATGATGATATTTTAAAAAATAAAAAATAGTTACTTATTTTATTGTATGTGTGAGGTAGTTGTAATTCCTTTCCCTTATACACCCAGGAAAAAAATATGTTCATAGTGGAATGCTTCCTTCACTAAGTCATCAAAATATATATATATATATATATATTTTGATAATTTAAGTATTTAATTTTTTGAATTGATTAATAAGATGATTAATTCGACCTCATGAAAAAATTTCACCGACTACTAGAATAAATTAGGAAGCATTAATGGAGGCTCATCCAAATGACCAACATTCTTAGGCTCACTTTTTACAAGAGAAAAAATCTCCGTAGTAGATCGTAACTAAGATTCAAATCTTAAATTTCTTAATTATTTATTAAAAGACCTAACTATTGCATCATTACCCGGGAAAAATCATCAAAATATTGTGTGAATGGGTGATTGATGTAGGGATCTATAGTAAAAAACACATCACAACGCAGCGGAAAAACGATTCCTCCAAAGATCCATACGAACATAGAATTATCCTTGTAACTACTTTACGGAAAGAGATTGTTACCTTTGGTGCGTGAACAACTCTCGGAAGATCTGCTAGTCTGGCCGATCTGAGCGTGATCAGAATGTTCAGGCTTCTACGATATCCACATGAGCACGTTCTTTCTTGCGTCTCATGAAAATCAAGAACAATGGAGAGTTTTCACACCTCTTCTTCTCCTCTCACGAATTCAAGAAGACAAGAAGAATATAGAGAGTCTCATCCACCTTACCTTCTTGATAAAGAAGGATATTTAAGGGGACAACCCAACTCTTCACCTTCTCCACCCTCTTTAAGAGATGACTACTAAGGTGTCATAAATAAACCACTAACTCTTTATCTTCTCCACAATATAAGAAGAGATGACTATTAATGTTTCTTTTAGTGGGCTCTAAAGTTGGGTTAGGCTTTAAGGTCCAAAACTAATTTCGGGCTTAAGGTTCAAACTCACACTATTTTAGTTAAACTAAAATAAATCAATTTTCAAATTAACATGCTCTTTGTGTGTGATCCAATAGGTTTTCGTAACGTTGACAGTTTTTTTAAAACTATTTCAGATACACAAGCAATGAGTGACATCTAGCAATGTATCATCGCTACCCAAGTAATGAGAATGTCGAGACCCGACCTAACCTGTCTGTGACCATTATCTTATATAACTCAATCTTTCTATCCTCGATATCTAAATTGATCAATAAGGCATAGATCATGTCATCTTCTTATCAATCTTTATGTTTCTTGATCCCTAAGTAGACACACTCAATCAAATGATCTCAATATCTCATATTGACTTATTTGAGATAATCATGCATTCTTGTGTTTTACTTAATCAAGGGGCCTACAGATATCACTTCTGTCATATGAAAGGGATATATCTTATTTACATCACGCACATTCCTCCGCATAACTTATTGCATACCTAGTGATCAACTTTATAGTCCACCTTGTTACTGGTGACGATTGTCAATATCAAAATACACAACTCCTTATGTAAAGAACTGTAATGACTTCGGGTTTAAAGACTATTTATACTAATAGTCACTATGAGAATATTTATGACACTCGTATAACGATCCATGGAACATTCTTATGACGGGTCAATTGAGTACATATTCTCGAATATATACTCATGTGTCAACTTGATATTTTATATCCATGACTTGTGAGATTAAGTTATTAACTGACATACATGTTAGTCTCAACACATTAATATCATCCTTGTATATTAATAAGAGTAGTGTTATATATATATATAAAATCACTGGAGCATAAAGGGAAGCAAAACACTCATTTGTTTACTTTGGGGATGAAAATGCAACAGAAAGTGAGAGTGAAGTGTGTTGTTACTAAGCAAATTACTTAACCACAATGAACGAGGACAACCTCGACAAGGAAGAAAGAAATATACATAGATACAGTTGTTAGGTTTTTTAAATAATTAATAAGTTATTTAAGAATTGAATTTCAATTGTGATGATAATTCTAAGAACGCTGATAGTTTGGATGGATCTCCACGAGTACTTTTTGATTTATCCTCACCGATAAAAAATTTCTCTGAAACTAAATTAATCATCTTTATAATTAATCAATTCAAAAAATTAAATACCTAATAAAAAAACAGACATCCACCTTTCATTCGTAGAAATACTTATTCTATGACACGTTTTTCATAGATTTTTTGTCTCCAATTTCAAAAATAAAGGTGAAACGATTATAAATATTTATAGTTAACCAAACAGAATTGTCAAGCTAGATTGTCTGGGTGAGCTGGTTGGATCAATCATATTGAATGGGCCAAGTGATCAATACAAAAATACAAATTATGTTGGTAGAAATCAACACTAATATCAAGTTGGTTGGGCCATGTGTGTGTATCGAGCTGATTGCGTTATTATAAAGGCTTATTCATCAAATCCACTCATTTAGATTCCCTTTTGATTAAGCATTTACTACACGCAGCTGCTGAGTCAATGTCAGACATATGCTAACAGCTTGATTTGCACAGGATGATGGGATGACAAAAACATGACTTCTTCAAATAACCTAATCTTAAAAAATCATAGACGCATTTTGGATGCTTGTGACTTCCCGCTCTAAATAGGTGGGATTATATAGAAGATCGTCTATGTAGATTTTGGGGAGAGATCGAAGAGCATATATTTTTTTTAGAGCTATAAATAAGTCAAGTTGAGCCAAATTTTGAGGTGTTCAGACTTTTTTGATAAGGTAATCGAGCTGAGCCGAGCCTAAATTGAATTAAGCTTTTGAAATAATTGTTCAAGCTTTACTTGGTTTATTTTTTATGAGCTTGAGCTTGTTTGAAGCTTGGCTTTAGCTTGGTTCGTTTAGATATTATCGAGTTCTCACTTCAAACTTGGCTTGAGCTTATTCCTTTAGATGTTATCGAGTTATCACTTCAAGCTTGACTTGAGTTTGGTTCGTTTAGATGTTATCGAGCTCTCAATTCAAGCTTATTTGATTATTTGAAATTTTTGTTTGTTTGATTGGTTATTGAGCTTGCTAATTCAAACTTATTTGTTTATTTTATTTTATTTATTTAGTATGTTGATAAGAGTTTTATTAATGAATATGTTCACGAACGTTATTCACGAACATTGTCATGAACGTTATTCACGAACGTTGTTCACGAACATTAACGAGCTGAACACATATATGTTCAAGCTTGTTTATTTAGTTTAACGACTTGTTCAAGCTTGTTTATTTAATTGATCTTGTGTATATTAAACGAACATAAATAAGTTCTTATCAAACTGAACACCGAACTTATTCATAAACGTTTGATTCATTTACCATCCTAGGTACATGTACTAGTTGCCACCATTAGTACATGTATAAATACTAATGAATCATTTATACAAACATCAAGTTTCTGCCCTCCTTTTTATTATTTATCATTGTTCAAATTAATTAGATTAATTTTTATAAATTTTTTTATATTGATCATGAAATAAACTGACAAAGATACTGGAAATGAATATTTTGTCTTTTACCATTATTAATACACCAATAAAATTTTCACGGGATGCACTGATGATTAGTGCATGAAATATTATCATCATGAGATCTGAGGGTCAAATCTTGGTTAGTAATCAGGTTTCTACTTCTCCCATGCACTGGTAATTGTTCGGGCTAATAAATTAGCCCTTGTGATTTATTTCTTTCGTATTAATCTTGGGACGGACTGACGGAGGCGTTGGGGGAGAACGTTTCTCCTTTTGCCATTATTGGTACACCAATAAAGTTCCCATGAGATAGACTGATGGCTAGTGTATGAGTGTTGTCATTGTAAGGTATGAAGGTCAAATCTTAACTAGTAGTCAGGTTCCTATCATTTCTCATGCATTAGTTATTATTTGGGGTAATGGTATAATGATTAGATCCTCTAATAAATAATCAAAGAATTTAAGATTTGATTTTTAACTACGATGTATTATAGAGAATTTTTTTTAGTGAGAAGTAGGCGTAAGAATATTAAAGATAGACTTGTATTAATATTTTTAAATTATTTTGATGATTAATAAAACTAAATCAATTATTCAGGACTGACTAATAAAACTAACT
>JBBUKS010000017.1:618207-631816 GCA_038050645.1 Hedychium gardnerianum
TTTTAGAAGTTCTCAATAAGTAACAATCTGTGGGCATATAGGTGGTCCAAATTACTGAATATAGTATAATGTTAACAAAAAAATTTATGTTTTTTTAATTCTTTTTTTTTTTAAATTTATTTATTTTACATTTCATTTGGATAATTTTTCATGTAGTGCCGTGCTTGGAGGGTCAGCCGAAGATGATCAACTTTGCTTTTTGTCTAAAGAAACTTTAATTATTGTCTGGGAGGGAATTTTGAGAAAAATGACATCATTTCTTACTTCGTCATCATTTCATTGGGTTCAGTTTGCATGCTCTTTGATTCTAGGTTCTGACCACAATGATTTTCTTAAGCTGCAAGAAGCATCTTTCTCAATGAAGTTTGCAATGACTCAATTATCTTTTGAAGTTCTCAAGGGTAGCATATTTTGCTTGAAGATAATTGATGATAGTTGCACTTTAGTTTCTTCACTCTTAGCAACCCTATTTGTTCTTGATTGGGAAAATTGCATGATGGCTCTGACTTGTAATGATGATAAATTTGATTTTTCAAAATATGCTGGTGATATTGATATTTCTCTGTTGGAAACAAAAGTTCTTGGCAATGAGGAACAGGTTGTCGCCAAGTTGGCTTTGGGAAGAAAATTTTGTGCCTATCGCCGTAAGATAACTCCTGATTTCTTGAAAAACACAAGTCGCGAGACACAATCAAGGATTCAAAACACTTTAGTGAAAATAGTAAGGTTTGCATTACTAGACTCAGATGATTTAGTTTCTCCAAAAGAATCTATTTCATTTTGTGAATGGGTGTTAGATATGGCAGAAATAATATGCCACACTAGTAAAGAGATGCAGATTTTGTTGGACCAATTATTCCAAGAGGGAAAATCTTGGCCTTTCTGGGTAAAATCACTCATTGAGAGTGGGAGCAGAGTTGCAAACTTCCAGCTTGAGACAGCTTCATCGAGTGTTAATGTAAGGATTCTGTATGCCACTTATTTTGTATTATTTGCGTTGCTCTGAAAAACTACACTGGCCTTTGTGATACATAGCTTTGAATATTGGAACAAACACATTTGACGATGATGATATATACTACTGAATAAGCAGAATTCTGTATAGTTCTTACTGTTAGGAGAGTGCATGAAATATATCTTGGAATAATTATGCTAGAATTTGATGCTTTGATGTTTGAATATATGCCTGTTAATGTTGTATGCTAAGATCATGCTTTTGATATGCATATTTGTAATTTCCCAGTGTTTTTATAAACTTGTGTGGAACTTACGATAGCATTACCCTTCTATTTGTTTTTCTCAACTTGTATTTGACTTTTTTCACAAGAGCTGATCCCTTTTCTTGCCATTTATTTCTTTTATTGATAGGCATAGTTGTTTGCGAGCAACCATAATTCTTGCATGAAGAGGCTAAGTGGCCATTATTGAATGGACATATTTCTTTTATTAAGGGACAGTTGTTTGCAAGCAACCATAATTCTTGCCTTGCATTATGACTCTAAGTGGGTTTTCATGGTTGGTGATGCAAAGAGATGTTGCAAAATTTGATGGCACTTGCTTTATTCTGAGAGAAAATACATGCTAAATGATTGACTACTGGATTTGACTAGTCATTTGTCTGGAAACATACAATTTGGTAGGAATTCAAAAAATATGTGGAAGTTTGTCATAATGTTAAATGTAACTGAAGGTGATATGGCAAGAAACTTG
Source organism: Hedychium gardnerianum (assembly GCA_038050645.1). Taxonomy (NCBI): domain Eukaryota; kingdom Viridiplantae; phylum Streptophyta; class Magnoliopsida; order Zingiberales; family Zingiberaceae; genus Hedychium; species Hedychium gardnerianum. The sequence continues at coordinate 619,918 of JBBUKS010000017.1, forward strand.
GTTATGATGAGCTGTACATTGTTTAACCATTCTGCTGCTTAGCATACCTTAGTTATAACTAGTTGGTCCTTGGCTTATAAAGTATACTGTTCTAAATGTAAGACAAATTCCCTGGTTCCCTTGGGAACTAGAACTTCTCTAAGAAGTAGTTCGTCACAGTAAAGATTAAAGTTATTGTCTGTTACCAATTTAAATAATTGGTCTGAATGATAACCCTCTGATCAGGTTATACAGTATCATGAGGTCGAGCGAATTCCGTCCTGATCAGGTTATGCATTGTCAAGGTCATCCAGTGGTATTATCCCATACCAATTTGGATAACTGGTCAGACTGATATGCTTCTGACAAGGTTATAGAATGTCATGCATTTTCATTTTTATTTTCACTTTAATACCTTTAAGTAGGATTTTTGAATCCTTTCCCTTCTCTTTCTTAGTTGTCTATCATAGAGAAGACCAGGAAAGCTTGGTACAATTCACATAATGACATGCTTTTTTTTGTTTTGAGGAGATTAAGTGGATATGGATAAGGTGGAATACAGGAATAGTCATTTAAAATGGATAAGATTTTCCATAAATACATGCTTTTATGTAGATTTGCAGATGTGTAAATATGTAAGGTGGGATACTAATGCAAAGATTGATAATGAAAAGCACTAAAAGATTTCATTTATCTTTCCTAACTTTTTTTTTTTACTTTGTATAATAAAAAATATTCTTGAGAGAAGAGAGGAATTCTAAGAGATATGTCTTTCTTAACTTATTTTGTAAAATAAATAAAGTGGTGGATTTTCTCCGTCGAGAATTTTGATGGACAAGGGAAGAATATAAAACAAGAACCTACTTTTTTTTAAAAAAAATCTTTCTTGTATAACCATGTGGCAATTGTTTTTCACCTGAAAAGTGTCTTTCTATGCAAAATAATGGTAATGGTAAATTCTTGTCCTATTATAAAAGATAGTTGTCTAGATCTTGTTTTAATACTTTTTTCTCTGTTTGATCGTTTATTGTACCATGGGTTTCACATGTAAATTGTTATAATAAATAGGGCACACTGACTATCATAGAGTAAGGTTATCCTGTTTTGTTGATGTAATTACTTCGGTGTTTTTGGCTTCTGATTAATAGGGAAGCTCTTTGCTTTTATGTTATCTTTTTGGTGTTACTGAATGCTTTTATCGTAATTTACTTTGTTGAAACAATTGTTCTGAATTATGTAATAAACAATTGTTTGAAATTATGTAATAATTGATGTATTTAAATGGATACCTCTTGACTAACTAATACTGAATTTTACTGCTAGTTATATCATGTTTCTCCGTCATTTCTCGTATGCTTATGTAGGGTTATACTCTGTGTGTTTTTTAAAGCTCAAGCTTTTGCTTCTATTTCCTTTGCTGCATCCTCTTGACTAACTGGTTATAGTATCTGTAGTATGGCATTGACATGATGTCTCGATGGGAATAATGCAGGAACACCATAATCACAGTTTTGTTGCTTTTGCTGACAAGCTTATTTCAAGACTTGGAGTCGATGTGGTAATTGCAGGTCTTACAGAGATTTCTATTGGCTCACCATGCATTGAAGTTGTTTCAGGATTTTCATCTCCTTACAAACGTGAGTGGCTTGCTGCTGAAATAATTTCTTCATGGGAGTGGCAAGTGAGTAATGCAACAGAGTCTTTCTTACCTTTGCTTAGCAAATATGCAAGAACTGAAACCTCTACTCTTGAAGCTAGTATTTTGTTCTCTATTATTAACACATTAATTGATGGAGCTATTACACATGAAACTCATGATCACTGGGCATCTTTTGATTCATGGAGGGTTCTGCATGATGAATTTGATAAAATTAATGATCCATTTCTCCGTGGCCTAGTTTCCTTGCTCTCTACTTTGTTTGTCAAGGAAAAAGTCTGGGGAAAGTGTGAGGCCATTCAATTATTTAAACAGCTTATGGATAAACTTTATGTTGGCACTTCTGTAGTGCAGTATTGCCTCAGAATTCTTCCTTTCATTTTAAGTATTATTATACCATCAGCACTAGAAAACTCAGAATCTGATGGCACAACTGAAGAAATTTTGAAAGATTCTCTACACGAAAACCCAACAAGAAAATATGTCATGAGTTGGCTTGAAAACTCCCTTTCCTTTCCTTCAATAATCTCTGCCAAAACAGAACAAGGTAATTGCATTTTCTTGTTGTAGTTTACCTGTATATATAAGATGATTGTGCTATATTTACATCATGTTCTCATTGTTTGTTCATGTGACAGACGTTGAAGAATGGATCCAGGCCGTTATATCATGTTATCCATTGAGAACAACACTGGAAATTGGGAAATTTGAAGTAAGTTTATTGAGGAATGTGAGCAATGAGGAGGCAACTTTGCTTCTGAGTTTATTCAGAAAGCAAGTATGCTTAAATGATGCTTCTGCAGCCACTAATCAGAAGCAGATTATTTTGGGGAAACTAATAGCAGTTTCAGTTGGGTATTGCTGGCAAAAGTTTGATAAAGATGACTGGAGTTATGTGTTAGATAATTCACATAAGTGGCTGGAGTCATCTGTTTTGTTGCTGGAAGAGATAACTGAAAGCATTGATGATGCAATAGTTAACCACACAACTATAAATGGCTTAGAATGTACTCAAAAGAAGCTTGAAATCTCTGTTCAGAATTATGATCCATGGATATTTCGTTTATCAACTACTGCATTAGTTACATTATGTCTTCTCTCACAACCGGAAGAACATGAAAAAACAGATAGTACAGAGGCTTTGCATCACATAAAACTTGGAAAGTGGGCTGACATGAAAGATCAAACCATGGCAAGTATCTTACGCTTGTTTTTTGCAACTGGAGCTAGTGAGGCTATTGCAAACTCATGTAGTGGAAATTTCTCGAATGTTGTTGCTTCAAGTAGGCTGATACAATCACATTTTTGGGGTATGATAGCATCATTTGTTTGGAATTCTCCTAAGCTAGTGAGAAGTGCAGCAGTGGAATCAATGGAACTTTGGGGTCTTAGCAAGGATTCCATAAGTTCATTGTATGCTATTCTTTTCTCCTCAAGACCAATCTCATTGTTACAGTTTGCAGCTTATTGTCTACTCTCTTCTGAGCCTCTATGCCATTTGTCACTTGCATCTGAAGGTAGTCTGGAGAGAGAAGGTAGCTCATTTATGGAGTCAGAACTCTCATTGGATGTGGAATCATCCAGCGAAGAAACTTTCTGTTTGAGAGATGAGATATCCTTTCTTATACAGAGACAAAGTGCTGACCTCCCAGAGATGGACTTGATATCACAAGAGAGGGTAATTGATTTTTGTTGTTGTTCGTTTTGTATCTGTCAGAATTCTGGCAATATGGTCTGATATAGCACTATAATTTTTCCCCAATTTGCAGGTGAATGTATTTATAGCCTGGGCTCTTTTGCTTTCTTGTCTAAATTCATTTCCTCCTTCATCCAAAGCTAGGGAAAAAATTGTTCAATACATACAGGACTCAGTTAGTTCAACGATATTAGATTGCATTTTCCAGCATATTCCTTTGAAGAGTGGAACAAATAATGTAAAGAAAAAGGAAATTGAACTTGCAGTCGAAGCTTCTAATGCTGCTAATGCTGCTAGACATTCAATTACTACATGCTCTCTAGAATTATATGTACAATCACTCTGGCCTGTTAGGATTGATACAATGGCCTCACTGGCTGGTTCAATATATGGAATGATGATTCATCTTCTTCCCTCTTATGTTCGTAACTGGTTTTCTACTCTGCGTGATCGCTCTCTGTCATCTGCTGTCGAATCTTTTACGAAAGCTTGGTGCAGTCCTCCTCTTCTTTTGGATGAACTTTCCCAGGTAACTGCATTGACCAAAAAGTATATTAACGCTCTGAAATTTCTTATTAGCTTCATCATCCCAGATTCTATGTAAACATGTTGAGTAAGCATTGTATGATCTGTTTGTATAGAATATGAAGGTCGTGGTGATTTTCTCAGATTATTTAGAGCTGTGGTAACTTCTAAAATTCAAATAACTCTTGTAAATTATCAGAAGTTTGATGATAGAGATAGGAGAATGTAATTCTCGATTAGATAGCTGGTCATTTATGTTTTCTAGATGTATTAAGAGATCTCAGTTTTGTGTTATCATCTTCTCATTGTGTGGATGCAGTATGAAAAATCCATGCAGTTAAAATTACTACTACAGTACCAGAACTGATAAATAAAGAGCTACATAAACTTAAGTTTATGTTTTTGTGTAAAGAAAGGATTGGAGTTGTAAGGATGATGAAGTACAACTATTGGTACATATTTGATGAAAACGTCAATACATTATATATTCCAACTATTTGGTGTTTGCTATATGGATTGTATCCTATTATTTAGCTCTAACTTCACATTGACTGATACCAAGATCGTTTAGATATTTGTTGAAAGTTATAAAGATTGTTGTTGTGTTGATTTCAATGTATCATTTCAGAGTTTCATTTATTTGTAATTTTACATACACTCTCCTTAAGTTTTGGCAAAAGCATGGCTTAAGATTAGTTGACTAAATTACATATATATGCATATTCCATTTTTTTTCTTACACATTTATTTTTTATTATATTTCTTATATATTTTGATAATTTATACAAATGCTATATTGTGTACTACTATATAGTATTTTTGTATTTTAGAAATTCAGGTTTTCAGCATTTCAATTTTTCCTATTTTTTAATTTCAGTTTTGGGCATATCCTAACTCTAGATGGATGGAATTCATAAAATTCTTTGCATTTTGTATTTTTTTTTCATTTGTAATTATGAGTTTTTATAATTTGACATTTTTTTACATTCAGTAATTATGTTTTTGTATTTTTATCAATTTATGAAATTGTTTTATCTAAGTTGAAGTTATATTTTAAGCTTCTATTGAAAACATTTTTATTTGTTCAAAGTCAGAAATGGTTTCTTGGACAAAATTACCTGCCTCACCAATTTAAGAACCACAGTATGCATGTATTTATGAACTTACCAACTAGAGGACCCTTTTGTGTGCTATACCTTTAGACTTGTAATTTGTATGTTGATCGTGATATCTTGTTACACTCTGAAACACCTTAAGTTTTTTTCTTTATCCAGGTCAAAGAGGCTGTCTTTGCTGATGACAACTTCTCTGTGAGTGTAAATAGGTCAGCTTCTGAGATAATTGCTACTTATAAAAAGGAAGAGACAGGGATGGATCTTGTGATTCACCTTCCAAGTTCCTATCCCTTGCGCCCTGTGGATGTTGAATGTGCTAGAAGTTTGGGAATTAGTGAAGTAAAACAACGCAAATGGTTGCTGTCTTTGACAGCATTTGTTCGCAATCAGGTCTTGTGCTAATATTAAGCTTGATGCTTTAGCTTCTTCAAATGTGTCAAATTTTGAGAACTTTGCCTATTGCATATCATAATTAGGCATTTTACTTGTTTAGGTTAAAGTGTTAATGAGTATGTAAATAATTCAATCAACTCTAATTAAAAGTTGTACTGTTAGTAAACCAGTTGCTGTAGAAAATTTTGAAAACTGTGGGAACAATTGAGCACAAGTACTCATGCAAGAATCTAGTGAGCTGACATGAATAGGAGGGGAAGCAGTTATGGAGAGGCAACCTGCCATATTTAGTTTCATATGGGAAGTTTGGCGAGAAAATGTTGCTTATGGGCATGAAAATATAATTTCTTCTACCATTAATTAGTTCAATTTTGTTTGTCTGTTCTGCATTTTGATCTGGTGTTTATACATCTGTATAATTTTTTAGTTATTATTGTTGTTTGATTTCAATCTAGCTATTCTAGTATGAACAATCTGAATGATTAGTTGAAGATTATAAACATAAACATTCACATTAACATCACCATTGGTTTGAGATTTAATTGTAGAAGCATCAGAAACTAAAGAGCTCTCTTGACCTCTGTAATCCTCCAAATTCACTTGTAACTTTATAATAACATACACTACAATTTGATGTAAATAAGATGGCAGATGTCGATTTCAATGGTTATGGTATAAGTTCAACAATGAGTATGACAATTATGATATCTTGGCATATATATGTTCCTTTCACTTTGTTTATTGGTCAAAATTGGAGATTTTGATCCCATTTGCATTTTGTTTGATAGATGTAAACAAACTTGTGATTTCTCATATCTATTAATTATTAGCAAATATAGTTGATCGACATTATTAACTCTAAAATTTGCAAATAGAAGATCACACATACAATGCAAATATGCTATGCTTCAGCTGCATGCAGTGTTCATATGCTTTTTAAACCATGCACAGCTGTCGCATATATTTCTCCAATTTAAAGCCTTTGTTAAATCTTATTATAGTAGTTCGAATTCACTCTATATCTCTGCATCTATTCATTTTTCATATTGGCTGGATTACGTTGAACCTTTGTTTTTTTTAGCAGAATGGTGCAATAGCTGAGGCAATTCGGATATGGAAAAGCAATTTTGACAAAGAGTTTCTTGGTGTTGAAGAATGCCCTATCTGTTACAGCATAAACCACACAACAAATCACAGTCTTCCTAGGCTCGCTTGCAAAACTTGCAAGCACAAGTTTCACTCTGCTTGCCTTTACAAGTGGTTCTCAACTTCACATAAATCAACTTGCCCATTGTGCCAATCCCCCTTCTGATCAGTTGTTTTCTACCTTGTGGAATGTGCAAATGTTCGTTAATACCTTGTATACGAGTAAACCTGAAACATATAAAACTGCAGCCATACATTTTGTGTTGATGAGTTCAGAGTTCAGACCAGGGATCCACCATCACAAGAAGCAATTGACTGACCTCAAGAAATATGTAGAGAGCCTTGCTATTTAAGCCCTTGTTTTTTCTTCTCATTTTTGTTCAGGTCCAACTTTAGCTTTGCTAAACCGAGAACAACGATTCAGTTTGCTGCAAAATGAAAATCAGAGCGAGAAGGAATCACCGGTGACCAAATTGTTTATCTAACGTGAGCAGGAATGGGCATCTCAATTACCCCTTTGGCGTCCATTAATATTTTCATGTTTTGGATGTCTCTCTCTCTCTTGTTGGATAATGTAATATGATGAGATCAAAAGGAGTATATCAGCTCTTGCTGAAAGAGTCGATGATTATTATTATTATTATACCGTCACTTTATTCAGAAAAAAGTAAGTTAGATTGGATATATTTATGATTTCCTAACATTATTATTGTTGTTTTAGATTTATATCTATTGCAATATATATACATATATACATACATACATACATGATTGAGATGAAATATTAGTATGGTGGTTGTTGTAAAAAATCTCACCAAAGAAGCCTTAGAGTTTTGAAGAGTTTGAATCGTACATAAGTATTTGTATATATATGTTAATGATTAATCAGGTCGAATAATATCAGATTTAGGGTGATCGGTTTGTTTTTACGAAAGTTTTTTATCGATCGTTAGGATAAATTGAGAAATACTAATGGAAGTCTATTTAAATGATTAGTATTATAAGATGGAGAGAAAATTTTTTATAATACGTCATAGTAATCATATCATCACACCGGGGACATTGGCTCGAAATTTAAATTCAACTATTGGATGGCATAATCATCACACCGGGGACATTGTATATATATTTCAAACTATATAATTGAAGACATGCAATTAATTAATTAATCTACTACAGGCATAGTGGGAGATCGGCTGGTGGCTGCTCGAGCGACTGTGATTCGCCGACGCCGTTCTCGACGAGGAAAACCATGGCGAGCCCCCACGACATGTGATCCTCCAGGTGACAATGCACGAGCCAAGCGCCGGGGTTGTCCGCTACAAATCGGATCACTGCCCATCCGTTCACCGGAACCCCCACCGTGTTCCTCAGCGGCGGATCCACCAGGTTGAACCGTGCTGCGTCTCGCTGCCGGTCGAAGTTTCCGAACCCCGTCGCCAGCACGTAGAAGTGGTAGCCATGGATGTGCATCGGGTGGTCCTCGCTGGTGAGGATGCTGGTCCCCTGCATCACCACCTCCAGGACAGAGCCGTACTTCACCTGGTACACCTTCGTGGCTGCCATCGGCTGCCACAGATCCTGACTCACACTCTCCGCCGTGTAGTTGAACCTCACCGGAGGCACCGCCGGGAAGTCAGCAGTGAAGACCCCTGGCACGCCGCGGAGGTAGGCCTCCTGGATAGACGCGCCGGTCGGGATCTGGAAGGAGATGTTGTTCATGCTGGCAGTCAGGATTGTGCCATTGGGGCCCCCACAGACCTGCCCCGGCGGGCAGTCGAAGAGTCCGAGGCCGACGGTGAAGAAGAGGTGGTGGTCGACGGGGTCGGGGAGCGTCACGGGGACTGCGCTGCGGAAACTGGAGGCGAAGGCGTAGGCCGCGCAGGTGTCGTTGAAGTCCGGAAGCACAGGTAAGGCCAGCTGCCGGGTACGGTTGGCGACGACCTTGGGCGGCGGCGGCGGCGGCGCGTAGGGGTCTCCATTAGGATTGAGGTATTCGAGAATGGCGGTGGTGGTGGTGTTGTCAAAAGTGGTGTCCTGCGCACTTTCATAGGCGTGGGCTGCCATGTAGTAGCGTCCGGCGGGACTATCGGCGGTGAGGAGGACGTCAGTGGTCTGGCCGGGGGCGAGCATGAGGACGGTAGCATTGAAGTGTTTCACGTAAACCCCGTCAGCCGCCACCACCGTCATCGAGTGCCCAGCAATGCCGACGAAAAGCTCGGCATTGAGCGCGGCGTTGATGAACCGAAACAGGTTGGTCTCGCCGGACCTCACCGGAAACACCGTCGTATCTATTCATTTCACAAACCAAAAATAATAATAATAAAAATTTATCCATAAAAGATATAATAAACGCTCAGAATCAAGCTATTACATATACACACTAACCTTTTCTGGAGCATTTATAAAGGTCGCCGGGTTGGCCGTTGATCGTCAAGGCGTCGGAGACATTGGGGTCGGCTCCGGTTCTCAACGCCCGCTCGATCACACGAACCGGATCCTCGTTCCACCAATCCCCTGTCAAGCACCACGTAAATTTAAACAAACAGAAGACAAATTCGAAGTTAATTATGAATCCATTAACACAGTTACCAAGAATGACTCTGTGCTCCCTGTCGGGATTAAGGAAGGGATAGGAAGAGCCGAGCTTGGGGTAGACGACGATGGCTCCATGAACAGTCGCCCTGAGCCACGAGCTATGCGCGTGCCACCACAGCGTGCCCTCCTGCTCCTCGATCCTGAACCGGTACGTGTAGCTCCCGCCGGGTCGGATCGGGCACTGCGTCACGAACTCCGGCCCGTCGGCCCACGCCGTCCTCAACTGGCGAATCCCGTGCCTACGTCAAAACCACGTTCCATCATGTCAAAGCTCCGGCAGCTGATCTAGAGGCGTACAATTCGAGTATGTACGTAAACATGAACAGCGACCAGTGGATGGTGACGTTGTATTTTGCCCGGTTGACGACGTCGATGACGAGGGCGTCGCCGTTCCGAGCCTCGACGGTCGGACCGGGGTACTGGCCGTTCACGGTGATGATGCTGCGGGTCTCGCACAGCCTCTTCACCGCCGTCGCTCGCACCTGTTCAAGCACGCAATTTTAAACTGCAGAGAAATAAATCATCGGTAGTATTTAAAAATGAGCATCGGCCTCGGCATATATACGACAAACTCATGGAAGTGGATTTCTGCAGCGGCGCAGCGGAGCCACACCACCACCACCACCACCACCAGGAAGAAGACCGATGAGCTCCAGTGATTCTTGAGGTCCATCTCCATAATCACTCAGCTCGTGCGATGTTATAAGAGATCTGGAGATGACTATATAATCACTCGATCCATCTCTTGATCTACCAGTCAAAGCATGGAACCTTAGTTAATTTGCATTAAGAGCCTTTCTCAAAATTCATCAGTTTCTTCTTCTAAAGTCACCGGGAGGTTCCTTGTGAACTGTTCTGTGAAAAGAATAGTAATCAGAGCTAGTCATTTATGATAATTTCTTTATAGATGTGGTTTGCATGAGGATTCCACTAAGCTGACCTGCCGCCATCAGAGGCATGTTAATTACCTTGTTTGTATTAATTGTACTTGGCCTAATGGGTGTCATGCAGTAAAGGTTGGAGAGCAATTTTGGAACAAAATGGGCTCCTAGAGATTGAGAAGAATGGTGGAGCTGGAGAAGGAAATGGAAATAGTGATAAATTGGATTGTGGAGAGAGCACGAAAGCTACTCATTTAGTGATTTGAGTGATACAGATGTTTAGAAATTCGAGGAAGCAAAGTATTGAAAGCGATCAAAACAACAATTTATCAGAAAATTAAGCTCTAATAAGTGTAACCTTTTAATATGATTTAGTTTATTTTTCGAGTGAAGAAAAAAACTTTCGACAAATTATTAAACCACATATTTAAAGTTATTGAATATCTTATCTCTATTTCGAAGTAATGGTGCAATGGTTATCCTTCCTAATGGATGATCAAAGAATTTAAAGTTTGAATTTCAACTGTGATATACTACAGGAGATTTTTTCCTCTAGTTAAAAATATTGACCATCTGAATGAGTCTTTATTAGTGCTTCCCGATTTATTTTGGCGGTCGATGAAAAAACTTTCGTAGGACTGAATCGATCGCCCCAGGTTCTGTGTTATCTGATTAATCTTTTTTTTTAATATCTTGTCCCCATAGGGTGTCCAGTTGGTTAGTGGATAATAAATTTATTATAATAGAATAGGGATCAATTCTCGATGAGTATGTCTTTGGAGGAAAACTCCTCTCACCCCTTAATCACTTGGCAGTCGGTTATAAATTGATCTCGTAATGTTTATCTCCTTTCACATAATTTTGAAACGGACTGTGAGAGTCATTTGAGATGAGCATAATCATCTTTTGTTATAATTGAATACCTAAATCACATAAATAAAAATTAAAATTATCAAATTACATACATTATTCCATATTTGCTCCTCCACGTTCACTCACTGTTGTGGCAAAAGGCGAAACGCTCGCCCCCAGCGCCCCCGCCAGTCCGTCCCAGGACCAACACGGAGGAGGTAAATCACGGAGGCTAGTCTAGCCAGCCCGAAGATGCTACAGTTCACTCACACTTTCTCAATCAATTGCTACAGTCGGGACATTATTTATCAACATAGTAACATTCTAATTTTGATCGATTTTTGTTGAAATAGGTTGATGAACTTAAAACAATATGAATGATATGCAATCATATTTTATATATTTGTTTAATTCTTTTGATTATATTCATATAATTAAATATTATTTTAAATACATTTATATTTAAAAAATTATTGTTTTGATATATGAAAATGATATTTGAGGATATGAATATAATCAGGAGAATTAAACAAATATATATGATCTAATTTCATATTATTTCGAGTTCTTGAGACATATAAGTAGATTTTGATAAATTTTAATTAAAATCGACTGATAAACTTAAAAAATTTGGAATGACATGAATTTAAATGCTATATACTCGTATAATTCTCCTGATTGTAATTATGTTCTTAAAATATCATTTTCATATGTCATATTGATAGTAATAATTTTTTTAAATATAACTTAAATTTTTTAATTGATTATTACGGTATAATAATGATTTGAAATATTATCATATTGATGAACAGTATTTCGAATTAATGACTATAGTATGAGTGTGAGTGAATACGGATGGATAAAAAAATAAAATTGAATATGTTATTTAATAATTTTAAAATTTACAAATTTGATTTGAGTATTTGATAATTTGACTGCGTGATTCAGTAATTTGGATCAGATTGTTGAAGGAAGAAATACATTATTTTTTTCTGGCAAAATTTACTTGATCAAAATTCAAAGATAGCAGAATCAATCCTACAATTATCTTATGATA
>JBBUKS010000017.1:655716-670580 GCA_038050645.1 Hedychium gardnerianum
ATATATCATTCACGTACAGAACAAGTATAACAAACTTGCTCCCATTGAATTTGATATATATGCACTGATCAACGGGGTTTTCCTTAAATTCAAATGAGGTAACCACTTGATCATATTTCCGGTACCATTGACAGGACGCCTGTTTCAAACATAAATGAACTTCTTTAATCTGCATATTAGGTGTTTTGAGTCCTCAGACTCAAAGTTTTCTAGTTGCACTATATATATAGACTCCTCAATGTCTCCATTGAGGAATGCAGTCTTTATTTGTAACTCCAAATCATAATAAGCTACAAGTGTCACGATTGTCCTAAAGGAGTCTTTCATCGACACAGGCGAGAAAGTCTCTTTGTAATCAATGTCTTCCTTCTGAGTGAATCCCTTGGCAACAAGACGAGATTTATACTTTTCGATATTGCCCATTGAATTCCGTTTGGTTTTAAATATCCATTTACAACCAACGGGTTTCTTACCTTCAGACAATTCGACAAGTTCCCAAACATCATTGTCTGCCATAGATTTCAACTCTTCTTGCATTAATTCACCTTTCAGGATTAGAACATTGTTTAACCTCTTGAAAAGATGCAGGATCACTTTCCAATCTTATGTCAAAATCATGCTCTTGGAGATAAACATAATCACGAGAAGTCGTGGTTCTCCTTTCCCTTGTGGATGACTTTAAGACACTTGTGGTTGAGGAGGTTGAGACATCTGTTCAGTAATCTGAGGCAGTATCTCAATCTCAATGGAAGGTTCTTTCAATTGCATTAGAAATGACACGGGAATCTTTTGGTTCACTACTCCCACTGGATGTGCAATATTTATAATGTAATATATGATAACCATATTTGTACTTATTGCACTAGTAGTGACCACAGGAGGATTGTTAATATTTTCCTCAAAAGATACTTCCCTAACCTTAGCGCTCCCACTGACCTCAATGAATTTGACATTTCCCGTTTCGAAGAAGGATCTATTAGAGGGATCATAAAATTTATATTCCCTTGACTTCTCAGAATAATTTATAAAATTACAGCTAACTGTTCTTGAGTCCAGTTTCTTTTCGTTAGGCCTGTAAGGCCTAGTCTCAGCTAGACAACCCAAGACGTATAAATGCCTAATGCCAGGTTTCCTACCCGTTCATATCTCGAATGAGGTTTTAGTTACTGTCTTACTAGGTACTCTATTAAGTAAGTAAACTGTAGTCTTGAGTGTCTCACCCCACAAAGACTCCGGTAAAGAAGTAAAAATCATCATACTTCTTACTATGTCTTTTAGGATACGATTGCGTCGCTTAGCTACACCATTTTGACTGGGTGTACCAGACATGGATACTGAGGCACAATCTCACACTCGGCAAGGTAGTTCGCAAAAGGTCCTGGATGTTGTTCACCAGATTCATCATATCAACCGTAATATTCATCTCCACGGTCGGATCAAACAGTTTTAATTTTCTTACTTAGTTGATATTTAACTTTGACTTTGAAAATTTTGCACATGTCTAATGATTGCGATTTCTCATGAATAAGGTACAGATAATCGAATCGAGAGTAGTTGTTTGAAGCTAATAAAATGTGTCCATTCTAGGATGCCTCAGGGAATGATCCACAAATGTCCGTATGTATTAACTCCAATACGTCACTATTTTGATTTGCTCCTTTATTCCTTTTGTTAGTTATTTTTCCTTTAACACGCTCTATGCAGACATCAAAGTTTGATATGTCAAGGAATCAAGAATTCCATGTGACATTAACTTTTCTAAGCGTTGCTTGGATATATGTCCTAAATATCTATGCCACAACATGAAAAAATTCTCATCGGTCAATTTGCGTTTCGTACCTATACTATGTATTATTACATTGTCAAACGTAAGAGTTATGGTGTTTAATTTATAAAGCTTATTAACCAAGGAATCATTGTCAACCAACACTGAATTAAAGAAAATACTGAAAATTCTATTTCCAAATGAACAAGAATAACCTGATTTGTCCAAAGTAGAAATTGAAATTAAATTCCGTCAAAAAGACAATACAATAAATGTATTTTCTAAATCCAGAAAGATATTAGTTCCTAAATTAAGCCTAAAACACCTATAATCTTTACTTTAGTCTTCTTGTCATTTCCCATATAGATGTATCTTTCACCATCAAACGAAAGTCGACTCCTAAGACAATCTTGTATAGTGATACTTATGTGAGTAGTAGCACCGGTATCTATTCATCAAGTGTCAGTGGGTACTATAGCTAAATTAACTTTCGAACTAACAAAATTTTGAAGACCACCAGAATCTACAGTATGCTTTTCTTTTCCTTTATTGATCCTCTTTCTCTTCTTGTTTGTATTTTGAGAACTAGATGCTAAGCGAGCACTCTCAGATGTCCCAATTTTTAGTCTCTCCTCTTCTTGCACACATTGAGCAATAAACTTATTCAGTGTCCACTTTTTTTTTTTTTAATATTATACGATATCTTAAAAGGAGTGAACCGTGCAGGCAGAGACATCAAGATGAAATGTACTAACATACTCTCAGAAATATCGAGTTTTAGTACTTTCAGACTTGTCGCTATATGGACATCTCCATAATATACTCCCTTACGTTTCTTTACCAGTATACCGTATGATTACCAACTTCGTAAGAAGTGTGGTAGTCTCGACCTTTGCATTTGAGGTGAATTGGTTTGCCAATTGGTTAAGGAAACTCCTAGCATCTTCTTTCTCAGTTATTGTGCCCTTTATTGGTGTCAGTATGAAAAGCGTTATGATACTTAGACCCATACGATTTGATCGCTCCCACAGCTGAAATTCAGCCCTCTGCTCTATAATGCTAGCACTAGTCAGAAGTGCGAGACGATCATTTCTTAATGCATAGTCTAAGTCCATGGAACCTAAGACTACAATTACATATTCTTTCCATTTAACAAAATTTGAACCTGTGGGAATGTTATTTATAGTGGCAGTGACAAATTATACTGAAATTAAAGAGAAAAATTTATTTAAGCTCACGATTTAATTAAAGCTAAAAAATGTATAAATAAATCATAAGATTATACAAATAAAATAAAATTTTAAATGCAAAAAAATTGGCTCTTTATGAGATATCAAATACAACATTACATTTTATTCTGTGGACTAAAATATAATTTGTTAGCGGTATTCTCTAATATAACTCAAACTTTAATTGACGAGTTTTTTTTTGGGACAACCCATTATGTGCATAATTCGACACTTATATGAGTTATAAATTGGTCCATAGCTTACAACAATTTTAATTTGCCACGCAATATGTCTTCCTTTGAATCGACATATTTTGTGCATGATTTGAAAAAAATAAAATTTATTTTATAGTTGTAAGCTACCTTGAGCATATATCTGACCTAAAAGTAATCTTCCTTTAGGTGGATTACTCTTAGCATAAATATACGTTTACCAACACAAAATATACTAAACCTACTTCAATCAATCACCATCAATCGATTTGAAAGCCTACTATATACGACTACACGATTATATATAGAATCTATCCTTAAAAAATTGAAACTCTTTAAAATTCTATAATTAAATCATTATTTAAATTTCTTTTAATACCTTATCATACCTGAAACATTATTTTAATGCCATTTTTTTAATCATTGTTTAATACATGCATGAAACAGTTTTAGAAGAAACAGTATGAATACTGATTTAAAAAAAAATTCTTACTCAATTAAAAATCATTTTAATCGATTAGAAACAATTCTAATCGATTGATTATTAATTTTATCGTAATTTAAGATGGTTAATCGATTAGATCGGATTCCTAATCGATTGAAAGCATCAATCGATTAGGCTAATCGATTGAAAACATCAATCGATTTGTCGCGATTTTAAGGCTATTAATTGATTGGATTGGATTTTTAATCGATCAGAATCGATTCTGTACAGGGTTTTAAAGCTGCTAATCGATGTACATAAATTGTCAATCGATTGGTATCTTTAATCGATTCCCTGATCGATTTCGATCGCTTCTATGCCCGATTACAAAGCTTGTACACTAATCGATTTGAGGTTGTAATCACAATCGATCGCGTCGTGTCAATCGATCGGTGAAATTCACCAATCGATTGGAGTCAATTTGATCGATTATTCAATCGATTATGGACGATTCTATTCGTTAATTTGGGCTTGTCAATTGATTGCCCGACTAAGACAATCGATTGAACCATCGCGATTTGTCCTAAAATTAGGTTAAACGCGGCGGTTCTTCCCGAAGACGGCGGCGATTCACCACTGTTCTGTGTTCTTCGTGAAATACACGAACAACATGGAAGATCAAGCCTTTCCTAAGTTTTCTATACAAAAAGTTCGACGATCATAACTAGCAAAACTTAATCTAGCATAAGAACAATAGATCGACAAAAAAATCATATTGTATTGTCATGAAATTGAAGAAACAAAGCCTTGACTCTAATACCAATTGATATAACTTGAGTTCTCTTCTAACCATATGAATTATAAGAACAAAATAAGAACTTGAACAGAAAAAAACACAACATGAGCATGAATTTTATTTCATCAAAAGCATGACATAATAAAGTAATACATAAATTGAAAGACAAGGAACCTGATTGAAGAACCATTGTCCTTGTCCTAACGTCGTCGGCTTGATCCCTGTGAAAGAAGATGCAGCGGAAAAAAAGGAAGGTCTTCCAAAGGGCTTAGGGGATGACGGCACTACAAAACTTCTTGTAGATGGGAACAAGAAATTATGTCAAGATTTCTAACCCTTGAGGAACAATCCTATATATAGTAAACATTCATTATCAGCACATAATGATAATGGATGCGGATAATGAGTTCTATACATATGAGGTCCATATCTAATAATTCGATATCCAATAATCTTAAATTAGATCACTTAACGAGTTTTTGGTATCGCTAGTCTTAATATCTCAAGGAATAATTAAATTTAACATAGCATTGCAGCACATTTTCCTCCTGGAACACCCAAAGTAAATGACTTCTTACAAACAGTTTCTTTTATTGCAGGAATCCTCCTTCCTGGGGTTCTATGAAGTATCTATATGAGAAAATCCCGAAAGATGCTGCGAACAAGGTTCGCATAAATCAGGACCTCTACAGTCAAGACAGGTGTGTCATTCAAATCTAGTGCAATTGATTCATTCTATGGTTTGTCTTTAACTGATTTAGATCTCAGAAAAGTCTTTAACTGACTTCAAGTCCAAAGCCACAAACTACATTCTCTTGATAGAGATTGTGTTTCCACACGAATTGACATATTGTCCATTTCAGGATCCTTGAGAGAGCGCCGACGTTACCAGATTTCGCAGTGGCTCTTAAACCAGACAATTATCGACTTCCAGAGGTGGACCATCCTTGCAATTAAGAAAGAAAGCATCAACAATTTGAACAAGCTGGCCGGATGATCTCATAATGATATTTCTTGCATATATTGTAATCTTTGGCATTTAGAGAGAGTACATAAAGATTGTTTTTTCAATATATTTTTTCTTTAAAACTGAAACTATAGTTTCTTTTGGTGTTTTTTTTGAAATAATATACTTGAAAGTACAGGAAAAACGAGGTTCTTGTCGATTCCCTGGTGATACTTCTGATACAAACTAAAAATTGACGTTGCAGATTTTTTTTTTTTGGGTTTAAAAACAGTTTTCAATTTAATTTCATTTGAGTGAGGAAAATTTAGGTAATGCAATGAGTAGGGTTGTTCAATTTTTGAACTGATGATTTAACTAAAACCAACTTAATTGATTTTTTTTTAACTAATTGAATCGATTAAATTTTTTAATAAAAATTAAATAAATTGAATTAATAAAATATTAATTTTTTTAATAATTATATATATTTTTTAATCTAATTTTAATTTTTTATTTGATTAATTTGGAATTAGAGATTTAGGAATTTTCGATTTAAGGATTTAAGATTTGACTTAATTAATTTAATTGAATTAAAAATTTTATGATCTAAATAATTAATATTTTTTTTTAAAAATAAAATTTTAAAATAATCGAATTCAACTTTTAAATTATTAATTCTTAAAACTCACCCCTTGCACTAAGTGGTGTTTACGTTGAAAATATAATTTATATTATATATAAAGTAAGGTGGTAAAAAATTATTAATTTTTGAAAACAGATGCAATAAAATATTATTAGTTGTATGGATGTAGGCTTCCTTGAATTTTTAATATTCATATGCATTATTCGGAAATGAAAACTTCAATTTTCATAAAGAATAAGAGATTATTAATCATGCTAATTATCCTCAAATAACATGATCAAACTTCATTTATCACAATTTAAAATAATTATCATTAAGTGAAAATCTTTTTAGTTAAACTAATTTTAGTTAAAACCTCTAATACAATTACCCAACTTTATTTATCACATTAAAAATAATAATTATCAATTATCATCTATTTTAGTTCTTACCACAAAGGCAGAGGCATTGTTTTTTTAAATTCAGTTATTTAATTTTTACAATTCAATTAATTCTTAAAATGACTAATTTAACTTCTTCGAAATTTTTCACTGATAATTTATGATCCGATTAATTTTAAAAATAACTGATTTTATCCATGATTTTTTTAATTAATAATTAAAATAAATTAAAAAATATAAATAAATTTTTATGGACGATCTAACACCATCAAATTTTAAAACTCCTCTATTATAATATAAGGTCTGGGGTCAAATCCTGGCTAATAGTCATATTCTTATCCTCCTTTATATACTAGTCATTGTTCGGACTAACCAGACTAGTCCTCATAATTTATTTTCTTCGTATTGATCCTGAAATAAATTGACAAAAATATCGAAACGTTTTGTCATAATTTAGCAATCAATGAAATTTAAATTATTATTGTCTCCCGTCAAATGAATTTTCTGTCCAACTCAAGTAAACAAAGATTTCGATCGAGTTCAGCTGGACCAGCCAGTCCAATTCAAAACCCTTAGTGGCCCAGCCCATAAAACCCCGATCCTGCTCGAAGCTCATTGACGTCGAATCCTCAGCTCGCCTCGAAAACCTTCCTGCTTCGCAGCCGCCGAATTCGTCCTCTCTCCCGTCGACCGTGGCGGAGCGAGCCAAACGGAACAGCTGGTAATTTGTTTCTTCCTTCCACACGCTCTCTTCCTCTCCTAGACTGTCGCCTCTGTTTCTTTCTCGGAATCCACCGGCGGACGGTACCCTTTCTCGTTTTCGGACGCCGTCTTCTCCGTCGAGGATTGTTTGCGTCGACCCTTGGCCCTCCTCGCCCTCTTAGGATCTCAAATTTGGCATCGCGCGCCAATGATGAGGAGGTAAGATTTAAGAGGAGAGGATAGGCGGGGATATGCATAATATTTTGCTATGTTGTACAGGATGAATTCGACGATTTCTCTTTTGGAAATTCACCAACGGTCATTGGAAGTTCATCTTTAATGCACGACAGTTTTTTTTCGTGTGCATTTCGACATTTGTTTTCGACACTTGCTTAAAAATTTACATCTTGAAAATTTTGGGTAAGATGTAAAAAAAAAAAATCAATTTTGAACTTCGTTGTTCTCTTACCTATATTGATGATGCACCGTCACTTCAAGTTAAGCACGAAGATTTGATGGAAAATAAAAATAATGAAGCTTTTGGAAATTTTCGGTTACTCTACAGGACAGGGGTCTATTTGGGACTTCCTTGCTTGACTCCGTTTTAGTTGGATTTTGCTAATTTAAACTCATGAAGTCTGATTCTTGCTCAGTTATCTTTTGTCTAATGTATTGAAATTTTGATAGGTGTTCAAATTTGTAAGTTCATTGCGAGTCTGATTTCTCAATGGCTCCGGTGAGTAAAAACCTTTCAATAACTATTTTGGTCCACAGTCTAGCCATATCTGAATTCTTACTGGTTTAATGACTAGACCTTCACACAAATTAGTTTCCATTCATGGGCACTGATGATTGAGTTTCTTTTAACCACAAGAGCTAACTCATGAGGGACTGAAATGGGCTATATTGCCTCTCGTATACCTGCTTTTTGAAGCAGTTTTCCTATGACTTCCAAGTTAGCTATGCATAATTGCTGTTATTTTCAATACAATTGTAACATGAAAATGCAATTTATTTTGGTGCTCGGTATTTATCATTGTATATCAATTTGATGCAGCCAGAGGATGCTAAGATGGAAATACCAACTAATGAAGATAAGGTTTGCTGATTCGATCAGTTTTTCTTGGTTTTGTGATGATACTAGATTATTTTATTGTTATATAATGTCAGTGGTGAATATCAATTTGCTTTGTCTTAGAACATATACAATCGTTAATTCAGTTCTACAGTTCCAATTAACTGGTATTTTATAATTACAACTTTCTGCCTGGCACATTATGGAAGTGCATCTAACTACTTGTTATTTGAAAACCTATTTTCTTTTGTATTCCATTTATCTATCTTCAGATCCTTGAATATTTTCTTTTCTTTATTAGCCAAATGAAGGTTTCCTGAGGTCTTATCACTTTGTTTTATGTGATTAAATCTGCCTGATTCATGCTTGAACATTCATCTTATATCACTGTATAGGTTTATTTTTTGCATTGCCATTGCTTTTTTTGGAGGAATATCACCTTTCTAATCTCCTCCTGTCCATGCCTCCTTTCCACCTAGGGAAGATACTGAGATTATGATAAAGCAACATTTGATTAGAACCTGCTATTCTTTCTTTTTGCCAGTGTTCTCTTAAAAAATAGTTTTTTTCCGCCCTTACAAGAAACAACATTCCCATGAAAATGTAATTTATAGACATTTTATGTTTAAGATTGTGGCTGGGCTAATAAACTTAAGCCATTTTCATCTCTTCTATTGGTTTCTGAATGGCTTAAATGTTGCATTATGTGTTTTTGTATCAGTCACAATAGTGAAGAAATTTTTGTTAAAACATTTTTTACTTAGCCTTTCCATTGGCATATGCAGACTAATGATCAAGATTTGGAACGAAAAATGAAGAAGGAGCAAAAGGTTTGTACTTCTTAGAAACAGGGAATCCATATCATTTTCTTTTCCTTCAGTTAATGATCGTGCCACTTTACATGTTTTCAGAAGCAAAATAAATATGGTAAAACCTATATTCTACTAATTTGCTTTTGGACTCTTCTTTAAAGTTAATGCTCTATGACTGTCTATTTGTGGTAATTTTTATTTGCCTTTGATTTTTCCATAGGTTTCTTCTTTAATAGCTAAAAAATAACCAATTGACTGTCACCATACTGATGGTGCAATGCTTCATTCTATTAAGAACAATTCACACAAGCTACTTGCTGAAGTTGTTGCAAGTCTTCTGACTTAACGTTCTGAGTTCGTTGGGCAAATGTGGTAGTTGTTTTGGTCAGCAATGGCAAGAAAAAGGAGAAGATTATTGAACCAAAAAGGAATTTAAAAATTGAACACCCTTTTTGTTCTTGTCCCTTACTAATTCCTTTCTTTTCTAACACGTGCTGCTGATCAAAGCTTAATAATCGAGTGTTTGAATGGCTTTTATTATACCTCTTTTTTTGTAATTAGAATTTATTTATTCAATGTAACACTTGCTTATTTCACATTAACAGGCTAAACTGAAAGAAGAAAAAAAACTCAAGGCTGCACAAAAGGCAGAAGCTGCAAAATTCCAGGTAATGGTATACCTGTTATGTAAAGATGGTCTGAATTCATTATTTCAGAAATGCCATCATAACAAAGAGTATGCCATTGCTTGAATTTTTGGACTTTTACTCTGTCATGATATGTTGCTGGATAGGTACAGAGGTCATCTGATGGTCCTAAGAAAAGTGAGAGAAAACAGAGGAAAAAAGATGCTGAAGAAGAGAATCCAGAGGATTTTATTGATCCTGCAACCCCAGATGGAGAGAAAAAGAAACTTTCTCATCAAATGGCGAAGCAATATAATCCTAATGCCGTCGAGAATTCGTAAATGCAATTGTCCTTTAGATTTCAAATAAGCATAAAATTTACAGAGATCATGACCGTATTTTCTCTTTTCTTTGTACTTAGATGGTATTCATGGTGGGAAGCATCAGGCTTCTTTGTGGCGGATGCAAGCAGCTCAAAGCCTCCTTTTGTGATTGTATGTCCTGCATAAAACTAAAGTCTTCTCTTTGATTCTCAATGCTTAAGAAATTTCCTGCAATAATCTTTCTGTTTTTCTTTTGCAATTATCACAAATAGTTTATGTATGAATGTTTGACAAACTATGAATGCACCAATGGAGTAATTTCAAGTCTGTAGGAAAAATGAATGCATAAAACTGGCTGAAGATGATCTTTTTCGAGGGTATAAATCTGTTAATAATAATTCTGTAATCAGTTTTAAGAACTTAAGCAAAATGATAGTCATTTGTCTTGATGATGGAAAACACTCATATTTCCTGTAAAATTCTGATAAATGCAAAGGATAAAACACCTGGATGGGGGAAACATATGATTTGAAAAGAGGTTAAGGAAAAAATATTATTGGAAAATAGTGTGGCTAAAATGCATCTATTTCAATTCTAGATTGACAAAAAAAAAGGGATTAAACCACCATTTTCTGCTTGCCCGATATGGGCGACACACAAACCATTCCGCCAAAGAATTGAGATGTGAAAAGACACTGATACCCCTTCTCTCGAGCTACTTCTTTTTCATCTTGGAATGCTACTGTCACTTCTGCATATTAAAACACAGCAGCTGCTTCTCCTTCTTGAGCCACTGCTTTTCCTTTTGAGCGCCGAGAGTTTCCTCCAACTTATCCAGGTAAGTCGCTGCTGTCTCCTCCTCTTATACTACTTCCTCCGCTTCATGATTTCTTCCTTCCACTCATGGTCACCTTCTTCTTGGTTCGTTTCTCTTACTCAGGGCCATCAGCATGAGTCTTGGAACTCCAGAATGAGACCAAGACTTATTGTTCTGGCAAGGGATCAATACCCGGCTCTGAATGATTTTTTAAACCTCAGAAAAAGTTGTCTATTTCTTCCTTTTCCATAAATTTTTTATTTCTTTTGGAATTCATAAGGAGGAAATGAAATTAATTTTTGTCTGCAGAAAGTTGTCCCAGTTGCTTTATATAACTTTTTCATTATTTTATTTTCAAAAAATAAAATATGAAAATTAAATACTTACTATTTAACTTTATGATACAATCTCTAATTAACTCAAAGGTGTGAAAAAAGTGAATGATATATATATATATATATATTATTTTCAATTTTCAAATTCTATTTTCTGAAAAATAACAAACTGAAAATATTTTTTTTTCACAAACCAAACAAAGGCCTTGCTAATGTGTATTTGGTTGGCAACAATATGACACACCTGACTTTGATGTACACAGAATCCTTTGCATCCAGTCCATGTATTTTAACTGTTACTAAAATACTTTTATAATCTTACATTTATACTTTTTGACAGGTACTCCCACCTCCAAATGTGACAGGTGCTCTTCATATAGGTCATGGTCTTACTGCTGCAATACAGGTGAGTACATCTTAATCCTTCCTTTTGTGGTCTCATCTTTCTCCTATCTTGTTTATCTTTCCCTGTCCCTTTATTTCTTTACAATGTTCGACATTTTTTTGGCTTCTTGCACCATCTAAGGATACAATTATCCGTTGGAGGAGAATGTCGGGCTATAATGTTCTGTGGGTGCCAGGAATGGACCATGCTGGTATAGCAACCCAGGTGGTAGTTCTTTCCATACAGTTCATTAAAATGTTTCTAAGCTTGTTTTTTTTCATCTTCTCTAAGCTGGGTTTTTTTCTTCCTAGCTATGCAACTTCAAGAATGACCATTGAGAAATTTGTTTCACGGAATTGAAAAGAGAATGATTTTGTTACTTAAATCTTAAATAGCTTGCAAGGGGCAGAGTTTGTCAATCAATCATTCTGAGTTTGTGCAAAACAACCACTTATGTTTAGTGTTGAGCTATATTTATTCAATATAGCTATTTCTATTTGTTCAACTGGTTTTTGAATGTTAGACTTAGTAATTAATCATTTACTATCTCCTTGGTACCATGTGCAAGGAGTTGCTATGCTGTTTGACAGATCTGGCAGCTTGGTGAGGAACGGTTGCTAATCTAGGATTGAAAAAGTATTCACATGTATGTCACTAAATTCTGAAGGATACTGTTGCTACTTTTTATCAGGTGGTTGTAGAGAAGAAGCTGATGCGTGAAAGGAATTTAACCAGGCATGATATTGGACGTGAAAGATTTGTGTCTGAGGTGAGCTCTTAGTTAACATTATTTTATTTTAGTCTCAACCTTTTGCACCTTGAAAAAAGAAAAACTGATTTCTCTTCAGCATGCGACATTTTGTTGTGTTGATGGGAGTTCTCATTGCTCCATATTGATATTCACATAGGGGTAAGTCAATTAATGTTCTATGTTTTCTGTTTGTGTTTGGTAGGTTTGGGAATGGAAAAATGACTATGGAGGTACCATACTAAACCAAGAACGTCGGTTAGGAGCTTCACTTGACTGGTCTCGTGAGGTCAGTTTTAGGAGACACTAAAAGGGGGAGCTTACTCTATTGCTTTAGAAAATAGGCTTCCCATCTCTTACACATCTTTTCTTAGAACAGTGTTTTACCATGGATGATGCGAGATCAATGGCGGTCACCGAAGCATTTGTCAGACTTTATAAACAACGTTTAATTTATAGGTTAGCTGCCTTGATTAATCTTATTATTTTAATTACAAAATTTGCAGATATTCTAGAAATCCCCTCATCCCTGATGGTGAAATAATGAAATTTTCTAGCAATATTATCATTCAATCTTATCAATCCTGAGCATTTTTGGTAACATTGTCACATTGTACCTGGTTCTATTTTCAGGGATCATCGACTTGTCAATTGGGATTGCGCATTGCGGACAGCAATATCTGACATTGAGGTATTGGTGAATCAAATATTAAAAATAATTTTAAATGTTTTATTATGTTTGAACCCACGGACTGTTTTAATTCTATTTATCTACTACTTTTAGGTTGATCA
This sequence comes from Hedychium gardnerianum, assembly GCA_038050645.1. Lineage (NCBI taxonomy): Eukaryota > Viridiplantae > Streptophyta > Magnoliopsida > Zingiberales > Zingiberaceae > Hedychium > Hedychium gardnerianum. The sequence goes on from JBBUKS010000017.1 coordinate 668,727, forward strand.
TGAGGAAATCAAAGAAGAGACTTTCAGAAAGGTCCCTGGGTATGAGCGTGAAGTTCAGTTTGGTGTTTTGACTTCCTTTGCTTATCCACTTGAGGGAAGCTTGGGTGAGATTGTAGTAGCCACAACGAGGGTGGAGACAATGCTTGGTGACACTGCAATTGCTGTTCATTCTAAGGATAAACGCTATTCTCATCTACATGGAAAAAGTGCAGTACATCCATTCAATGGGAGGAAGCTACCGATAATATGTGATGATATCCTAGTTGATCCTGAATTTGGAACAGGGGCTGTCAAAGTAATCTTATTGCACTACTATAACAGTTCTACGAAGATCACTATATTTGTGTTTCATTGTGTTAAATACTCTTCTTCTTGATATTATATTGCAGATCACACCAGCTCATGATCCTAATGACTTTGAAGTTGGAAAGCGCCATAATCTTGCCTTTATCAACATTTTTACTGATGAAGGGAAGATTAATAGCAATGGTGGTGTTGATTTCGATGGGATGCCGCGGTTTGCAGCTCGTGTAGCTGTTATAGAGGCATTAAAGGCAAAGGTGTTAAGTGAATCTTCTGTTGTATCCATCCATTATAATTTCAGTTTTTTCTTAAATTTTATTGTTTATCAATACTAATAAATATAATTTTTCTTTGTAAAGGGACTATACAGAGGAGCTCAGAAAAATGAAATGAAACTTGGCATTTGTTCAAGAAGTAATGATGTGGTAGAACCCATGATAAAGCCTCAGTGGTTTGTTGATTGCAAAAGCATGGCAAAACTAGCTCTCGATGCAGTCATGAGTGATAATGATAAGAAGATTGAGATTATACCACATCAGTATGAGCAAGAATGGAAAAGGTAATTCAAACTTTTGGCTAGCTGATACTAAGATTTTGTATATATTTTTTAGTCCTGTACTATGATCTGGATACCTAAAGTTTATTTTTTTTATTTATCATGTATATTTTTAAGTGCAGATGGTTAGAGAATATACGGGACTGGTGCATTTCAAGGCAGCTTTGGTGGGGCCATCAAGTTCCTGCCTGGTATGTGATACTAGAAGACGATCAGCTTAAAGATGTGGGTTCTTACAATGACCATTGGGTGGTTGGAAGAAATGAGCAGGAGGCACTCATTGAGGCAAACAAGCTGTTCTCTGGGAAGAAATTTGAGATTACTCAAGATCCGGATGTGCTAGATACATGGTTCTCATCTGGTCTTTTTCCACTATCTGTTCTTGGCTGGCCAGATGTTACTCCTGATTTTAAGGCATTTTATCCAACTTCATTGCTTGAAACGGGACATGATATCCTTTTTTTCTGGGTTGCACGGATGGTTATGCTGGGGATGCAACTTGGAGGTGATGTGCCCTTCAAAAAGGTAATAAATCTGACAGTTTTTATAATGAGGAATTATCTAGCAACTTAAAATGCTGGAAACACTTCATATGGTTTAAATTTGAGGACTTAAAAAATGACACTTATGCCTAAGGTAACTTCTAAAAAAACATTTGAGAACTATCCTACTACCCATAAAACTTGGGGTTTGAACAACAAAGAGTTGTTTGAATTAGCATATAATAAAAAAATCAAATTGGTTTGCGAGTTTCAACTCGGCCACACATTTGGTGTTATGATGTTTTGACCAACCCAAATACACTGCCTATGTTTTAGTGGGAATCAAATTGACCTACAATGTCCGAGTATTGGTGGCTCTATAATCAATAAGGACAGTACAACAACAACAACAACCGAGTCTTATCCCACTATGTGAGGTCGGCTATATGGATCCTTTTACGTCATTGAGCTCTATCCCCTACTATATCATCATCTATATTTAAATAAATTTTA
>JBBUKS010000017.1:671010-711219 GCA_038050645.1 Hedychium gardnerianum
GACCATCTTGCAAGATCTTCTCATTTTGTGTTATCCTGATATGCTTTAAATTCCTTCCAAGACTTCATAAATTCCTGTATACACTGGCCTCAGATTTTCTTGTAGTGAAAGATAGCCGATTAGCAAGGCTATAAAGCAAGTCTAATCACTAAAATCCACAAAAGTTTCCACTCTAGAAATGAATTTCAATTAACTCCCAGATTAAATGCTCTAAGAGATCTTTTATCTATGCATATTACACCTATCGAATTGAATACTAATGAATCTAAAAATGAAAATGAATTATTTATCAGAAAAAAAGGAAGGAGGATTAAACTATGATAAAGACAACTTTATCAGATTTTCTTTAACAGAAGCATAGAATAAAAGCATGTATATTACATTTATACAGTAAAATCGTAATGGATCAAGATAGCAAAAGGCGAAACGTTCGTCCCAGCGCCTCCGTCAGTCCATCTCATAACCAACACGGAAGAGGTAAATTACGAGGACTAATCTAATTAGCCCGAACAGTGACTAATATATAAAGGAGGACAGAAATAAATCGTAACGGATCAAGCTGCTATGGATGAGGAGATTGATGAGCATGTTGTTGTGGCAAAAGCTTCCTCTATTAACTTGGTGCCACCTCTATAGAGATTATATCGGAGATTGAACGAAAATTTAGTCCTTCAATAAACGACTCCAAGAAGATTTGATTCATTGATTTTTTTTTCAATTTGATTTTGAAAAAAAAAAATATGTCGAATGAATAAATGTTATCAATAAAGATATAGGATCCTACCAAATTGATGTTCATCAATCGAGGAAGATTTGTTTTCTATTAGGTGATGTGATCACAAGTGCTGTATTTGTACCCTGCAAATTTTGATTTGTACTAGTTCTAATATGATAGAACTGACTCAATGATAAATTTGATAAAAGTTTAAAATATTTTTTATTTTAAAAAAAAATGATTAATTCGATTAATCGAACTAATCGATAAAATATTCCTTTTCGATATTAATGAGTTTTGTTTTTATCTATCCAAATATCAAATTTAACTAATGCATGGCAAATTTGGTAAAAGTTTAAAATATTTTTTATTTTGTAAAAAATGTTTAATTCAGGAATTAACTGAATTAATTGATTTTATATTGATTCGATTTTAATGTAAAATTCTGTCGGTTTGACTGATTTTAAAAAGTTTAATTAGTTCAGTTTGAAATAATTCAATTCGATTGGTTCAGTTCTAACCTAATATTCATCCCGAATGTAATAATAAATTATTCTAGGAAAATGAAGATTTAGTAGAGAAATTTAAAAAAAAATCTTATTTGATTATTCTGATTAATAATCTCTTTTAATATGCCTTTATTTTATTAAATTTTAATATTTTTTAATTAATTAATTTTATATTAATTTAATTTGTTTGATTTTAATAACAAAATTCAATCGATTTAGTTGATTAAAAAAGTCCAATCAATTTTGAATAGTTTGACCGATTCAATTTTAATCTAATGTTCAACTCTATTCATGATTCTATAATAATTATTTTAAGAAGATATAGACTCATCAAATAAAAAATGTGCCTTTTTATTATTCTAGTTAATGAGCTCTTTTGGTGTGTCCTTATGTCAAATTTAACCAATTTATCTTAGTAGTTAAATTTCAGAATTCAGATATAACAATCTTCCTAAATACACCATGAAGTAAAAAATATATAATTAATTAATTCAAACATTATTAGTAATATAACCTAGAGAACATTAGAAGAATCCAGTTACTTGTAGCTGAATTGTAGTTGAGAAAAATTGAATTTATGATATGAAGCCTAAAAACAAATTACTTTATTACTTGTTGATATATGGTGGTTATACATTCAAAAATTGAATTTATGATATGAAGCCTAAAAACAAATTGGTTTATTACTGGTTGATATGTAGTGGTTATACATTCAAAAATTGAATTTATGATATGAAGCCTAAAAATAAATTGCTTTATTACTTGTTGATATGTGGTGATATTTATACATTCAAAAATTAAATTTATGATATGAAGCCTAAAAACAAATTGCTTTATTACTAGTTTATTTGTGATAGTTATATATTATGCAGGTATTCGAATCTCCAGAGTTGGACTATCTTGCAAGGTTTTCTCATTTTATGTTATCTTGATCCAAGATTTCATAAATTCTCACGTCTGAAATAATAGTATAGTGGTTAAATTCTTTAAATGAAATGAAACAATTCTAAAAAATACTGATAGTTAAGATGAATCTTACTAATGTTTTTTAATTTATTTTAGTTATTGATAAAAAAAAATTATTGAATCGAATCGATCATCTTCAAAATTAACCGATTTAAAAACATTAAATATTTAAATTATTAAAAAAAAAATCTTGCATACACTGGTCTCAGATTTTCCTACAATGAGAGGATAGCCGATGTGCAAGGCTATAAAGCAGTTCTAATCACTAAAATCCACAAAAGTTTAACAGAAGCCTGGATTTTAAACACGAATCAAAGAAAAATGACCTATTGCTGCATTATTAAATTCCAATCTTGCTAGTGACAAACACAATCTTGCGTTGCAAGGTTGCTAGGCCAGGTATTTCAGAAGATATCACAAGATGTCCCTCTTTTGTTGACTCTATTTTCTTAGATATACAAGTGGCAGATCTCTGCCCGAAACAATAGTGCGTTAGATGCACCAGAGACGAATTGAATGTACATTAATTTTTGACTGACCAGAATAAATTACTTTCCAACGGGTAGAAAAGCAAAACAAGAAATGCGGTCATAAAAGTCAGGGGGATGATGTAATGTGCTAAGAAATAGATAGAACAAATGTGTACACTAAAGAACCAACAGAGTATTGCAACCACAATAATGTAGTCAAAACAGATAGCCAGTTAGCATTAGCAAAACAAAAGACTAGGGTACAAGTGGAGTAGTAATTGATCTAACAAAAAACCAGATCAAACAGACGCAGGAGGTACACATGAATGTACAAGTGAATCCTTGAATTTGGAATCATAGGCTTGACGACAAGCTTAGTTGCAGCTTCATTGATTTGCTCAATGGTAAGAATATCATAAACATCAACATGTGTGGCATCATGAACACATGCTGGGTGTGTCAAAACGAGATTAGATGCAGGATGAGCTCAATCATAGGCTTTGTAACATTCTCAATAGCAAGCAGCATCTTTTACAACAATGGTGCGACTATTAGTTTAAGTGGGATCTCATTAAGTATCCATCAAGCCTTTTCCTGTCAATGAAACCGACGAATTAGGAGAGGGTAACAAACAATTACTAAAGTCAAAGAGGAACATATTAAAACATGAGATATTCCTATAGTAGCCAACTTGATAATCCTTTTTGAAACAAGAAGCAAAGCAAGGTGTACACATGAATGTGCTAAACAAGAATTCAATGAGAATATGAATATAGGTATAAACAAGCCTTGTGGTGTATCAACAAAAATGGTAACAATGCATCATAACCCATTATCATGGATGCCATAATAGAACTACACTTACATGCAACAACATGTCCTCTACATCTAAACCATCATTGAGTATCATCCACAATGCAACTATCAACATCACTATGTAATATAGCTCAACAACGACATTGTAACTACGGGCATTTGTACATGCACGATCACACCAACTATAATGTAACCTGGACATCCCTGAGTTCTCAAACACACTGTCGACTACCCACTGCCCTGCCCTGCCCTGCCCTCCCCTCCCCAGCTATTAAAACTATCTTCAGCAGTCCCTTTCCTTTCCAGAATGATCCAAGCAACCTCTATCTGGTCCTGTTTGACAAGCCGTTATGGTCACATCTACTCCGAATGATAGCCTCTTCCCACAGTCCTCAGCCACCAGCAGCTTTCCACCAGCATAGACAGACATTATACTTGGCAGCCCTCTGTGGTCTCCACTATCACTTTGCACCTTCTTTCTCCCCTCCTGCTAGTAGACAGAACTGCAGTCCCTCCCCCTCCACAATTCCATTTTTTTGTTGAGACCTCCCTCATATAGCTCCTCTCCAATGAAAGCTCCCTTGTCAATCATTGCAGCACCCATCACTACACAAGTCTTCTTCCTCTCACCCAACTATAAACTTCCCTTCTTTTCACCAATTAGCATTTGAAAATTGAATCCCTTTTGTTTTACTGTGTTGATCCTTTGCAGCAATGCTTTGGCAACCTGCAGTTGGAGCAGATCTCTGAACTATCACCAGAGATTTGTTGGTGTGGCAAAAGTGACTAGATCAATGATTTGATCCTGTGCGATGTTAGGTAACAATGTGATAATAATAGAAATAGTGTGCTTCTTGTGAGTTTATGCTAGCTATCTTTGATTAACTTCATGATTCTTATAATTTATAATTATGTGTATACATCAAATATAGAGTAGAAAAACTGTGTATCGAAGCAGTAGAGAGTTGATCAATTGAGGTAGGATCCAACCAATTTACTTTTATTTCTATCGGGTGATCGTTGTATGTTTTAACCCATTAATGTAGAGAGTCGTTGGTGATGTGATCGTCTAATTGATAGAACAACTCAAGCGGTAAGTTTGGTTTGCAAGAAGTATTGCATTGTGTAGCTGATATGTGTTTGCTGATCTAACAGTGTAGATGTGTAGAAATCAAGATTGGAGAGTTATGTGGACTCATATTAAGTTGGGTTGTCTAATTCTTCATGTGGTATGGTATAAAAATTGAACCCACTGGTTCAATTTAATTAGGTGAAGAAATTCCACATACAAAAGGCCATAGTGCCTTTTCTAAGTTTGATTAATGTTGTTAGCATATCAGATAAGCAGGATCATTAGTAAAAGGAAGAAAAAAAGTTGCAGAGTTGTCACAGCAGGTAAAGTTAAGTAAGAAGATCGTGTTTTGCCAAATCACAGGCATGATATACTGCATCAAACATAAGTGTAAGTATCTAAAGAAAATGGAGGAAATTAGCAAAGAACACCATCTAGTACGTATGTTCTTCCAGATGGTTGTAGTTTTAAGACAGCCAAAAGTGCAAACTAAAGATTTTGGCTCTGAAATAAGAAGTTGCCCTTTACATAAGATAAAAGCAGCAAAACTGAGTCAAAGGACCAAAATATATGACAATAAATTTAATCAGTAGTGGTAAATATGGAGAAAGAAAACCTCACGACAGACCAGCGATTGATGATCCTTCCCTTGCACCTCCTTCAGAAGCATCACACAGCCAGTGTCCAAAAAGTTTTTTGCAATTGTCAAGCACAACAAATTTTAAGTAAATGTGGAGGAAGTGAAGCAGGATCAAGCTCCCAGCAATCTCCTGGGAGATCTAATCCTTCAGCTTCTGAAATTTTCCGGGCAGGTACTTGGTGTGATAACAACTTCAGTTCATCTTTTTGAAGGAACTTGATTGCATGGCATCCAATTTCTTGCCTTTTAAATATTGTCTTATACCCTTTTGCCTTCTCAAGATAGGCAATGCTCAACCCGTAAACCTCACTGTGACTGGTGAGGCACACGACTATGTCATAATATCTTCCCTCTTCCCCTGCATTTTGCTCGCCATAAAGAGCCCATACAGAACCCTTTTTAGGATAAATCCTATAAAGCTCCAGTGCGGCCCTCTCGCAGTTCACCAAATGGGAGAAGAAGTTGACAGAATCTATGTCGGCATTCCTGCCCAACTTGAACTGCCCGCAAGAGATACACAATCCAGAACTCTCCGTGAACACCAAAGACCCATTCCCATTGTTCTGAATGTCTAACCAATTCATCTTCATTCTGAAAGGATGTATAGAGTTCACATCATCAATTAGTCCATACAGCCGAGGCATCCCATCATCATCATCATATATAGCCCAAATCTGCCCCTTTCTGAAGCTTTTCTCTAGTCTATCTTTGTCGAAATCATAGAAATCAGAGTCCTCCACCGCCATAAGGCTCACGTCCTCGTATTCCTTTTTCACGGGCAGCAAAACAGTTTCCTTTTCTTTATCCCCATCCTTGCCTGTGCCCCCACTCTTTCTCTTCTTTTTTGACTTCCACAGCTCCTTCTGCATCTCTGCCAACGTTTTCTCTGGTTTTGGTCGGGGTGTCTTCGTGACAAGAGAGGTGGGAGTCTCTGTTTTCCTCTTCTTATCCCCCAACGGCGGCGGGAATCGAGGAATCCTAGACCTAGTATTGGACCTCGAACGTGTTATTTTAACAGTGTCCTCCTCGGTCTTCACTCCATTCTCATTGGCGCTGGACTTTCCCCCATCAGCGGGGACCTCGACTGCAAGGAAACTCTTGCGGCAGCTAGGGCACACGAGGCGGTAACCAACGTACTTGCGTTTGAACTCGTGGAGGAGGCGGCAGGTGGTGCAGGCAGTCCAGAAGGTGGAGGGAGGGACCGCTCTCCCATCCTTCATGGCGGTGGCGGACGAAAGGGAGAGGCGGAGACGGAGGTCGTAGTCACGCTTGAGGGAGCGATCGGAGAGGATTCGGAAAGATTCGGCGACGCACTTAAAGGCATCCTCAGCGTAAGAGGGTAGGCTAGCAGCGGCCTTGTCTGGGCGGAGAGCGAGGGATAGGGTTTTATACTGCTTGCGAACGGCGAACGGCGACGAGAAAGGTGGGAGGCGAAGCACCTTATAATGGTCGGAGAAATTGGCACGGAGGACCTTGATGGCAGCGACCATCTGGGAGATGCCGTCGAGATCGGGTACAAGCCGGGCAGCGCGCTTCGCGTACTTGATGGCGGACCTGAGGCACGACGAGCGGAGCTTATCCTCCGCCAGGCACTTGAGGCGCAAAGCTTCCACCACCGGATCGGATTGGGGTTTCGTCTCCGTGTCCTGTGCCGGTGGAGGGAGTGGCACCACTGGTTCCGTCGGGCCCGGTTCTGTTTCTTCGGGCTCTGTCGGTGGAAGAGCCGGTGCAACCGGTTCAGGAGCCGGCGGCGAAAGGTCCTGGTCGAGCTCCGCCGACTGAGAAGGTTGCGCCGCCGAAGGGACCGGTGAAGATTCCATGGAAGTGGTCGGACGCAGAGGGGACTGGATCGGCGGCTGGTGCCTCTTCCAGACTAATTAAATAGTACTATATATTGGACCGGCCCATTTCAACGACATCTCGGCCCAAAATAGATTTATCTTCATTATTATTGAGAACATATTATTGTAGAATTAAATTTTCAATTCTCATCTTTACAGTAGATCTCGGGCATGGCGACGCGAAACCTTCCCGGCCTCCTGAAAACCCTAAATCCCTTCCGCTATCTTCCGAGGGCGAGGACGAGGGCGTTCAATTCTCTCGTCAGCGAGCACACTACCAAATGGATGCAGGTATTCTTCGTCGTTCAGATCTGGGATTTTTTTTCCCTTGATTTTTGTGGTTCCTTTTTTTATTCTCTACAGCTTTAAATGAGTGCTTGGTATTTCATGTTCATCTGCCCTTGTTAGATCTGTTTGGAGTAGGCGCAAAAATGAATTTTTTTCGAAGCAATCTTATTTAATCCCCTAGTATTTTTTTTCTCGAAGGGAAAAGGTATGGATTTTTATGCTTATGTGATCCGAATAATCTGAATGTATCAGTTGGCTACTGATGAATTTTTCAGTTGAAATTTCTTTGCTTCTGAGAAAAATTTCTTTGTGAGGTGTAGAAATAGGATGTTGAGGAAGACGAAAATCATTAGTATGAGTTACATTGTTGCTTGGGTTAGCTTAGAAACTTAAGGTCCAGAAGAATATTTATGTAAATATAGATAATCAATACAAGTTTCTGGCTTCATGAAATATGCCGCCTTTCTTTGTTATATAGGTATTCATGTTTTGGGAAAATCAAATTTTTTGCACAGTCAATCTAATGAAAATCAATCTAGTTCTATGGGATGATAATATTCTAGAATTCTAGTTTTTTTTTTTGTCAATCAAAAGGATTAGACAAAGATTTGCATAGAAGAGTATTTATTTGTTAAAATGGGTAGCCAACTAGGATATGAAGTGATAGAACCTATCTGATTGTTAACATCAATGGAAAACAGAAGCAGTAAAAATTTGCAATTCATTCTGTATAAAAATAGTAAAAAACATCAAGAGATATATGCTATGATAGGTCTCAGATAGGCAGTTCATCTTGACTGTGTACCCTGATGTGATTCAAAATGCATATCCTTGAATGGTCACTGAAGGGTGCCAACTGCCGAGTTGATAACGACCTTTGAAGTTGTTTCCAAGTTCCTCAATTGAAATGTGCCTTCATTGAGAAGGAATGAATAGTAGTCAAAGACATGGGTGAGATGGCTACTCATTTAAGATACTTCGGCCTTTTTCTAGCTACCCAAGCACACTAAACATAATTAAGATGGATTGTTCTATAGTTAGTGATCTCTTACAAGACTACTGGAGTTAAAAATGAGATCCATGAAAAATAAATAATGCAAGAACTACGAGGTTAAAAGATCCAAGTCTCAGCAATGCATTTTGAGATAAGTTCCTGCGCAGGAAGGTGCCAACATATCAAGTTTTTGAAAAATCTTGGAAGTTGTTGCATTGGGTTCAAAATCTGCATTCACCAAAGTGGGGATTGCTTGCATATATTTTATCAAAATAAGATCTTGTGATATTCTGTGATTGACTTTGCAGTACTACCGGGTGTCATCGTTTGTAGATTGAGTAAAATTTAACACAAGCACATTCTCTGTTAGTTGACCATTAAGGATTCTTGATAAACTACATTTTTTACTTACAATGATATCATATTAGAGTTAGTTGAATTGTATAGATAATCTAGTTGTAGTTGTTGCATATGTGCTTGTGCCACAAATATAAATGTCTCTTGCAATAATTGTTTAGAGGGCCAAACTTTAAGCAACAACTTCAATTAAAAATTGACAAATTTAGTGTGTTGGGAATGAGATAAAATCATGGTTTTGCCTAGTTGGTGGTGATGAACTATTCTACCATTCTAGTAGCTGCTATAAGAGGTGTATTAGCAAAGCTAGGATCACGGTTATAGCAATAATTACTCTACTATTTTGTGTTTTTTGTTTGAGTCATTGTTTAGCTGCTTCTAATCTTTTAATTAGCTTTTTAGTTTATAGTTTGGACATTATTGTAAAAATAATAATGTTGATCTACTTATAGTGAGATTAAGTTAACGAATCCTACCCTTGAATTGTGACAAAAGGGTCCATTGAGGAGAAAATAAGAGGTAAAATGAAATTTACTAGAAACTATTTGGCTTATTGCTCAGCTTACGTGTACCCAATCTTTAATAAGACAGGTGATGAGATCAAATTAAAATTATTTTTCTAACCCTTTTTCCCATTTTCCACACTTAAATTTTTAATGTAAAATTAATCTCTTTTTTTTCATCCTATATTTTAGTGTTTTCATTTCCTTTCTCAGCCCAGTCCCAGAATAATGGGAAGGATGGGAATGGGAATGAGAATGGTAAAGTTTCTCTGATCCTTTCACCTTCCTGCACCGGAGATGTGGCAGACCCCAATTAGCCCATTACTGTCCCTACATAACTGCATTAGATATAGTTCATAGTTCTTTATCAGGGCAAAAATGGTTTTTGCCTCCAATAATGTCCAGCATGCTGATCAAAGTGTGATATTTCATACAAAGTGAATAATTTCTAGATCCTTAGAACTATTTCCCTGCTCCAATGTCTTATTTTATCCCTAAATGAAGCATGGTCTACCTAATTGAAATTCCTGCAAACAATGTATGGCGGTTGTTTCTTCTATTTTTTGTTTGTATTGCTTAATTGCTTCTGGTCATTCTTCTCGATAATAAATAAGTGCGACTTACACCTAAATGTTTAATTTCACTGACTGATGAAAATAAACAACAGGATATAAGCAAGAAATCACCAATGGAGTTGATCAATGAGGTGCCTCCGATTAAAGTTGAAGGGCGCATTGTTGCTTGTGAAGGAGGTAATCCCACTTTCACACTTCTTGGTTCTGCCATGGCTTCGAGCTTTTTTATTTCGCGATTCTAATTGTTCGTTTCTTGTATGCAGCTAGTAATCCTGCTCTCGGCCATCCAATAGAGTTTATTTGCCTTGACCTGGAAGCACCTGCTGTCTGCAAATACTGTGGTCTTCGTTATGTTCAAGACCATCATCATCACTAAGACAATCTCCCAAGTGAAAAACTTCACTAGCATCACCATGACAAATCACGGTACCTTCTCAGCTGGCAAAAGATAAACTGGTTTATGTGATCATTCCATCAGTTCCCTTTGGTTTAATATCTATTAAATGCTCAATTTCAATAAACTTGTGAAGGGATCAACTTCTTATTTTCTTCTTGAAGTGAATCAAAAATACTTTAAAAGGCTTGAAGTATAACTTCTATATATATTTCCATAGAAATCTTGCAATGGCTATAACAATAACTATAGCTCTTCCCATTCTCACACGACATATGTTGTGAAAGATTTCTGACTTAGCTGGATAGTGATTAACAAATCATCAGAAAATAATGAGTGAAAATATTTCACAATGTATCATTGCACTCACAAGGGATCAGTGCTTTCATAAGCTCCGCTGATTCACTCTCCCCGAACATAGCATGTGTAGAAGGTTGCTTTTATGCTTTAGAAGGTTGCACTTATGCTTTATTCGTTACGTGAGAAGGTGTTCTTCTATCTATTTGGGAGAAAAGTTAGAAGGATGTGGATGCGAACTTATTCAATAGACATTAGTGCTATTTATTTGGATATGATTTATGCTCCAATAAAAGAGAAAACGCTAATTTTAAGTCAATTTTGCATCCATCTTTGTTTATGGTATACAAGTTCTTTTCGTTGCCAACAATATCTTACAAGTAGAATTGCATAAAACTAATAAAATAACAGTTGTTTTTTTTTTCACAAGACAAACTAAAATGGTTGCGGCATGTGCCAAAATGAAATTAAATTTTTTCCGAGTTAGGGGAACAGGCTTCAAAGTGGCATTATGATGTAGAAGACAAAGCTGTCATCATCAGGCACATGCCATTCAAGAGACCCAAACACTTGTAGGGCAGCGATGGCATTCCATAAAAACATACATTATTCATCAATTTCATACTGAAATGCACGATGAATTCTGAACCAACAGCGCAGTTTCCAATTATGGTATACTCACTAATACTCTTGGTTTAATCGATATCTCTCTCTCATGATCACTTACCTTCCCATAGAGTCTAAGATATTTGGTGGACAAATTTGTAAACTTCCAATCAGCAGCTTTTTTAGGCAGCGTTGAAGGTGAACCAACAACAATCGTGTGCAACGTATAGGTTGTAAATGAATCAAGTATAGGTTGTAAATGAATCAAATATTCGTGAACAAATTTGGTGTTCAATTTGATAAAAGTTTGTTTATGTTCGTTCAATATACAAGATCAATTAAACAAACAAGCTTGAACAATTCATTAAATTAAACAAACAAGCTTGAACATATATGTGTTCAGTTCGTTAATATTCGTGAACAACGTTCGTGAACAATCATATTTCTTAATAAAATTCTTATCAATATGTTAAATAAATAAAATAAAATAAAAAAATAAGTTTGAATTATTAAACTCAATAACCAATCAAATAAAAAAAAATTCAAACAATCAAATAAACTTGAATTGAGAGTTCAGTAATATCTAAATGAATCAAATTCAAGTCAAGCTTGAAGTGAGAGCTCGATAACATCTAAACGAATAAAACTCAAGTCAAGCTTCAAACAAGCTCAAGCTTGAACAATCATTTCAAAAGTTTAGTTCATTTTAGGCTCGACTCGATTTGACTCGACTTGGTTCGATTATTTTATCAAACAAATTTAAATATTCTAAAATTTGACTAGACTTGACTACCGTCCTAGCAACATATTAAGGTTGGTGCATGAGAATATGGAATTTTCTCCGAAACAGTCCACAGCCAAAAAAGATTGGTAGCAGAAAGAAACATCCTCATACTTGTTAAGTTATATAAAACAATAGATAATGCTTATCAATAACAATTTATTATTTTAGTTATGTTATAATTTACTACTCTGGTGAAACAAACTGTAGGATATCTAAAAAGATAGAATATTGTATTGACTTATCAAAATAAAATTTTATATATTAAAAATAGATAATATTTATCAATAATAATTTATTATTTTAATTATATTAGAATTTATATTCTAAATGATTGATGAAACAAATTAGGTAGGATATCTAAAAAATATTGAACTAACTTAGCAAAATAAAATTTTGCATATTAAAATAGAAAAAATAATTGAGAATATTTATTATTAATAATTTATTATTTTTGTTAGGTTAGAATATACTATTAATAGATGAAACAAAGTAAGTATGATAATTAAAAAGATATTGTATTGACTTATTAAAATAAATTTTTAACTAAAATAATAAATTATTATTAATAAAGTAAAAGATTTAATTCGGAAATTTAATTTGGTTAATTTTAATTTTTTTAAATCTTAATTATTTCAAATTCATAAAAAAATCAAACAAATAAATTTATATTATCAAATTTAATAACCAATCAAATAAATTTAAAATACAATAATTTCTTTCAAACAATTAAACAAAATTAAATTAAAAATCCGATATCATCAATCAAACTCAAATCAAATTTTAATCAAACACAAATTCATAAAAAAAAACTAAATAAAACTTAAACAATTTATTTTAGACTCAATTGGATTACTTTTTCAAATAAACTTAAACACTCCAAAATTTATCAAATAAATTTAAATACACCAAAACTAAACTCCACTTGTTTTCAACCTTACTTGTGATCTTGTTGATTAGAATAGAAAGAAATGGATTTATTTCTTTAAAAATGGAATAACTAAAAATAAATTTAGAAAAAAATGATTATAATAAATTCGCAAGTATTTAAAGGATAAACTAGAAGAATAATTTGACAATTATTCAGATGAAAATTAATATTTCAAAATTATTTTTACAACCTTACCTACCACCACAGTAATTCCGTCTGATAACTCGAGGACGACAACAAAATTTAGATTACTTCCGGTGGCACCAGCGCTGGCCTAATTATCTCATCTTCCTCTTTGGGAGGATGGATGGTAACGAGATCCGGCAACGGCGTGGTTGGCCCTTGTTTTCCTTTAGGATCCCAGTCCAGCATGATCTTCACCTTGATGCCCAGAACTCCCTGAAACCGAAATGCATGTTAAATTCAAATAGTTATCGAATTAGTTAAGAACACTGACAGCCGTTTAAGTGTTCCAAGTGCAAATGATCATCATCCTACAAAAAACAGTTACGAGGTGAACTTACTGACCTGCCTAAGCAGCACATGCCTGACTGCAGAATCGATGTATTCTTTAACCGGCTGACCGGAGGAAATCATATAACCATCTTTAAACTTCATTGATTTAGCACGTTGAGCCCTGAGCTTACCGCTCACTATTACCTACAAGAAGAAATTCTCTTAACAGGGATCAAAAATAGTTGATAAAACATTCTGATGAATGATGACATTTAACAGTAGCATCAACAGAAACTCACCTCACAACCTTTTGCACCACTCTCCATGACGAAGCGCAGGACACCGTAGCAAGCCCTGCAAATACAGTGCTCATTAAGAAGCAGATTTATGCGACATTTGTTTGACTAATAATAGAGATGCTTCAGCATCAAATGAGAATTAATTGAAATTTAATAACCCTAAAAACTTCGGATCACATTTGGTGAAGTGATAAGTGAAACAAGTTACAACAAACATCACCCTAAGATGTATAGAATAGCTGAAGTTAAAAAATGAAAGCATCTCCTGCAATGCTCAATGAAGTTATAAAAACACACATTAATCACCTGCTGAAGAGAGAAACTCCCCCATTTAGGGTTGACCAAACAAAAACAAATACAAAGAATCTATTTAAAAACACATGTAGTTGGCACAAAAAATATTAGAATTGTGATCTTATGTTCAGTTTGAATTTATGCAAACAACCAAGCCAAGATGACATTTAGAATTGACTTCACTGAAACACACCCTAGGCTTTAAGGGTAGCCAAATCATAGAGATCTTAGCTAGTCTGCATTCAATTTTCTTTTAGATTACACGATGGACATCACAATCAATTAAATCAAGCTCATGCACTTTAAAGATCATAAATATGAGAAAGAATAAGTAGATGACTTGAATTGTAAATCAATCATCTGTGGATCAATCTCTACGGTTGTCTAGCCGTTGCTGTAGACAGCTTTTTCTTTTGCACCTAGAAGCAATGTTCCAAAAACAGTAAGAGGAAGTGAGGAACCTTGTCTATCAATAGGTGCAACTGAATCCATGAATTTAACATGGAGCCTTAATCAAGAAACAAGAAAACATATATAAACACTTTTAGATTCAGTTCTGATACTTGAGCTCAATTTTCTGTTTGATCAAACCATGGACATCACTAGAAAATAAATCAGCTCACATACTTTGAGCATAAATATGAGATAGATTTAGTAGATGAGAAGTATTGTAAACTAATCATCAGTGGACCGATTTCTACGGTTGTCTGGCCGCTGCTGCAAAACAGCTTTTTCTTTGTGCACCTTCAATCAAAGATCCATAAACAACTACAAGAATCCTCTTTATCAAAAGGTGCAACTACCACCACCACAAAAGTTCAACGCAAAATCTTCACAGAGAAATAGGATAAAAAATAAAGCTTAATTTTTTTGTTTCTGTTTAATTGAATGATAAGCAAAACTATAAATGAATCAGACTCACACATTGAGCATAAATGTGAGAGAGAAATAGTAGATGAGCAGTATTGCAAACTTATCATCTGTGGATCCATCTCTACGGTTGTCTGACCACTGCTGTAAAACAGCTTTTTATTTGTGCACCGCAAATCAATGTTCCACAAAAAGATAAGAGGAACTTTTTATATCTACAGATGCAACTACCGACCTCAACAAAGCCACAGGGAAACAAATATATATACAACGGATTCATGTTGGCCTAAAACAATGGAAAGCCCTGTAGATGAATCAAGATCACATATTGTGGAGCATGAATGTGAGATAGAATTAGTAGATGAGTCATATTGTAAACTAATCATCTGTGGATCCATCTCTACGGTTGTCTGGTCATCGCTGAGACAGCATTTTCTTTGAGCACCATGAGTTACAGTTCAAAAAACAAAGTTAAAAGGAACTTTTTCTACAAAGAGGTGCAACTACAGCTATTTCAACAAATTCAACATGCGAAAAAAGAAATATATACATTATAATGCTTGTTAGTAAACATAAGTTGTTTAAACCAATTAAGAAAACGATAACAATGTTGAAGAGTCCTGTATTTCCAAGTAAATGAATTCAACAACAACAACAAAAACATGCTCATGCATTTTTAGTCACAAAAATGCAAGCAACAGCATTTCTATTCCCTTTCAATTTAACTAAATTTTTTAGTTATAAATAAGAAAATGCAAAATGATGACTCGGAAAAAGCAAAGCTTACCGCCTAACTGCAAGGCCTCCCAGAAGCTTGTACCGGAGAGATTCGGCCTGAGCAATAGCACAAAGTCCTCTATTGTTAACCTTTTCAGCATAAAGCTCCACGCCATTCTCTGGAAACTTGAACCTTTTCTGCACGACTGAAGTCAGCTCCCTAATCCTTCTCCCCTTCTCACCTTTATTAAATTGAGAATTATAACACAACTCAACAAAACCCTAATCTACGAACATCCAAATCTCTACAAGAATCGAAAATATATATATATATATATATTAGTACCAAGTACATTCTGCGTCCTGGTGGCTCGGATGATGATCTCCGTTCGCATCGGTGTAACGCGAACTTCGACGCCCGAGTACCCGTCCTCCGCGAGCTCGCGGGTCAGAACCTCGTTCAGCTCAGCAAAGAAAACTCCATCTGCGACGAACTGTGACAGAGAATAGTTAAACAAAATGCAGGGGACAAAAACACGTATCGGGTCACATAGAGGAGATTTTAACCGAAATCCAAATAGATCTTCGAGAATGAAAAAAAAAAAGCAAGAATCTCAAAAGCCTACCTTTCTCTTTTTGCTCATCTGGGTCGCCATGTTCGGAGATCGGGACGCAGAGACCAACTCCTCTACTCGACGGAATTTGGGACTCTGCAGAGGAACTATCACGGAAGAGAAGTTCAAGCACAGATGGAGTTCGCGGAAGTCCGGTGGCGAGGGATCAGATATTTATAGTGATGGTGAGCGGAGTTGACGAATTAGGGTTCCGGCTACCCACGACCCATGGGCTGATGAAACCATGGGCCTGGTCCAAATAACAAAGGCCTGTAATTCTAGACCGGTCTAATTTAGTTCAGAGAGAGGGAGGGTTCGATCTGAACCAGCATTCAACACGGTTCGTTGTGTAATTTTTCTTTCTTTTTTTTTTTAAAAAAAATCAGTTATCATGTCCCTAGCTTGCAGCTACTATATTTGTCGTACAATTATATTTTATTAGTGCACAATCTCGTTGTCTTCATTCCATCTCCTTCCTAACAATTGCATGCCCAACGATTCTAACAGCTAAAACAGAACACACTCTGTTTCCAACAGAGATAAAAGGAAACTGCTCCAGAGGATTTTGAAGATCAAAAAAGAAACAAAGAGGACAAGAAGGAAGGAAGGAAGGAGGCAAAAGAATTATTCATACACGAGAGATTGCAGCGGGAGCATTATGCGTCAAGGTCAAGTATCCCCCAAGATCGTGGTGGCAATAGACAGAGATAAGAGCAGTCATAGTGCCTTCAAATGGGCTCTGGACAACGTTGTCACTGCCGGGCAAACCCTCACCCTCCTCCATGTCAACAAGGACTCAAGTATGTAGTCCTGAAGATCATTCAAATTTAAATTGTGGTTAAAGTTACTCTGGATATCTTACACATCTCTTCTCCTTCTGAATGCAATGCCGCAGTGAGTTACGAGGATGGAGCCAGTTATGTTGCTAGCATCACAAGGGACATCATCAATCCCTTTAGATGTTTCTGTACACGAAAGAATGTGAGCGATTAGTTCCTTTAGATGTTTCTTGTGATCAGACAAACTTAAATAGTTCCAACTCGAGCTTTTCTGAACAGGTGGGATGCAAGGATGTCATAGTTGAAAGCATCGATGTTGCTAAAGCGATCATGGAGTTTGTCACGAGTGCAGCAGTAGAGAAGTTAGTGATTGGTGCATCACCAAAAGGCGGATTCATCAGGTAATTGTCAAGTTAAATCGCTTGAATAGGTTTTGCAACTCATGGTGATAACATACTTATGCCATATATTCCTTAGATCATTCAAAAGTATAGACCTCAGCACCACCATCTACAAAGGGGTGCCTGAATTTTGCACTATCTATGTCATCTCGAAGGGGAAGATCTCCTCCATGAGGAATGCCACTCGACATCCGATGGCTGTCTCTACTCTTCGTGCTCAAATAGAGGCTCAACCAACAGTTATGAATGATCCACCAAGCCAGAGCAACAAGAACGCCATGAAAGGTTTATTGTTTCTGTTATTTTACTGGCATTGCAAGGAAAGCTCAAGATTCTAGCTAGTTGTATGATTGAAGAAGATCTCATATTTCCTAGGTACAAGTGAGGCTGCAGTTAGTCCATGGAATATGCAAAAAGAGAATGAGTTAATCGGGTAAGAAATTTTTGAAAGGTAGAATTTTTCAATGTTCGTATGACACTGTTGAAAGGTGCATCATATTCCTCATGCAGGTCACCTTTCAATAGAGGAGGGACACAAGCTTCAACCCTAAGATCATATGGAGAGATATTAGTAGAGAGTGATATATCATTTGTGAGCAATGACAGGCCAAGCACTAATGGATACCCTCCAAGATCTTCTAACTTGTCAGATAGTTACGAATACAGTTTCGAATCATCGCGCAAGTCTACCGGTGCATTCTCTGCAGGAAATGGATCCCCTTACCTATCTCATGAAAGCTCATCATCTCAATCTATGGTAAGACTAGCTAGCCTGTGCTTAGAACGACAGAAAACAGGAAGTAATTGCAAGTTCTAGTTATTAAGAAATGAGAGGTTTGTTCTGATGTTAGACAACATATTCATGCCTTGCAACTTATAGGATGATGTCGAAGCAGAGATACGAAGGCTGAAGTTAGAACTCCAGCAAACAATGGACATGTACAGCACAGCCTGCAAAGAGGCACTTACAGCCAAACAGAAGGTAGTATTTTTCATATACAGATTTCCCCCCAAAGTCGAACTTGTTTACAAACATGGTATTGTTCTAGGCAATGGAACTTCAACGTTGGAAGATAGGTGAAGAAAAGAGATTGGAAGAAGCATCCATCAAGACAACCAAAAGGACGGCAAAGGGGTTCAGTACAGAGATGCAGTCAGACAACGAGACAGAGGAGAAGCAGGGTTTTAACGATTTATCACATACAGATCTCAGGTACAGAAGGTACACGATAGAGGAGATAGAAGAAGCCACTGAACACTTCGCGGAGAATAGAAAAATCGGAGAAGGTGGTTACGGTCCTGTTTACAAATGCTATCTGGATCATACCCCTGTTGCTATCAAGGTATTGCGTCCAGATGCTGCACACGGAAGGTCACAGTTTCAGCAAGAGGTACCATTTAGTGATAAATGTCTCATTGTAATTGTAGGATCGCAGGCTAATGTAATTTTCTACTTCCTTCATCGTGCAGGTTGAAATACTATGTTGCATTCGACATCCAAACATGGTGCTACTGCTAGGCGCTTGTCCAGAATATGGTTGCCTCGTATATGAACACATGGCACTTGGGAGCTTGGAAGATCGTCTGTTCAAGCGAGGGAACACGCCGCCTATTCCATGGCAACATAGGTTTCGAATCGCTGCAGAGATCGGCACTAGCCTTCTCTTTCTGCATCAAACCAAGCCTGAGCCACTGGTTCACAGAGACCTTAAGCCTGCAAACATCCTCCTCGACAGGAACTACGTGAGCAAGATCAGTGATGTGGGGCTTGCTCGCCTAGTTCCTCCGTCCGTGGCAAACAGCGTGACCCAATACCGCATGACGGCTACGGCGGGCACGTTCTGTTATATAGACCCAGAGTATCAACAGAGTGGCATGCTCGGTACGAAATCTGACGTCTACTCTCTCGGAATCCTGCTGCTGCAGTTGATAACTGCCAAGCCTCCCATGGGGCTGACGCACTCCGTGGACCGTGCGATCGATAAGGGAACGTTCCCAGAAATGTTAGACCAATCAGTATCTGATTGGCCGGTTGTGGAAGCTTTGAGCTTGGCCAAGATAGCGCTAAAGTGTGCTGAGCTGAGGAGGAAGGACAGGCCTGACCTTGGGACGGTCGTACTTCCAGAGCTCAACAGACTCAGAGAGCTCGCAGAGGAGAACTTGGATCCTTAGATGAATATTATTATTTCTCTATCTTAGAAATGGGCAACAATATGTGCAAAATATATATAGATGCTCAATTGTAATAGTTTCAACCAAGGACAATGAGATATATGATGTATCAACCTAGCTCTACTTGTATGATTGACCATTTGTCATTTGTTAATTTCTTCTGTCTTCTTTCAATCTTATGAAGTACTCGACCAAGAAAAGACCTGAATTAATTCTTGCAACAAGGACATGTCTTATAAGTTAGGGTTCCTAAACCCAACTGAACATGCCATCTCCACACCACCACATTTTCAATCATTTGCATGCACTTCTTTTACTACTTCGTCACATGGAAACTGCTTGGCTATTGCAGTAGTGGAAGACTGAATATTGGCTAATGATTCAAGAAACTGCAAAATAGATCTGATTTCTTTTGATCTTCTATTTTATTGAGTCAATCCGAGGGACCAGAGGACGGTCATAGGGTTGGAAAAATTGTCCCCAACTGAAGTAACTGATGAGTGTTAACTGCAGCAATCAGGGAGTACTTTAACTGATCAATCAGCTTTGAAGAATGTAAACAAAGTTCAGTTTTACAAGATTCGAGCAGTCAGAGATTTAACTGTGTTTTATAATCTTAAACAAGGGCAAAAAAATCGAAACTTGACGGAGGGCTTTGGATTCTCAAAACTTGGACGCTAGTAAAACTACAAACTAGAATCTTGAGATGCTCAACTTGGATAAAATGATTATGGGCAGAAGAGCATTTTGGGGGCTTCACATGGACTCTGCTATCTCCCCACCTTCCATGCACGTTGTTCCAAGAACCCTAATCCAATAAACTACTGAAGAGAGCAACGTCCTGTAGGGTTATCATGATCCAGGCAACGTGGTCGCATGCAGCTTGATGCTTAAAGAATGGTCATATGCGAGGGGATTGAATGCACTGTGAGGACTCGTGGATCACGTACGATGCGTGCATGGAGATCATGAACCGTTACGTATAATGCGCAGGCGAATCGATCGAGTTTTGTGCAGTAAGAGATTCTATAAACAGTAAAAGGTAAAAGGTCGTTTGACTTGAACTGAAACGAACTCCCTTTAAATACTCAAGCTGCTCGTCAGCTTCTCCAACCAAAGCCGGCCATGGAGTCGTCCAAGAAGGCCAGCAACAAGATCGCGGAGATCGCGAAGCTGCAGCAGGTCCTCAAGAAATGGAAGAAGCTCGCGGTGACGCCCAAGGCCGGGGCCGCCGCCGGGAGCGGCGGCATCAACAAGTTCTTGAAGAGAACGCTATCCTTCTCCGAGAACCCGGCGGCGGCGTCAGGGGAGGTGGCGGTGCCGAAGGGGTACCTGGCGGTGAGCGTGGGGGAGGAGATGCGGCGGTTCGTGATCCCGACGGAGTACCTGGGCCACCGGGCCTTCGCGGCGCTGCTGCAGGAGGCGGAGGAGGAGTTCGGGTTCGGCCAGGAAGGGGTGCTGCGGATCCCCTGCGAGGTGGCGGCGTTCGAGAGCGTGCTCAAGGTGGTGGAGAAGAGGAAGGAGGGGTCGCTGTGCTACTGCTCCGCCGAGGCGGATGACATGGCCGGGAGCTCGGGCCACGGCGGGAGTCGGCCGAATTCTGCTTGCAGATGATGACGGCGGCGCGTGCATTGCGTTGTTGTATACTCCGATAAGATTTGCGTCTCAGAATTTGTTCTGATTTGGAAGCAAAATCACTGGGTGAAAATCATATGAAAAAATTTTAAAATTTTGTAATAGTTAATTCTCAAATCTCAATTAATCCTACTTAAAAATATCCCAATTAATTAACGTTTATTGTTCCACAATTCTAATTGAATAATGTCTTTGCCCGACTCGTACGTTACACCAATGCAATTGGTTAAGTATTTGGGAAGATTTCATTTTACCCTTATAATTATTAACTTTTCATATCACCCTACAAAAGTTTTAAAAAAAATGGTACTTCACTTTATGCTTTTAGTGCAGATGTAAATAGACTAAACTTCGATACGTGGGGGGAAAATAGAAGGGAGCACTTCTTTTTTAAATATAATAAAATAATAATAATAAAATAGTGGTCCATCATATTTATCATCTTGAAAATAAGATAACTTTATTCTAGTATTATTAAAATAGGTATAATTGTAACCGCTAGAATGTGTAATAATTAGCTAGAATGTGTAATAATTGTGACTACAATTGCTATAATATGTTATAGTAAATAAGTTTAATTTTTTATTCAACTTAATTAAAATTACTATATATATATATATATATATATTATATCAAAATATTCTTTTATCAACATGATTAAAATTATTCAAATTTAATTAAAATCATCCTAATTTAATCAAAATTACTTTAATACTACTGTAGTTGTTTCAAAATATTTTTTATTAACTTAATCAAAATTACTCAAATTTAGTCAAAATCATTCATTAATATCAATTTGACATTGTTATATTAGTTATAATTGCAGCGACGGTAAGTGCTACACTGTTGATAAGACTATGTTATGGATAAAAAAATTCGATGATATTTTTTTTTTATTTTTTTTAAAAAAAAACTTTCAATTTAAACGAATAAGAGATTTTGATTTTTTTTCCCTCCCCTTTTAGATGTTATTAGCCTCTGCATTCAAATTCATATTCATGTGTGAAAAATCTAAATAATCAATTAAGAACAATATCTATAGTGGCAAAAAGCGAAATGCTCGTCCTCAGTGCCCCTGTCAATTCGTTCTAGGACTAACACGAAAGAGGTAAGTCACGAGGGATTTAAGAACAATATCTATATACCATATATGTGTTACCCAATTAAATACTTTGTGTGGCAAAAGTTAATAACTCTCATCTCATATGTCTCTCCATGTCCCGCCTCAAGGCTTGTGTAAAAATGATAAATTACGATACCGAGCCATCTTTTAGGTTTAGGTTTAGGTGGGAGAAACTTATTTCCTAAGAAATTTAAATTTATTTTTATATAATAATTCTATCATTTAAATATTAACTCAGTTATGTTTGTAAGAACTATTACTCAATTAAATACTTCATCATATTCTTAGTGGAGATTCTCCCTTCCTGTTGTTTCATCATGATGATTTTGGTAAAGTGTGACATATCCCAACACCACAAAGAGGAAAGGAAAGCAAAGAAAGCCAAGGAAACAACAGCCACGGCACACCTCTACTCATTATTCAAAGCAACATAGCTGAGAAATTAAAGTTCATAAGAGACGCAAACAGAATCCAAATTATGAATATCTTCTTCCTCTATTACAATAGTTTTATTATTCACATTCAGATGAAGAGATGCAAAAGTTAAAAGCTAACTTCTCTTTTACAGAGATCATAGACTAAAATTTTGTTGTCCTACTTCGAGTCTTTGTTAAATCTAATATAATCATCTGATATATATTTTATTTTTAAGAAAGTGCTGATCACATAGGCAGTAAAAAATAAAATAAAATAAAGGAAAATGAAATCTAAGTGGTAGTGGTTTGACCAACCAATAGCTATCACCAACCACTCTTCTTATCATGCTTCAACCAAAAGCTTGTTTCCCTCGTGCAAAGAAAACCACACTGACAGTGACCATGTAGTGGATGATGCATGGTGGTGGGTAAAGCTTGGCTTCAGCCATTGATTAAGTTGGCACTTAACAGTGGCCTTTCAGATGATTGCTTTTGTCTAATAAATCTTAGACATCCTTTTCTTCAGTATGGTTTAGCAAGTGATGCATATCTGAAGGGTTGTGATCCAAAAGCTTATTTGCAAAGAGGAAGAAGAAGTGAAATTTAGGGTGAGTTTCAAGAATTGATCATAAATAGTTTTTAAATGAATTGAAGAGAGTGTTTCAATACCTTCCAAGGAGAGTTGGTAGATGAGAGTCAGTATAGTAATTTTACAAGAGGATGACAGATTAGTTTTCATGTTTGTTTTTGAATTATTATTCATGTTATTCTTTTTTATTAATGTAGAGAGTTACTTTAATATCAAAATAAAGAGTATTTTTTTAAATATATATATATATATGCTAAATTTTTAAAGATATTCCGTTAAAAATTTGGATGTATTTTTAAAATAACGATTTTTTTTTGGAGTTAATTGGTATAAATTATGTTTCGTCCTTTTGTTTTACTCTGTTTTCCATTGGAGGTTTCCTTGTTTTCTTGGCTACTCAGCGCAAAGCTCTCACCTCACTTGAAAAGCACCTCTCTCTCTCTCTCTCTCTCTCTCTCTCCCTGCTTCTCTGTCCCGTTTTTGTGCGATCTTTTGCGGGTTAAGCTCATTTCCTGTCTCCTTTGATCGGCCGTCAACCTCCGACAGCTTCGATCTCGCGCCTGTTTCTTCGCTCCGAGGTTTGGACAGATCTTTCCCCCTTATCCGCTTAACGAATTGTATCTTTCTGCGTCGGCTATAGGGATTTCAACTCTGGGTTTGCAATAGCCCAAATGATGTTCCCTTCGAGTGGGATGGGAAGGCGGGCATGCTAGATCTGAATGAATGTGAGCTTAAAAGTTCGTATTTTAGAGGCTTCTGTGGGTTTTGGATTTTGCTGTCTACTACTGTTCTTAGGTGGATCTGAAAGCGCGCTTTTTAGTTATATAGTCAGACCTGAACGGAATTTTATGGAGGTGAAGTTGGACAATTACGCATGGTCGTTGTGGAAATTATTGTTTTGTACTTGGATTTTTTAGCCTGTCTTCCCTCATTGACGATTGAACTGCTTCTGGATGATCTGGTTTACCAGGAATAGTTTGAAAAAAGATGTTGTTTTGATGAAAGGACTGCCAGTTATTGTGATAATAATTACATGTTTATAGCATTTTTTTTGTATCTTGAAAGATCTTTATCTGTTTTTATCGTCAAACAAAAACAAACTTTTGCCATAGAGTTTTG
The DNA here is from genome assembly GCA_038050645.1 of Hedychium gardnerianum. NCBI lineage: Eukaryota > Viridiplantae > Streptophyta > Magnoliopsida > Zingiberales > Zingiberaceae > Hedychium > Hedychium gardnerianum. The sequence goes on from JBBUKS010000017.1 coordinate 695,250, forward strand.
TCTTCTAATGGATCCCCTATGAACTTTCTTTTTTATCAGAGACTGAGTTAATAGACTTGATCACAAAGCTTGATGCGTAATCCTTGATTTGGAGAATTGGCTTATTTATGGACAAATTTAATTTCTAATTATGCTAATTTTGTTAGATTCCAGTATTGGCTGCAGTATTTTCTGCTTTTACTTTTCTGGTCACCGGGGCTTTCATTGTTTCAGTAAAAAGTTGATGATTCAACTAGTTTGTGCTGCTTTACTCTCTATACTGTGACATTATCGTGTAGTTATTTTTTTAATCTTCATAAATTTGTTTGATCTCTCCAATAGACGTGGTTATTTCTCTTTATTCCAAGCTATATGGACAGATCTGTGGGGACCCTTTGCACTCTATCATGCTTGTATTCCTTTGTTTTATATTTTACTTTTGAAATTATGTCTTTTCCTTTTGGCTTATACTAAGTTCCTTAGAATGTGCAGCAATTGTTTGTTTCATGATTAGTTTATTCCTTTTATTGTTGACCACTATATAGGAGTGTTAATAATAGATGAAGAAAGAGTTCAATAGGATGCTGTACTTAGAAAATAAAAAAGATGAATGAGAGTAGCTGATGTTATGACTTTACCTTGGTTAGTTATAGATTGATTTATTTTAATAAAAATCAATCATTTATATTATTTTTGTTCACTTTTTCTGATTGAATAACAGATTATGGTGATAAACAGCCTATTGAAAATAAATTCTGTTCTGCTGGTAATATTTTCTAGTTCTTTACATGTGCCATTATTTCAAATAGATAACATCCTACCCTCTCCTTGAATACTTTGAGGTTGTCTTGTACATGCATCATATGACCCTGAATTGAGGAGATTGATGTATAGATTGAATCTGCATATAGTGGGAGTTAATGCTAAATGATAATCATGCGGATAATATGGATAGCCTTTACTATCCGCAGATTCCTGCCTCTTAATATCTGTAATATTAGGCATTATTGTTAATCTGTTTCTATAACATGATCTATGCTACTTGGACTTGGGATATGAGTGAGTATTCGACATGAGTGTGGTGTACGTGGATCCAAGTTTAAAACACAATTATTTCTAATAGTTTTTACACATGATCATTAGGAGCGTCAAGTGTCCACTTGAAGTGTCAATGTTAGGTGTCCAACACAGGTACGGATGGGTAGGTAAAAAGTAAAAAGGTATTGAAGAACATGGCTTATCATTTAAGTTTATACAGTAGATGAGTTCGTTAACTAGTAATTTGTTTCTTAGCTAACAATTATAAAATCAACTATATTCACACGCTTATTGGGTTCTCTTCATCCCTGTCATGTGGAGAAGAATGCTTTTGATGTAATATATCTCCTGTGCCCTTATCATTAAAAATATGCCTTTGCATATGAACCTACAAAACATGTGTCACAGGAAGAAATGAGATGCATGCTTGTGTTGTTGCTTTGCTAATATTGTGGCACCTTTATTTTGTATTTCCACAGAATACTTGTTTAGCGGATATCTAGTGTTTGGCTTTGTTATTATAACCATGTACAGTCCTTTTAAATATGATGGTGGTATCATAATGAAATGAGTCACAGAGCATGTAGCTTTGGCTGCAACTTAGATGTATTTACTATAAATTAATCATAAAAGTGAGACAAAAAGGTAACATGCATTGGGGGATTTCATTCAGTGGGCCAAACACATTGGCAGTGCAAGCCCAACCTGATATCAGTACATATTATTTCTGTATTGAAGGATTGTGCACTTTGACATGATCTACACCCTCTCCTGAACAATTTGACTTTCTAGAACTCATCTTTAGACGTCATTACCAAACCCAATTATATCGATTGCATGTGATCATACAGCCAAACATGATCAAGTTTCTGGATGCTATAAGTTCTATCCAAACTCGTCAAGGTTCAATCTGTGACATATTTAAAGTTTAGAAGTTTTTGCAGGAACAATTATGTATGGATTAGCCAAGGGGCGGATATTAGATACAAGGGCTAGGTTTGGGCCTGTGTACAACCTGGCCTAAGTGCAAGTTGCGCTTTAGAATTTTGATTCTGGATAAATTTTGATCATAACAAAATTCATTTCTCTACTCAATTCCAATCTTTATAAATGTCTGCAAGCTACTGGCTCAAGTTCTGTTTATGCCTGCCATAGTTGCATGTGTTATGAAAAGGAGAGACTATGGATAGTGAATTGTTGAGATGCACTTTATACTAAATTACCAATCCGTGATTGATGTCTGATATTGCAATTATGTTTGTGAACCATGCTAGAGAGCATCGCTAGATTCTCTGCTTTACGAAATGGTCAACAATGTTGAGAATTGGCTCTATGATGCATGGGATGATTTTGTAAGAATAAAGCTGGAATAGTATACTATGGAGATCTTGTATTAATCAATTAAATTGGATCTTGTATTGATCATAGCTAAATCGAATACATAGAAGGTTCAGTAAATATTTGATCCGGTTAGGTTTGCAGTAACAAATCTATATATAACAAATCTTGTCTTATATGTTAAATTGGAGTCAAATAAAACATCCTGTTTTCATAATTTCAAGACAGCTTCATATTATCCGTCTTCAGTATGTACATTTTCAACAAAAATTGCTTGACCATTGTGAGTGCTGCCAACTGTAAGGCAGTAGTTAAAATTGGGACCATATAATTTTATTATGCTAGCATGCATGCTTTTCCATTGGTTTGGCATCAACTGTAGCATCTATCATTGAGCATTTATTCTGATTTGAAGTACATTACCTACTTTATTTTATCCTTAATTTTTAAAAATTGGGCGTGGCAAGATATATCCACCATCTTTTTTCATGTGTAAGCTAGCAATTGGTTTGGCTTTCATTCGTGATGTCTAACATGGTTCACTGTTCTATTAACAGGGTTGATAGTCGAAGCTATTGTCCTCTGCTTTTGCTACTTAGCCTTGTTGATGGCAGAGACAGATATATGATTCATTATTAATAATACACATTCTCTGTGCTTCGGTTCTTCAACAACTAGTGGAAGAAGCTTGACAGACCTGATGGGTTCCAGATTCCCATCGCATCAGCTTAGCAATGGCTTGTATGTTTCAGGTCGTCCTGAGCCACCGAAAGAGAAACCTCCAACAATGAGCTCCACAGCCATGCCATATACAGGTGGTGATATAAAGAAGTCTGGAGAACTTGGGAAGATGTTTGATTTGCATGTGGAGAAGTCCAAAAAATCTGGACCTCTTAATGCTTCTTCTAGGAATGCATCATTTGGAGGTTCTACTTCTCAGTCTGGACCTATCACGTCTAATAACTCTGGCCGGTCTAGCTATTCCGGTTCTCTATCAACTGCAGTTCCAGGTTCTGGTCCTTCACTAATCACTGGAAGCTCCAATAGGCAGAAATCTAACTCTGGGCCACTTAAACATGGGGATTCAATGAAGAAATTATCTGGTCCTCAATCCGGAGGAGTCACTCCAATGGTTCGTCAAAGTTCAGGTCCGATCCCACCAGTGCTTCCAACTACAGGGCTCATCACGTCTGGACCAATTTCATCTGGACCTCTTAACTCATCTGGTGCACCTAGAAAAGTATCTGGTCCTCTGGATTCAGCTGGTTCAATAAAGCTACACAATGCCTCTATTGTTCATAATCAGGCAGTCACCAAACTAAGCGAGGAGGATGACTATTCTTTCAGTGATGGTTTGCCTAAGGCATTCTTGTGGTGTGTGGGTTTGTTGTTTGTGATGGGGTTTATTGCAGGCGGCTTCATCCTTGGTGCTGTTCACAACGCCATTCTTCTCATAGTCATTCTGGTTATATTTGGAATTGTTGCTGCACTTGCCATTTGGAATACTTGTTTCGGAAGGAGAGCAATCACAGGATTCATTGCCCGTTATCCTGATGCTGAGCTGAGAAATGCAAAAGATGGCCAGTATGTCAAGGTCACCGGGGTATGTCACCATTAGAACTAACAATATTAACATAATAGAAAGGGAAATAGTTTGTTGTGTTAGCTAGAATGCCCATCAGTTGTTTTCTCCAAAGTATTTCTTTGCAATTCATTATCCACAAGTTATTTCACATCCTTTTTTGTGTGTGTTTTACTGAATTTCATTCCATCTTCTTTGACTAATCATATTAAAAAACTTTGAAGTCCAGCTTTTGTATTTGAATTCTTGTCGTATGAAGAACTGGTGATTGCTAATTTCTTATTTCATAATAGATTTTAGGTTGAGATGTTCTAATAAACATGCAAAGGAGCTTATTCATGATTTTTGTTTTGAAGTTCTTATCTTTTGATTTTTGGGTAAATTTAATAGCCCCAATCAGTTTTCAAGACAAAATATAGCTAAGTGTGTTCTCCTCAAAGATGTTTCTTACTAAATTTAATAGCTTCAAATGTGGGAAATTTGATAAGTTCTTGTTTCATATTGATTTAAGGTTTTATAGGGAAGCTGAAGAGAACTTATGCATGACCTTTTCTCCAAATTCAATAGTTTATCCTTCAGCAAATCAATTTTGAGGACAAGTTACCTTAGTTGGTTCTCTGCTAAAATGTTTCTTAAAAATATTTATAGCGCTATTATGATTATCAAGTGTTTTTTTTTTTGCTCAAAAGTGATGAATTTTAACTTTCCAATAGGTTGTTACATGTGGAAATGTCCCTCTTGAGTCATCTTTCCACAAGGTTCCTAGATGTGTGTACACATCTACAAGCTTATATGAATACAGAGGATGGGATTCAGCGGCCGCCAACACCCAGCATCGCCGTTTTACTTGGGGACTAAGATCATTGGAGGTAAGTCATTCTGCATGATAAATGGAATATGATCAGTTGAATCAATCAAATAGAGTAATCATTGTAAAATGTGGAGCTACTGAAGTTTGTCTTTCAAGTTTTATTGAAATAGATGAATTATGATGGTTGACATAATGACTCAAAGATCAATTGGTGAAAACAAAAATAAAATGCAATTGTATATTCTATCATTTTGCCATTTCTTTTACAACAGTTGTGCTTGCATATGCTTTAATTTCTTGTGATATCTGAGAAAAAAAATGGCAGAGGCACGTGGTTGACTTTTATATATCAGATTTCCAATCTGGACTTAGAGCTCTGGTAAAAACTGGAAATGGTGCTAGAGTAACACCATATGTTGACGAATCTGTGGTCGTGGACATCAATGCAAACAACGACCTGTCTCCGGAATTTCTCAGATGGCTGCGGGAAAGAAACCTCTCTGCTGATGATCGGGTGATGCAACTGAAGGAAGGGTAAGTCGGAAGATGCATCAAGCAAAGCTCACTTTTTTTCTTGATACAATCAAAGTTGTTCCTCTGAAATAGTGTTCTTGGCATTCCACTTTTTTTCACATCGCATCATCTTTTCCTGCAGCTACATCAAAGAGGGAAGCACTGTCAGCGTGATGGGGATCGTCCAAAGGAATGAAAATGTGCTGATGATAGTTCCATCTTCGGAGCCCTTCTCTACTGGATGCCAGTGGGCTCGATGTATACTCCCCGCGAGCCTCGAAGGGATCGTGTTGAGATGCGAGGACACTTCTAAGACCGATATCATTCCCGTCTAGGATATTGATCGATCGAGTTTGTTAGATCGAATTGACAGCTAATTATATATGTCAACTCCATAGTTTGCTGGCTGTTGGCATTTCATGATGGATTCGAAGAGTTTGCTCTTGGGGAATTCGATTGTATAGCTCTATGTTTTTCCCGTCTTGTTTGTAAAGCTTGAATATTTTTTTGTAACAAGGTGGCTTGCTACTAAATTTGGGATCTTTAATGGTGCGTAGAGGGAGATTGTGATGAGTATTCTTGTGTTAGCTTCGGGGTGTTGATCATGTAAATTGGAATACTTGTTCATCGATTGTGTGACAGGTCAGTCGAAACTTGAATGTTTAGTTCACCATTGTTCACCTTCGTAATTTGAGCGCGAAAATAGGAAAACGGTTTTGAATTTGCCTTTTTAAGGGATTCTTTTTAGATCTTCGTTACAGCCGAAATTTCTCCGTCTCGTTGATTCTTGTTTTGGCGATAGCCTCGTTGTTCGACTAAATCCTGGATTCATCATTTTCTTGAAGCCGTTTTAGATCGGAGTCCCATTTTCTCCAGAGCGTCGGCCGGCGAGAATCCGGGCTAGCGGCGAGATCTGGAGATGAGCGAGAACCCTAATCCTCCCGCTGGGGAGTCGTTTGCTGCAGCAGACGCTGGCTCCTGGTTGCAGCTCCATGTGGGGGACGGCAGTAGTGGCAACGGCGGCCAAATGGAGAACGAGAAGGTAGAGATGGACGGGTCTTCCGAACCGAGCAATCAAGGGGACCCTAACAGGGCGGCCATGCCCGGCGCGGATGCAGGTAATCAGCTCATCATATCGTTCCAAGGCGACGTCTACTTGTTCGACAACGTTTCTCCGGAAAAGGTGGCATTTCCTCCTCCTCCTCCTCCTCCTCCTTCTTCTTCTCACTTCCAAGATTGTTCAGAGTGATTGCAGTCTCAAAGATAGGGTGATGGTGGTTGATCCTTGCTGGTTCAACTTCTTTACAGGTTCAAGCCGTGATGCTTTTGCTTGGGGGGCAGGAAATGGACACCCGGTTGGAATCATTGCCATCACCTTCCATGCAGAACAAGGTACCTTGTGTATCCAAAATGTGAGGAAAATTTATGTGTCACCTTTTATGCTTCTTGTATTCTTGTAATTCTTGACAGGGAATGGGCGTTCCTCATAGAATTGCTTTGTTGCCGAGCTTCAGGGAGAAGCGAATAGCGAGGAATTTTAGAAATAATATACGTTACCGCGTTCGCCAAGAGGTCGCCCTTTGGTAGGAAGTGTGGTTTTAGTTTCTCCATTCAATCAAATGGTTTAATTTTGTGGTTTCAAGAAAAGTTCTAAATAGCTTTCCAGATCTTGATGCTAGGTTTTTGTTAATGTAAGAATGTCACTTTTAAAACCACTCACAAATCCTTTTCTATGTGGGAATTGTCATTTTGCTTGATATTTCAGGACTAAGTACCTCAAACAAGGATATATAATTTAGTTAAGACAAGTTGTTGTCCTTTGACTGTTCTTTGATTTTTAAGAACAAAATTGCCAATAACCCAAGATGTGAATACTCATGTTTGAAACTAGCAAATTTGTATTTAGCCAACTATGAGTAATGGCGAAATTAAACAGTTTTAATGCGAGAAAGAAAAGGACAAGCAATCAGTAGAAAGTGAGAATAACACTCCTTTCTCATTCATAGTCATGCTTTGAAGTTATATAACCTGCCAAAACTTTACTGGTTTATTGCAGTGAAGATTGAAGGTTATATCCAGGATCCACTTGCTGAACCCCATAACTACTAGTGGTTGAAGGTTCATCTCCTTTGCTAGACGACCCTCCTTGACATAATACCGATTTTCATAACAATTTTAGTTAAATTTGGAAATACCAATCATTATTGTCTTCTACAATTCTTTCATCTGGAAGTTGGAAAATAAAAAACCCAATGGAATTAAGAAGTGATTTATCTGTACTTTTAACTCCTAGATAGTCCAGAATATCCATTCATCTAGAACCTTTATTTTCTATTTGAACGATTGCATTGGTCATTTGCACATTCTGAATAGATGAACATAAACATTTGTCTTTTTTGCATTTTATTATTGGTTTATTTTTTCCTTTTATGACTGGAAGTTCGATCATCTTGATGCAGGATGCAACGGGATAAGGGTCGGTTCACATCATCTAAGACAAAACATGAAGATCCCAATTCTGGTGCCACCACTTCTGATGCTACTGAAAATGATAGTTCACAGAACAGCCAGGAACCAGAAGCATCTGTGTAAGCTTTTGAAATTAGTATCATCGTAGTATGATAAACATGGTTCTTTGTACTTGTATCCTGAGATTGTAACCATGGTATTATCGTGTGATATAATTCACATGACAAATTATTTAAAATGTGCCATATTGTGATATAATCCCTCACAATTTGATTGAGAAAATAGATATCTCTTTTCATATTTTGTCAGATGTCATCACTGTGGAGTCAGTGCGTGGTCAACACCAATGATGCGTCGTGGACCTAATGGACCTAGAACATTGTGCAATGCGTGCGGACTTGCGTGGGCAAATAAGGTGCTTAGGACGTTTTTTTTCGTATTTATTTTATTGCTTCTGCATTCATTTTCATTTTCCATTGCGACAGATCTTTTATTTTGCTACTAGGTAATTTTGAACACTTTCAGATGTATCTAAAATGAGTTCAGGATTGCAAATTCTACCTTCACTGCCTGTAAATATGACAACAAATTTAAAGCACGACTTTGAATAATTGTGAATGGACCTCTATAGTTGGGATCATAGTTGCATCCAACCTCAAGAGATAAGTATAAGTGCTGGAACTTTTTCTTCAGTGCTCATATGGTCCTAGCTTGCATAATATAGGCTCAACACAAAATCCTTGAAAAGCTTATTGAACCTAGGCAATCATTTGAATTGCTGATGACGTGTAGGTTCCCTTAACATCTCATTCACAAGATGATTCTCATAAGCGAAATTGCTAATTAAACTCAGTGACTTTGCCACTTCAGTAAAGATTGGATGCTATGGTGCCTTTGAATTAACATTTAAATTCTTTGAGTATCTTAGCTGATTAAGATGTTGCTTGTCATCTTTTCTAAGGTTGAAAGATTAATATTACATCAGTAGTTTACTGAGGAAGGACCATACTAACCGTCACCTCTTGGTACCTGAATGCAGAGAAGCATCCTTTTAGATAGGTGAGGGAGAGAATAGGTGTTTAAAAGATAGTGATCCACAATGATGCCAAGACTGAGAGAGTAGTGCCAGAATAAAAGGTAGTGTTTAGAAAATTTTGAGCCAAATGAGGAGCTGCAAGTGGACAGATCTAATGGAACATATGTATTTCCGCCCTATGGTTGTCCAATTGAGTTTACCTAATACACCGCCTTCATGATTCTTGTATAACTCTAGTAGTTAAGGAAAAGACCTAGATCACTTCTGATTTGTACTATCATTCAAATCACATGCTCATGCTCTTCAGCCAAGGAAAAGACCCATACATTCACAATTGTTTACCACCATCACATGCTCATGCTCTTCAGCTATTATGTTTGCACCATATGTTTCGATTCCCTGATGAATGCTACTGTCATCTGCAGGGTAGAATCAGGAATCCTTCAAAATTTCCATCTCCAACCATGCCAAATGCTTAAGCAGAAGCAAAAGAAAGGGTAAGCAAGAATGTCATCTAATCGTCCTTTTTAAACAAGGTTTCACACACCCAGCCTCACCAATCTTTGTTCCTAACAATTTTGTTTTGTTTTGTTTTTCCTTTCTCTATCAGTTTATATCTTTATAACCTGTCTCCAGAGCAACTCTGCAGAAGTTGAGGTTCCCTAGATCCTCAATACCGGTGACAGAACTTAGACCAAGAAATTCTATGCGTTCTTCTTCTTCTTCTCTCTCTTTTTTTTTTAATCAGTCTCACTGTCTCAGTTTTTTTCTCTCATTTCTGTGATATGATTTTACATGTTTGTGATGTATCATCAGGTAGTCAAGTCACTTGTAAGATGCTTCATGTTTAGGGTTGGCAACTAACTGAAGACTAAAGTCTCGTTAGGATTTAACCAATTGGGAAGAACAAAAAAATGCATGAGAGGGATTCTTCATGTTATCCACATCTATTGAGTGTTTGTCTGTGTAATATCCAATGTGATTGTTCTACTTTTTCTTCGTAAAGAAAAAATGTATATTCCTTAAGAACAAGCTTTTTTGGATCGACCAGAAGAGTCGTAATCATCTTTCACCAGTCTATCGCTCATTTGTTTGCATAGGGCTGCAAATAAATATATATAATTTACATTAATAATTATAAAGTTTGTATGATACTTAATTTCTATAGTTTGTAATGAAATATATAGATATAGCATGGACCTATATTTAAAATGTTATTTGTATTTATTCATGTGATAATAGGACAGTCCGATGCATAAAATTTTCATTAATACAGAAAAGATTATACATAATTTTATCTTATTTTATAAAAGGTTATTTTCAAAATTCAAACTCATTATAACTCACACAACTTTAACACCAAAACAATTTATTCATATGATCCAAATAGAATCGGACAGTCCGATGAATTTTACTTATTACAGAATCCTATTGAACCAGACGGAAATTCAACCTGAGTAGAATGCTGAGACTGTTTCGAACTGACCAGATTCACTGTGTCTGGGCCACTGACTCGATCCTATCCGAATGAACCACCCTCGCAGTATTGGAAACTGTATTAATTGCCTCTCTAACAACCTTTTGAAGATTTAAAGCAGAAGAACTCAATTATGGTACTTTGCGAACAAGTGCAGAGCAGGTCACCAATTCCAGAGGGGCACATAAATTGCAAGTTCTCTGGCTGCACTCTTCCAGTAGGTGGTCCAATGATCATGAATGGAAAAAAACAGTGCTTTGTTCAGAAAATTATCTCATAAATTTGTCTTTAATTAGAGCAGTATTAGCTGTTAAATTTATGGTTGTTGGATTACAGAAAAGAGAGAGAGAAAACTAAAGCAATTCTTGTTTTGTTTTTTTTTCCAGGAATTTTGTCTTCAAAAGAAACAATAGGGGAGTTTAATTTCTATAAGAAACCATTGCCTCTGTTTCTGGAAGATAATTAAGGTTAATTACGTGATTGAATTGGAATTGCCTTGTGGAAGATGATCTCTTTTCTCAAAATGTGGTGCATAAATACGATGGATCTTGGGAAGTAATGGTGGAATCCAAAGCCATGAATGCAGCATTAAGTTTTGCTTTTAAACACCTTCCTGTCATTGAATCTTCCTCTCCACCGAACCAACCGATTCGACCGGCTAACTCGGTCCGATTGAAGCAGTAGAAGGCACATGATCAGGCTCGACCATGAGTCGAACCAGTGGATCAATTGATCGAACCGACTGAGCTCATTGGCCAGAGGCCTGATCTGTATGACTTCTATATTCTGTACCTTTCCCTTCCTACAAAAGCTCATCATCATCACCACCACCACCTCCATCTCATGTCGCTCCACGCCTCCTCTCCTCCTCCTCCTCTTCCCTCCATCGCCATTACCACCGCCTCGCTCCGCTCTCAATTCTCTCATCATAACGCCATGGGCTTCGAGTTCATCGACCTCCAGCCGCCTTCCCTGCCGCCAATTAGCACTCGCAGGGCCGACGGGGAAACCGGAGAATGCCTCAGGCCGAGAGGGGAAGAAGCGGATGAGCACTGCATCACGCCCAAGTCGGCCACCGCGAAGCCGGAAGCGGCGCTGCTGCCGCCTCCGCCGCCGAGGAAGCCTCGGCCGGTCAAGAGGAAGCTCGCGCCGCCGCCGGAGGGGTTCTTCCCCGTGCCCAGCGACCTCGCCGCCCTCTTCGTCCCTGTGCCGCCGCCGGCCACCCGGAGAATTCGAGTATGACGTAGCAGAAGAAATACCGCTGCTGATCGATCTCTTCAGCCTTCTCCACAACCATGAGGACTGACAGAGATCATACTGTTTCATTTTTTTTTCTTCCTTTTTTTGGCTTAATTTTGTTTTGAATTATGAATAAATAATCAATGGAAGACGGAGATTTTCCTTCTATTTTCTAAAATAAAAAGGAGAGATTTTTAATTTTGCCTTCCAAAATTTTCAAGTTTTTACACTTGTAATCCCTCAAACTTTTATCTTTGTCTCGATTAGATTAACCGCAGTTCCACACAGTTTGAATATGTGGCTGACAAAATGTGATTTTTTCCAAGTTTTTTGTGCAAAATGAAAGACTCTGTAACCCAGGGGTGTAAAGTGAAACTTTCCCTTCTCGCAAGTGAAACTGTGAAATACATACTGCTAAAATTAACATTTGTAATTAGCAACTTAATTTCTAATTAGCTAGATAATTAGCTTAAACTATATGTAAGATATACAAAGATAGAAGACATAATTATGTAGAATTAAGTGTTATAGTTAAAGTTACGGCAGGCTGTTGCAATCATCAAGAGGAGTAGATCTAAGTAAACAATGTCACATAAAGTGTCGACAAATATCATTCATTCATGTTTCCATGCTGCTCAAGCAAGGCCTTCAATCTCAAGGTCCTACCAATCTCTCATGTCTGTCTGACTGACTCTAGCCAAGGTTTCAGAGATCAACCCGCATTCGCCGGTCCAGTCGATCGATCCACCGGAGGAATCAGGATTCAAAGGTCAATTCCATCTTTGGTCTGATTCTTTTGCCCACAACACAAAATCAACTTGAAATCAAGACCAAAAAAAAAAGATTTGTAAATGTATTTTAAGCCAAAAAGAGTTGGAGGCAATGGTTGTTGAGCAAATAAGCTTGACATCATTTATGAACATTCAACGAAGGCAGATTGTTCTTGCAATTGAATTAAAAGGGAATTTCCAGATTGGAGGATACCAGTGTGATAGATCCTTATGAAATGAAGGCAATCTATCTGTATATTAAAAATATAACTAAGCATGATTTATTTTACAATTTTACATATTTATTGTAAGCTCAAACAATTTTTAAGCGATACCATAAGTGCCAAAAGCCTACTTTGAGGGTGGAGAGCCGCGCCGGTGGACGGAAGGATAGAACTTAAAAAGGCGGTGGGCGGAGATGGCCGCTACAATTGCCATGCTTAAGGTTGCGACTAACGCGCATATCATACCACCGCCGATCTCCCGGCAGAACCTACCGTAGATGTTGCATAGCTTCATCCACTGCAATTTATGCACGCCGAACACCCCCACCAGCGACCCTTGGAGCCCCGCCATGGTTGCTAGGAAGGTGGCATATGCGGCTCCCTACAATTTAGTCACAAAAGTACACTAAAAGTTAGTTGAACCCAAGTCAACACAAGTTGTCTTTGTTATAGATAGCTATCTGATGTATCAATTCAAAAATATTAAAAAAAAATTATCATCAAAAATCTCATGTCATAATGGCATTAATGATGGATTTTACAAAAGGTGAAATATTCATTTTTAGTGTCATCGTTAATTCGTGTTAGGATTAACACGAAGAAAGTAAATAATTATGGAGACTAGTTTATTAATCCGGACAATGATCAATGTATTAAAGAGGACAGAAACTTAACTATTAGTCAGGATCTTATGATGACAACCCCTTATGTATTAGCCATCAGTTCATCTTACGGAGACAAAAGTCTACTCTCAAGACTTTTCAAACAGGGGATAATAATAATAATAAAAAAAAAAACTTTACCTGGTCCAGCAGGAACTGAAGCCACGCCGCCAACTTGCTCTGCAGACTCGAACTCCGGCCGAGACCGGCGGAGGCCATGCACCTGCAGAGCTGCAGAAGGTGATACCCGGCGGCCACAGAAGCAGTCACAGTCATCACCCTGCAGCAGAAACAGATACCGAACTGTTTAATTGATCGAGAGAGCAAGCACAAATTGTGGAAGAAGATAGCTAGCGGTGAGACGTAGTGAGCACCAAAGGGCAGTCAAATCCCTGACAGTGGCCGTTCTCCTGATGAACATCACGGTCTCGGTCTCCCTGTCGAGGCCTACGAGGAGAGCAGCCATGGCAGCGAACGCCAGGGACAGAGCCCTCATACCGCACTCTGCTCCGGCCAGCTCCATGCCCGCAAGCTCGTGTCGCCTTCCAGCGGCTTGAGGGATCTCTTATAGATCCTTCCAGCGGCAGCAGGGAATTGGGCATGCAGTCGCCATCGGGTGGTTGGCCAAGGCCCAATATGGTGGAGTGAATGAATGCCTCTGCCACGGAGATTGGAGTAGAAGACTGTAGCTCATGGTTTAGTTAGTTGGAGGGAACTTATTAGGGTATTCCTATTCATTTAAATATTAATATATATCATCTCTCCAAATAATATATTATATCTCATTATATTAACACATTCCTTTTATTAATATAAACTCATATTTATTTTAATATTAACATTTATTATTTGTGAGATCCACTATTTATTTATTTATTTTTATTTTTTATATTTAAAATTTATTTTCTTATTTTTTTTATAATAAAATTCACTCATCGATCACATATAAAAAATTGAACATTGTTAATATATGAATCTTATAATACCCTCGGTCTCGGTGCCTTCTCGTCCTAATATCAACACGAAGGAGATAAATCATGAGGACTAATTTACTAGTTCGAACAATAATCAATGTATTGGGGAAGATAGACATCTAACTATTAGTCAGAATTTGACCCTCAGACTTCATGATAATAACTCTTCATATATTAGTCATCTGTCCATCCCATGGGGATGATATAACAATCGTATATGAACAATAATATGGATGCTCTTAGTAGGTAAAATTCAAAAGAAAAAAAATTTGATATAATGCATTATAGTTTTAGGCTTTAGATTTTCTATTTTGTAAAATAGAAAGAATAAAATATAATATTGTAAATTAGAGACATAAATGAATAAATTATAATAGCAAAAATAAATAATTTTCTATTTAAATTTAATTAAATCTCAACCAAGGCAGAGCTTTCTAATTCTAAAACGATTTTTTTTTTGTGCTGAAATTGGCTTATTTTAAAGCATATTTCAGATGATCGATAAATTTTAATTTAAATAAAATGTTGCAATGTTTTTTAAAAAAATAAATTGAGAAAAAGACCTCAATTAATTTCGACAAGTACGTTTAACTAATGAATAGACAGCGTTGACTCTGTCCATTGAATTGATTATTGAAATAAATGAGGCAGAAATCCATCTACCTCCCAAAAATTTATAATTTGTTAGAAAAATAATTATAAGCATGAGCAATGACCCATTTATTCAACCATAATTTACTAGAGAGATAAACTCAATTTTACTAAAGTGCATTTTTTTAATGTTTATTATTTATTAATATCTTTCTTTTTTGTTACTCTGATATGTCAAATAAAAAATGAGTATGTTCATCCAAGATTTTTCATAGTTCATCTTTAAATTATATAAAAACAAATAAATCATGAAATCAATTTATAACCAATTGTCAAGTCGCTAAGGAATAAGAGAATTTTTTTTTTTCTAAGAATAGATGTTTATCAAAAATTAATCCTTGCCCCATTTAATAAATTTGTCCTCTATTAATCAACTGAAGACCCCATTAAAATTGTCTAATAAAAATATTGAACTTAAATTAGGCAGTGATAAAAAGATGAATCTTACTTATTCCTTCGAGCACTTCAAGAAGTGCTTGATAATCTTAACACTTTCATTTATGTTTAATTGATAGTGTTCAATTTCTTGTAATCATCTAAATACATATAAATATTCTTTTTAAATTTTGAGTCATTTAAAGACATTAATTTTTTTAAGACAAAAGTATTAATAACTTTAAAGGTTTTAGATTGATATCAAATTTACACTATTAATGGACCACTGAATTCATCTATTTATATATTTTATATAGAGAGAGATATAGATCGCTTTTAAATACTAAATTTTAGATTTGTGTCAAATTAGTATATTCTCACTTTTAATGTTCTTGGAGATCATTTGCATTTTCCCTCTATATTTGAACCTTTATAAAAATATTTAATATTTCTTGATTAAAAGTGTTCAATGCTTCTAAAATTTTTGAATTCGTACCAAATGAACATTGTTACATTCTAGTCTTACCTTGTTCATGCTCTTATTTTAATATTTTTTTGACTCTCTTAAAGCTATCAAACACTTTTGCTTATAATTTATTTTTAAAATTTAAGCCTTTAAGACATAAAACAACAAAAATATTTGATAACTTAAAAAAAAAACTTGAAATTATTTCAAAATGATGCATTTTTTATGACCTATTGAGAATTGGAATAAAAAAGAGTAAGGTCCATAGCCAAAAGTATTTGATGATTATAAATTAAATAAATATATATATATATATATATATATATATATATATATATGAATTTAAGAGGATCATTAAAAGACTAA